>JBBGZY010001652.1:220000-367500 GCA_037952925.1 Lithobates clamitans | reverse complement strand
AAAATAGAAGTTGCGCTGAAAACTGACATGCATGTAAATAATCACCAATCAGCAATAAATCCTTGAATGCATATCATACAAAATGTGCAAAGTGAATACAAAAATGTGAACATGTCAAAGTGACAAAACACCAAAATAAATGATAAATAGAATGTGAAATAGGTAAAAATAAATGATATAAATAAGTAAATGTACATGAGTCCATACACATATATGACTAAATCACCAATGTGATAAATAAAGAGTCCATAAAAGGCTGTATGATCTCTGCTGTATGTAGAAATAGTGCTTGATCCACCATCACAAGTAAACAATGGCTGCCCACCAGAGACTCATGATCCCCCACTACAGAGGATCAGAGAAAGCTTGAAAGGGATAATTTCTCCGGACCACAGCCGAAGAGCCAAAATCCTTGGGATATAATTGCACAACCGGGACATTGCTACCATGGCATAGATACTCAAACTGGCACGTTTTAGACACCAACTGGTGGGATGTCTGTGTTCCAGATCTTCTGATGGGGCCTCTTTTCTTTCATACTTACAGAAGATGAAAACTGTTTGCCGACCGCTTGCGGATTTAACCTCTACATAAAGATATATTGCGTACAGAAGTATAAAGATGAACTATCATTAATTTTAGAATTAAAATAACCTATATTGTATTGGAATGATATGAACAGGAGACATCATGCGTGGGAGAGTATACAAAACCTATAATGGTAGTTTGGTATAATGAAATTAACCCGGAACATTTGGGAGCATAAAGGTGAGAGGTCAACAAGGGCGAATAAAGAGATCATGTCATGCATGTGTGAATAAAGAGAACGTGTCATGTATAGGAGTATAAATAGCACTTGTAATGTATGGGACATTAAAGAGAACCTGTCACCAAAAGAAAAAAAAAATGAAAAAAAAGGTCATACATCTTTAAAGCCAGAAAACTCTAAAATATTTGATCTCTGCCAGAACCAAAAAGGATTCAGGATTTGGGGCAGTACAGTAGCTTTGTGATCAGCACTACTGCCATGCAGCTCTGAGGTTCCTGGCATGGAGTGAGGATCTACATCCCCCACATCCAGAGGTGTAGCTAGTCTGGAACCTTCAGTGCCAAGTCACCATGAAAGACCGCACTGACCTCTGGGACCTTGCCACCAATTCCTTTACTCTTGTTATGGGGCCATTATGGTCATTTCACATGTCTTGTATCAGGCACCCTTTCTGCTATCTTGGGTAGGGATGCCACCCTTTCTTTTCGTCAAACCCAAGCACTTTAGCGACTGTCAGGGATACTACATGAAGGTATCCAACAAAGATGACCTGATTAGTAGGCTGTACCTTAAGAAATCATGAATCAGGCTGAAAGAAGTTAATTGAGGTTTATTGGGACAAACAACACAATTCTGACACCAACACCAGTAAACCATAAACCATAAAAGTGACACTGAAACATGAAAGTGCAGCAACCCAAATAACAAAATAACAACCTAACTGCCTATGTAGGTCAGAACTGGCACAATTAAACAGCAGGGAGCCTCTCAGTTGATTCTAGTCTCTTGGTGTTGCCTGCCCTTGACTCCAAGGTTGAATCTAGCCCATTGTTGCTGCCTGCACTTGACTCCTAGGTTGACTCGAGCCTATAGGTGTTGCTTGCACTTGACTCCAAGGTTGACTCTAGCCTCTCGGTGTGGCCTGCACTTGACTCTAACCTCTCGATGCTGCCTGCCTTGACTCCAAGCCCCTCAGCCTGCCTGCCCTTGACCCCATGCCTCACGGTCAGCCTGCTCTTGACTCAAGGCTCCCCTTTGCTCACCAAGCTGGCCTATGACCCTTAAGCCTGCAGGCTGAAAGAAGTTACATAAGGTTTATTAGGACAAATAACACAATTCTGACACCAACACCAGTAAACCATAAACAATATAAGTGACAATGAAACATGAAAGCACAGCAACCCAAATAACAACCTAACTGGCTATGTAGGTCAGGACAGGCACAATAAACAGGGGTAGCAGGGAGCAAGGTACTGGGAGCTTGAAGAAGGGAACAGGGTGCAGGGTACAGGGAGCTGGTCACGGATGCAGGTACAAGAGCAGTACTCAGGAGCAGGTCCAGAAACAAGGATCAGTCAGAGACAAGGCTCACAGGTAGAACACTGAAGCACTCAACTTAAGTTATGGGCCCAATTGTATACCTTCCATCAGCATTTTTTTTACTGGGGCATAAAGCAAAAAATGAGAAGCTAAATCCTCCTTTCCTGCTTCCCATCAAGGGAGGCAGTTTTGCATTCACAAGACCCCACATTTCTCAATGAAACAGCCTTATGCCCCGTACACACGGTCGGATTTTCCGACGGAAAATGTGTGATAGGACCTTGTTGTCGGAAATCATGACCGTGTGTAGTCTCCATCACATATTTTCCATCGGATTTTCCGACACAAAAGTTTGAGAGCAGGCTATAAAATTTTCCGACAACAAAATCCGTTGTCGGAAATTCCGATCATGTGTACACAAATCCGACGGACAAAGTGCCACGCATGCTCAGAAAAAATAAAGAGATGAAAGCTATTGGCCACTGCCCCGTTTATAGTCCCGACGTACGTGTTTTACGTCACCGCGTTTAGAACGATCGGATTTTCCGACAACTTTGTGTGACCGTCTGTATGCAAGACAAGTTTGAGCCAACATCCATCGGAAAAAATCCTAGGATTTTGTTGTCGGAATGTCCGAACAAAGTCCGACCGTGTGTACGGGGAATTACAGTATCACTGAACTCTTTTTTTGACAGTACAGACAGCTATCTAAGCGCAGGCGATTCCAGTCCTCTAGTCAGAAGCTTCATTCTCCCTATCTGCTTCCCATCAAGAAAGGCAGTTTCACAATCACAAGGACACTTTTTTGTCCAGTAAACAGCCTGTAAATGTACCTCAACTCGTTTTTGAAAGGATAGTCAGCTTGGCACGCATAACTAATTGCTGTCCTGTAGTCAGGCGCTTCATCCTTCCTATCTGTTCCTTGCCATCTAGAAAGCAAGTTTCACACCCACAAGGACTATTTTTGTCCAGGAAATACCCCGAAAATTTCCATTAACTCATTTTTAGAGGATGTCCAGCTTGGTGCGCATAACTAATTGCTGTCCTGCAGTCAGGAGTTTCATCCTGCCTATCTGCTTCTTTCCATCCAGAAAGCCAGTTTCTTTTTTTTTGCCACTTCAGCAAACTCTATAGGGGAGCTTAAGATCATCTTTCAGCTGATTGCTTTCCTTACTTTTGTCTCATTATTGTAGCGTGACATATGCTGTAATAAGAATGTGGAAGACCACTAATTCCCAAGTCTCTCATTCTTTAAATCCCCAGCCCAAATCCCCACCAACCCACCCCTCAGCCCCTGCCCAATCCCCCACCACCCCCCTCCTGTTATTTCGCCCTTAAGAACGGTTTATTTCACCGACTTCCCTGTGTCTAAAAGACTTTTATCTCAGCTCCTCTGTGTAGCTCCATGATCTTTTGAACGCCCTCCAACAGGCCCATTTCGCTCTAAACCCTTCGTTGTTATCTTCAAAATTTGTTCTTAGATTGTCTAGTCTGAAAGTTTCCTCAACTGCATTAATCCATTCCCATATTGGGGGCTTTCCTCTTCTAGCCAATTCTTAGGGATAAGTTTTTTTGGCCACGTTTAGCAGATGTGGAATCAGAGTGTCCCTATATTGCCTCACTTCTCCCTCTACTCCGTGAAACAGCACCACCCACGGGTCCTCCCTGATTTCTTTTTTAGTGATTTCTTTTATATACTGAATAATCTTTTTCCAATAATTTCTGATTTTGGGACAGAACCACCAGATATGTGCCATTGTCCCTCGGTCACCGCAACCTCGCCAACATTCTGCTGGTCTGTGCTTTTGAAATTTACTAATTCTATCGGGGGTAGCATACCATCTCCCTAGACATTTGTAGTTCATCTCTGCGGTTTTAGAATCAACCGCTGAGCCATGTGTCGGGTCAGCATTTTTCCAATACTTTTTTTCTCTTAAATAATCTTTATTAACAATTCATGATTTACATACATCATTTTAAAAACATCTACACGTTCATATGGGCGTACTCCACTACTGAGGAGGCCATAAGTCCCTCCTTCGCTCCTCCCCGCATCCGTTACATCTACATAGCCCGTCCACAAACTAAGCTTCATACGGTTTGTTGAGGTGACATGTATTTATTTTCTCCCCTACCCACCCTCCCTTCCCTTACCTTCCACCCCCCCTACGCCAGATCCTTCCTTTTATTCCTGACACCTCATACTTATTAACCACGGGTTCCACATCTTTTCGAACTTCTTAAGGTTCCCTCTTCTAATATATAGGGCTCTCTCCTTCCAGATTACATCATTTATTGTTTTAACCCACTCATCCACTGCAGGGGGAAGAGCTGTTTGCCATCTTTGCATAATAAGCTTCCGGGCCTGGTAAAGGCATCTCAAAACGGCTGTTTTAGCCGCTGTCTCCTCCCGTCTCCATGCCCTGTATCCGAGGATACATAATCTGACGTCTGTCTCCAGAGAGATCCCCCACTTGCCCTCGATAGAGCCCACAACCCCCAGCCAGTAACGTACTAGTTTGGGGCACCTCCATACCATGTGTATCAGGTCGCCCTCCTCCCCACACCTGGGGCATGTGGCGTCAGGTCTTACACCAAAACGGAATAATTTTTTCGGGGTGTAGTATGCTCTATGTAGCAACATTAAGTGGGAGAGTCTCTGTGCAGGTGAAACTGAGACCTCCTGTCCTGCCTCCAGTATTTCCCTCCACTGTATATCTGTCAACGTCCCCACATCCTTCTCCCACCCCTCCCTGCAGCCGAGATGCTCTGCTCTGACAATTACTTCCTTGCACAGCTGCGCATATATTCCAGAGATAAAGCCCTTCATCTTCCCAGGTTTAATCACCCTCTGCAATAGTGCAGCATCTGTCCAGGCTGGGGGATTTACCCTGAATTGTACCTCCAATGCCGCTCTCATTTGCAAATACCTGAAGAATGTTTGTCTTGGAATACTATATTCCTTTTGGAGGTCCTCAAACGTTTTCAATACTCTCCCTCTGTACAACTGGGATAATCTATTTATACCCCACCTCGACCATTCCTTAAATTCCCCCATAGCCACAATCTCCTGTAGATTCCTGTTATGCCAAAGGGGAGCGTGTTCTGTAAACCCAACATATCCCATTAAGGTCTTTGTTGCCTTCCAGACTTTTGTTATTAACTTAATTGTGGGGCCTCTACCAGGTAGTGAGTCTGCCTCCAATGCTTCCACTATGGTTTTATGGGGTGCCTCCAGAGTTAACAAACCTCTGTCCGCACTTTCACCTCCTAGATGCTGCAACTGTGCTGCCAGAAAATAGCACCTCGGATGCGGGAGGGCTATCCCACCCTCTCTAACTGGTAACTGTAAGTTCTGAAGACTAATCCTGGCCTTCCCCCTCCTCCACAACAGCTCCCTAAAGAGTGAGTCGATCTTTTGGAACCACTTTTTATTCACCCACACCGGTGAGTTGTGTAACAGATACAGCAGTTGAGGCAACCAAACCATCTTGATTAGGTTGCCCCTTCCTGCTACAGATAGGGGTAGCCGGCTCCAAATATCTATTTTACACCTAAATTTACCCAGCAGTGGATCTAAGTTATCCACAATAAACTGATTGGGATCTTTTGACATATTTATGCCCAGGTAGCGGATCGTTGAAACTACTTTTAAGTGTGGGATTTCCGGCAGGACCGGATCACTATGGTTATCTAATGGCAATAATGCAGACTTCCTCCAGTTCACCACCAGTCCAGACACAATGCCAAACCTATCCATTATGTCCATTACCTGCCTAAGAGAGCCTCCCGTATCTCCAAGAAACAATAGGACATCGTCGGCATACAGGGCAATCCTCTCCTCTCCTATTCTTCTTACAAAACCTTCGATCTTTGAGCTAGACCTAATATGAATTGCTAATGGCTCCATAGCAAGAGCGAACAACAGGGGGGACAGGGGACATCCCTGTCTCGTCCCCCTCTCTAGGCATATTTTCCCTGAAAATTCTTTATTAACCCTGACCTTCGCACTTGGGCCCCTATACAGTATTTTTAACCACCTTCTAAAGACAGGACCCAAGCCAAACTCCTCCAGCACCCGCCAGAGATAGGGCCATTCCAAGCTGTCAAAGGCCTTGGTTATATCCAGGGATACCACTGCTCTTGAGCCCATGTTCTCCGTCGGGGTCTGAAAATTCATGTATGCCCTCCTAATGTTCATACTCGTGGTCCTATGGGAAATAAATCCCGTTTGATCCACGTGAATGAGTTTATGCACAATTTTATTAAGTCTAGCAGCCAATACCTTAGCCAGGATTTTGGCGTCTGTACACAACAGAGAGATAGGCCTGTATGCCGACGGTTCCAATGGATCACCCCCTTCTTTATGAAGCAGGATAATGTTTGTTTCAGTCATGGAGACAGGCAGACACCCTCCCTGCAGAGCCCAATTCAGTGTTTTCAGCAACTCAGGTAGGAGGGTCTTCCCGTAGAGCTTATAAATCTCCACCGGGAGACCGTCCGGCCCTGGAGATTTTTGATTTGCCATTCCATTTACAGCTTGTTGTAGTTCAGCTAATGTAATTGGCGCATCCATACCCTCCCTATCCTCTTCAGTAACTTTAGGGACCTGTATATCCTTAAAAAAATTTTCCATGTCCTCCTCCCCCGCGAGCCCCTGCGACCTATACAAATTTGCATAATACCTCTCAAATGTGACTGTGATTTCTGAACTCTGAGAGGATATCCCACCATTAGGAGTCCTGATTGCCGGGATCGCCGAGGAGGAGGAGTTGGTTTTAACCAAATAGGCCAACATACGTCCCACACTTTCTCCCTCCCCAAAAGTCCGTTGCTTCTGGAAGAGTTGCTTGTTTTCACCCCTCTTCAGGACTGCTATTCTATAGGCCTCCTGTTTCCCCTCCCACAATTTCTGCCTCTCTGGTGTAGGGCCATCTATAAATTGCTTCTCTGCCATCTCCAATTCCCTCCTAATTCCCTCCTCCCACTCCCTTGCCCTCCTTTTGACTCCTGCCACCTCCTGGATCAAGATACCCCTAAGGAATGCCTTCAATGTGTCCCATTGTACACCTGCTGTCGTTGAGCCTTCATTAAATTTTAGAAACTCTTCTAGCTTTGTTATTGTCCTCTCTGGCTCCCCTATTAATTCCAACCAATACGGACTCAGCTTCCAAAACCCTCTAACCTCCCTGGCCCCTATACTCACTGAGGTCACCATCAGGGAGTGATCCGAGACCCCTCTCGGATAGTATACTACATCCTTTATTATTGGCGCTGCCTCTGCATTCCCCAGGGTCATGTCAATTCTGGAGAAGGTGGAGTGGGAGGAAGAGAAGCAAGAGTATTGCCTAACTCCAGGATTCCGGACCCTCCACATATCCAACAGGCCTGCCTCCTCCAGGAAATGACCCAACCGGCCCCCTGCTACACTGTTTACTTGGACTCTCGGTGGAAATCTGTCCATCTCTCTGTTCACCACTTCATTGAAATCCCCTAATACTATCACCGGGGTATCTATTTTATCCAACATAAACTCCATTAAGTTATACAGCACTTCCAATTTAAAAGGTGGGGGGATATAAATGTTAGCAATGACAAACATTCTGTTTTCAATAGAACAGTATAAAAAAACATAACGACCCAAACTATCTATCCTGGTCTGCCTACAGGAGAACATCACACTTCTTGTTACCAATATACTCACCCCCCTCGAGTAGGAGGAGTACACCGAGTGGTATTGAGCCTGGAACCTTCTACTTGGAAGACATTTCATCGTATCCTTTGTCAAATGAGTCTCCTGTAGGCAGACCAAGCCCACCCCCCTTATTTCTAGCAGTGAAAAAATGGAGGCCCTCTTATTTGAATTCCCCATCCCCCGTACATTCCAGGAACCTATCTTGAGAATTTTAGACTGCATCGGACAGACAACAAGCAGGTATTGGCCTCAGAAAACCTACGACAGTGGACATCTTCAACTTGGTATATTGTCTTGTGCCAAAAAATAACACCTCCTTACCCCTTGAAAAAAAAAAAAAAAAAAAAAAAAAGGAGTGTTCCCTTAGTTACCCTCTGTGCTTCGTTTCTATTATTTCCCTTTCTAGTGAACTTTCTTGGTGTTCCCCTTTCCTTTTTCCCCATGTTCCTATTCGTAGTGTTTATATTTACCACACATGTGCTTAATCCTACATCCCCCCTCCCCCCCTTCCCCCTAACTACCCCCGCAGTTACTAAGTGCATTTTAATTCCAAAAATAAGTTTGCAACCCCCTTTCCTCCCCACCACCCACCCCCCCTCTCCCTCCCCCCCACCGATCCCCCCCAACCCTTCCCCCCTCTCTCCCCCACCTTACCAGGTTTGCCCCTGGGGCTTTATTCGTGACCACCTCATATATTCCCTTCACAACACTTCTTCCTAACATTCCCCCCCCTCCCTCTATCAATAATATCCACATGTGCCAAAATCTAAGTATAATATCCTCCTCCTCCCTCATTCCTACTCTACCATACCCCATCATTCTTCCTCACTATACCGAGTTCAATTATCCCCACAGTCCAGGCTTCCTTATCTTCTTATCAGGCGTCCTGCCTCTCTGGGCTCCGTTCTTTGAATTTCAATCTTTGCTTGTTTTCTTCATACCAGCATGTTGCCCCCGCCGGGGAATCGAAAACGAGAACCTCCCCAGTTGCCTCAACCCGTAGCCTAGCTGGGTACAATAAGGCATACTTGACTTCAAATTTTTGAAGAGTGCGTTTGATCTCCCCGAACCCTTCCCTGCGTCTCTGCAGCTCTGGCGAGAAGTCCGCGAAGAATGAGACCTTTGCTCCGTTATAAAGAATAAGTCCCTTCTCTCTGGCTCTGCGTAGTAGAGTTAACTTGTCACAATGATTCAAGAATTTTATTAACAAGGACCTGGGGCGCCCTCCAGGGAGTGGAGCTCTGAAGGGGACCCGGTGGGCTCTCTCAATCGCAAATTGTGCCGTAAATGCATCTCTTCCGAATGTTTCTATGAGCCATCCTTCCAAAAAAGCAATGGGATTATGCCCCTCACATCTCTCTGGGAGGCCTACTATTCTTATGTTATCCCTTCTCAGACGATTTTCCATTTCATCCATTTTCTCATTGATTCTACCCAGTTGCTGCTTCATGGTTTTAACATCTTGCTGTAGGGGAAAAACATCATCCTCCATTTGGCTCACTCTTCCCTCTAAGCCCGTTATTCTATCCACTGCCTTTTGCAACTCCTGCTTTATTAATGACAGTTCATCTTTAACCTCTTTAATTTGGCCACTTAACCCCTCCACTGATGCTTTACAGGAATTGATCGCTTGCAATACTTCCCTCAGGGTAGGTTCTACCTCAATGGCGGAGACGGTGGTTGGCAGTGGTAGCTGAGTTTTTTCCCCTGCCCCTGTTCCTTTATTAACATTCGGGTTTTTATGCCCTGCTCCAACTGCAGATGATGATGCCTGTCCTTGACTTTTCCTGTCCCCAGTAGCCTTGGGTTGTGGAAGGTGCCCGTTTTTGGTGGGGGTTTGTTCAGGGGTATGTGCAAACCTCTCCAGCTTTGCTGCTGCTGCTGCCGCCTGGTTCCCCTTCTCCTTTGCTGACCGTAGTGACTGGGGGCCCAGGTTCTCCATATTACCTGGCTCCTCCCCTCTCCTCCTGGACATTGCCCTTGTCACTTTTATTTCTTTTATATACCCAGGTAGTCAATACCACCAGGAGAAACAGGCTGAGGAAAAGCGAAGACCAGGGGACAGCAAAAAAGTTTTAGCTGAACTTACACAGACAAATACTGCCCCTTAATGCATAAGGATCTAACTGCAACCCTGCAATCAGCCGGTGTACTTATTCGGCAATCTGAGTATTTGTTGTGCTAGTCAGATGCCTCACATATGCCCGTTCACTCGCTCCTCCAATCCCCTGTTATAGTATAGGGTCAACTCAAACAGTCCTTTAGTCTTTATCCGAGCACAGTGAGCTATGGTAAAATGACAGGGTTAAACCCTCTTTCCAAGTCCCGCTCACCTGCTCCGGTCCCCACAGTCCCAGGGCCCAGCATCCAACTCCTTACCGGCCTCCACGGGGTATCCCAGACAGTTTGGCATAGAAATCAGCTCTGGACTTCTGTTCCATCACCACCCGTCCACCTCTCCTCCTCTCTCGGCGCTCCGTAGCGGCACACTGAAAGCCGCTCCACCGGCTCCCAAGCGCGCAGGCGCAGTAGCTGCCGCGGCTCCAGTGAGGGCGCCTCGATGCGGCTAGTATGTTCAGGCAGCCGGCTTCTCCGTCCAGGGGCACTTCCTCGCCCGCCCGCTTCGCATCGGCACGCCGAAAATCCAAGTGCCCGCAGCAGCAGCCGACCAAACACTCCAGCCCTCCAGTATCAGCAGGTAACCGGCAAGGTGGAGAGACTCTCAGCACACCGCTCGCTCTGCTCCACACTCCATCCACACCCACATCCGGTCACGCCCCCCCGCATTTTTCCAATACTAGTGTTATCCCTCTGTGTCCCCAGCTCGTGTTCCCACTTCTTTATATATGGCGGTATCTCCACCTCATTCACCTTCAACACCAGGTTGTAAAGCTTATAGATTGTCTTTTTAGCATTGTTCGTACAGCACATCCTTTCCAGAGGGGTTAACTCATCTCCAGACCTAATAGGGTGCAGAAGACTCTGTGTGAAATGATACAGCTGGAGATACCGCCACTCATCCATCCGCAAAAAATTATTACTGTGTTTTAACTCCAAAAGTGAAAGAATTTTCCCTTTTTTTAATATATCTCTTAACTGTGTCGTGTCTTTTTTTTATCCAGTTTTCCCCTATAACCTTTACCCCTGGTGCGAAAAACCTCTATCTTTTAACCCAATTAGTGGAGAATTGTAGCTTCCGTTTAATTGTTTATACGTTTTATCCCATATTTTTAAAACATTCCGTGTAAGTGCGGGTGTATTTACATCAATTGTTCTATAGTGTGGTGGATTCCATATTATTTTTCCTAGTTGTGCCCCACTGAGTGTTTTTTCTATCTTGACCCATCTTTTATCGTTCTTTTCCTTGGCCCATTCCACCGCTCTTGTCAGGACAATAGCTTTTTAGTAACTATGTATATCTGGTACCTCTAAACCTCCTCTATCCTTTGCCTGTCTTAGGACTGCGAAAGAGATTCTCGGTTTTCTATGCTTCCATATTGTGTTCATAATTATTGTTTTTAGTTTTTTTAAATAATATAAAGGCAAAGCTATTGGCAACATCTGGAACTTATAAGAAATCTTTGGTACTAAAACCATCTTTATGATATTTATCCGGCCAATCCATGATAGGGGCCACCCAGCTATTCTTTTGCACTCGGTTCTGATTTCATCCAGCAATGCTACAAAGTTTACTCTGTAAGTTCTGTTCATGGTATTTGCAAGTTTGATCCCCAGGTAATTCAGATCTCTCTTCCAGGCAAATTTAAACTCCGTTTTCAGTGTTAATTCTTCTGTCTTACTTATATTTATGTTGAGAATTTCTGACTTTGCAAGGTTTAGTTTGAAATTGGATATCTCACCGTATTGTTTCAGGGTATTCAGTAAGTTAGGTAAGGAAATCCACGGGTTAGTAACGTAAAACAATACGTCATCCGCATATGCTGCAAGTTTATGCTCCTCTTCCCCAATCTTAAATCCACTTATATCGGGGTTCTTTCGAACCATGGCCAATAAGGGTTCCAGAGATAGAACAAATAGGAGTGGGGATAGAGGACATCCCTGCCTTGTCCCATTTTTCATCTCAATGGGAGAAGATAGTACGCCGTTTGTTCTAATGGTTGCTGTTGGGTGATGATATAAGGTTTTGATCCACTGGATCATTCTTGGACCAATTCCCATTACTTCCAGTGTCTGTATCATGAGCCCCCAGTCTACCCTGTTAAAGGCCTTTTCGGCATCTATTTACTGGAGTAGACCCGGGGGCCCCCTTTCTTTTATCCTCTGCAGGAGAAGGAGTGTTCTTACCCCATTATCTCTACCCTCTTTTCTAGGCGTAAAGCCCACCTGGTCCGGATGGACCAGGAAGGTCATCACTCCTTTAATTCACCCTGCTAGAACTTTGGCGTACAGTTTTGTATCCGCATTCAGCAGCAAAATGGGCCTGTAGCTGGAGCACCTCGTCTCGTCCTTCCCCTCCTTCGGAATGACTGTGATGATAGCAGACAGTGCTTCTCTCCCCATTTCGTAGTCTACTCCAAGGCCATTCATATATTGACATAGCCTAGGAATAAGAATATCCTTAAAATTTTTATAGTAAAATGTTGTAAACCCATCTGGGCCAGGACTCTTCCCTTTGGCCGAATCTGCGAGAGCCCTGCTGATTTCCTCCTCTGTTATCGGCGACTCTAGAACTATTCTCATACTCTCTGGGATTTTGGGTAGATCAGCTATTTCTAGGAAGTTTTTTCTTTCTTTTTTTTTTAATCTCCTATCTGACCCCTATCATGTGCTACAGCGTACAAATCCTGATAGTAATTTTTAAATGTTTCCACTATTCTCTTAGTGGTATGAGCCACTTCACCTCCTTTTGTTCGAATTTTATCTATAAAATTTAAAGATTTGTTCTTTTACAACATCCGGGCTAAATTTCTGCTGGCCTTATTTCCCCACTGATACCTTTCTTTAGATATTCTATTAAAGACTCTTGTTGTTTCCTGATCTATGAGATCTTTCAATTCATCCCTTTTCCTAACTAACTTTAGATATATTTCTGTATGGTTACCCTGATATTTCTTATGCTCCTGTTCTATTCTGAAAATCTCTTCCGTTAATTTTTTAATTTTCTCAGATCTCTCTTTTTTTTCCCTTGATCCTATTTTTATCAGAATCACCCTTATGTAGGCCTTATGTGCCTCCCACAGGTAGGACTCCACAACCTCTCCTGTATCATTGCTATCAAAATATTGTTTTAATTCCTTTTTTACAGCTTCTGAAGTCTCCTCATCTTGAATAAGCTGCTCGTTAAGTCGCCAGGCATGTAACTGTCTAAGAATACCCGGAACCACCATTTTCATTTTTACCGGGAAGTGGTCTGATAGTGTTGATATTTCTATGTCAGCATGTTTCACCCACTCAATAAATCTATGTTCGACAAAGATATAGTCTATCCTTGAGTACGTCCTGTGTACAGGAGAGAAAAACAAGAAATCTAAAAATCCTCCATATGTCTACTAGTTCACACATATGTAATTTATAGTTTACCCTTTTCAGTTGTACGTTACTTGTCTCCTGCACACGGGAAGCATTATCCAGGCTTGGGTCCACACAGAAATTCATGACACCCATCAGGATCACGTACCCACTCTTGAAGTCCATTAGCTTACCCAAGATGTCCATTAGATATTTAATCAGGTTCTTGTTCGGGGCATATATATTTGCCAATGTACACTCCATTCTACCGAGCTTGCCTTTCAAGAAGAGGAATCTTCCCTCTGGGTCTGTCAGCCTATCTTCTAGTTCAAATCTGACCTCTCTCGAGAACCCTATTGCCACTCCCCTATATCTCTTTGTGATGGTGTCCCCATAATACCATGTTGGAAAATGGCCCGAGTGCAATTTTACATTGGACTCATGGGACAAATTAGTCTCTTGTAAAAAGACCACCCATGCCCCGTGTCTTCTAAGATCTTATAGTAGAAGAATTTAGCCCCCTTACGTTGTAGGTCATGAAGGTTAGAAGTGTCCCTTCTTCTATCTTAGTTTTGGTTAGGAGCCCCCTACTTGGGTTTCAAAGGGGTAGTCGTATTTCTTAGCGAAATAACAGAGGATCCCCCCCTTACCACCCTCCCCTCAAGACCCCCCCTCCTCTCCCCAGGCCTCACACCGGCCTTGGTTTCACCCTTAAGTCTCTTCTGGTGACCATCAAATCCTGGGGTGAAGCTCTGGTCGCGGCCCCCTCTTGTCCATGTCCCCCCCCCCCCAAATAGGAAGCGGGGACAGGACCAAGCCCACGGGGGAAAAGTACACCCACCTCCCCGGTGTCCCTTATCCTTCCCGGACTCCCCGAGCCGTCTTTGGGGTCCTCCCCTCTCCCATCCCAAGAGAGAGACCCCCCCACCGTCTGTAAACTTATACACACTTTCAAGCTCTCTGCCAATGACCGCCCCCCCCCCCCCCACTCCTGCCCATTCTTGTCCACTCGGGATGTTTGGTATTGGAATCTCCAGTTTTTTACAAAAGTCATTGAGCTCTTCAATTAATTTTAGTTGTACTGTCCTTCCCTCTTTCTGCACTACTAGAGAGGCTGGAAACCCCCAGTTGTATTTAATATTAGCAACCCTCAGCTGTTCTAATAAAGGTTTAGGCTGTCGCCTCTGCGCTAGAGTTCCCGTTGACAGCTCAGTAAACACCTGGAGGTTTATTCCATCATACTGTAGTGGTGGCGCTCTTCTCAGGTTGCTTCAAATTTTAGCTTTATCTTCTGATAGGGTTAGGGATTTGACTCAGAGTTCTTACTTAAACTAATGGCTACGTGTTAAAATCTGTTTTTGAAATATATTATGCCTGCCTTGCAGTATCTTATGAAACTAACCTTTGGGTGCTGACACACCACTCTGGATGAAACTGCGTGTATTGTGACCTTTGGCTGCTGATACGACATTATTAGTCAAAAACTGTTTTTTATTATTTGATAACTATTTTGTACTTTGATTCTTGTGATTGTGATTGTATAACTAAATATATATATAAAGACCCAATAAAACAAGACAGTTATCTCACTGCGGGGCGACTACAGCTCGTGGAATGAGACACAGACAAACTCCTGCCTCCGTGTCGACTTCTCTTAGGCTTAATTTGACACAGCAATATAAACATAAAGTGACATATTTAAAAGTCACATCTAACATTTTGGCGCCCGAACAGGGACCCACCAAGTCGCTACAAGAGGTGGCTGAGCTACGCTGACGGAACAAAAGGACAGGCATTCTGGGAACCACAGATCAAAAAACCTGCGCAGGTAAGAAAAAGCTTTATTTTTTCTTATACTCTGTGCTCCCCTGATTTGTGCCTATCCGTTCTGTCAGTTATGGTTCTCCTGGTTTCAAAACACCAGCCTCTGTAGTGGTGAGTCTAGAACTACTGCATATTGTGGTTTATATTGCTGGAATTATGTGTTGTTTGTCTGTCTTGTTGAGAAAGTGAATGAGCCTTGTCAAGGATGGTATGAGTTAGAAGGGGATTGCCGAACTAAGCAACGGAGTGCGCCCTTACCTCACATGATTGGGAACTTGTGTTTAACCTCACATCTAACTCATAAACCATAGGCGGGTTGCGGGTATAAGGCCTGTCTGCTCCAAAAAAAAAGTAGGGATAAGAGTGTATGAGAGGGATTCCCAGATACGGGGAGGGTAATGAGGTCTCCATAAGCGCGGAGATCTAATCGGATACCTGGTCACTCAAGGGAATGCTTGTATATGTTGTAGCCGTCAATCTGATCACAATATTTTGTCAGTTGGCTAGCATATAAAGTAATTCGGTTTCAGAAATCTCATCCGGAGAGGTTTTTAGTATTCTGGCATCCTAGGAGGAAAAGGCAACGAGGAACTAGTGTAACTTGGTTAAGTGTTTTATATTGTACACTAAGTGTCCCAAACGCTACCTAGGCTGGACTGTCAGAATGGGCCAGAGGAACACAAAACCCCGTCAGGGAATTGTGGCACATTACACAGTGCCACAGATAATTACAAACATCTGTGGGGAAGATGAAGCACAGGACTTAAAGGATGTCCTTCGTAAATTTAAGGTGAAAGGAGCAGCGGGTTTAGACCCGGATGTATGAAGTGAAATAAAAAGGGACAGACAAGGAGAGGTGTTAGAGAAGCAATGGATGTGTCAGGTTCAATGCTTAATTAAGGTCTTAAATAGAGCGAAAGAAGAGGGGTGGAAGTATAATCCAGATTGTGATGGTTGGGATATGAAAGACAGAAGAACAAAAAATGTTGAAAGCTTAAATAATCTTAGTTCAGCCATCCCACCCCCATATACTGACATAGAACGTAAACCACACAAGATATATCCTGTACTCAAGGGCAATAGAATGTGTGCATTGTGGAGCAAAAAAAAGAAAAAAAAAAAAAAAAAACCTCATTTAGAAACTGTAGCCCCCATACGCACTGATACACGCATTGTACAGGTAAATAATTCAGAATTTGGACAAGCAGCCCATCCACACGCCCCACCTACTATTACTCGTAGGATGCAAATAAGGACTTGGAAGCCTTGGTCAGCAGACACTCTTATGTCATTAATACAGAGCGCCCCAGACCCGGTAGCAAAGCCAGCTGCTTTTAATAGATTTGTGACACAGTTAATGAATACACATGAAGCAACCTGGCAGAATGGGGAGGATTTATGCAGACATAAAATGACTCTGACCCTGTTTAACCAGTTTATGACCGACCTGCAGACCGAGCTGACAAGGGTGGCAATTTAGAGACAGGACAGACTGTATCGGAATTTTACTTACCGTATATACTCGAGTATAAGTCGTTCCGAGTATAAGTCGAGGCCCTAATTTACTACAAAAAAAATGGGAAAAACTTATTGACCCGAATATAAGACGAGGGTGAGAAATGCACAGCTACTGTAAGTGGAAAAGAGGGTCAACAATGCCCATTTGCAGCATCACTGTGCCCATTTGCATGCCTCACTGTGCCCATTTGCAGCCATAGGTCCCCTGAACTTCAAACTCGGTAGTTAAGGGTTCCTAGATGCCCCCTAGCTGCAGCCAAAATTTGGGGTCTCTGAACCCAAAGGGTCCTGAAATGACATTGCTGCAGATGGACACAGTTGACCGAATTTGGGGCCCCGTATCTCGGAGCCACTTAGTGCTAGGAACCCCAAATTTGGTGTGCAAACCCAGTGGAACTAGCACCATACAATTTCCAAAGCTGGGGTTCCTAGCACCAAGTGGCCCTGAGATATGGGGCCCCAAAATCGGTTCAGAAAATGTCAAGCACTTTTCTTCAGCAGAGAATGACATTTTCTGAACCGATTCTGGGGCCCCGTATCTCGGGGCCACCTAGTGCTAGGACCTTCATCTTTGGATATGTTGTGGTACCAGTTCCCCTGAGTTTGCACACCAAATTTGGGGTTCCTAGCACCAAGTGGCCCTGAGATACGGGGCCCCAAAGTCGGTTCGGAAAATGAAATTTTTTGCTGCAGAAAAGTGCTTGACTCAAGTATAAGTCGAGGGGGGCACTTTCAGCACAAAAAAATGTGCTGAAAAATTCGACTTATACTTGAGTATACACGGTATCTATGGAAAGTATGACGGCAGATGAGGGATTGGATTTGGCTCTGCCATTCACGATCCGAGCCTTCAATAGACAGTTATCTCACTGCGGGGCGACTACAGCTCGTGGAATGAGACACAGACAAACTCCTGCCTCCGTGTCGACTTCTCTTAGGCTTAATTTGACACAGCAATATAAACATAAAGTGACATATTTAAAAGTCACATCTAACACCACAAAATGTCCCCATTGTCTGCAGGATGAGCTATTGTCAGCAAACAATCTCATGTGAACTGTGATCTGAGCATGCTCTATCTTGTCATTACTATGCATACAACTTGTATTTGATTTTGCAATGTCAAAACAATAACAAATGAAGCCCAATTTGTCTGCAGATTAATGAGCTCTTGCAGACTCATATGCATGCTTGTGGGCATGCTCTCTAGATTACTATTACTGTGAATGTAGTTCATACGAGTATGGTGTTGCTTAGAAAGGCCACAAAATGTCCACATTGTCTGCAGGATGAGCTTGTGTAAGCTATCAAACTTGTATGAACTCATCTGAGCATGCTTTATTTTGCTATTGCTATAAATACACAGTTTATTTGATTGTGTCGTGTCAAAA
Organism: Lithobates clamitans; assembly: GCA_037952925.1. Classification (NCBI taxonomy): domain Eukaryota; kingdom Metazoa; phylum Chordata; class Amphibia; order Anura; family Ranidae; genus Lithobates; species Lithobates clamitans. Next base: position 349,514 of record JBBGZY010001652.1, on the reverse strand, counting down.
AAAAAATAGAAAAAAAGCCCACATTGCAGAATACTGAGCTCTTACTAACTTGCAAATTCATATGATTGCTTCTGAGCATGCTCTCTAGATTAATAATAGTGTGAATATAGTTGACATGAGATTGCTGTTGCTTAGAAAGGCCACAGGATGTCCCCGTTGTCTGCAGGATGAGCTTGTGTAAGCTAACAAACTAATCAGAGCATGCTCTATTTTGCCATTACTATAAATGGACATTTTATCTTATTTTGTAGCGTCCAAACAATGAGAAAATAAACCCACATTGTCTGCAGACTACTGTACTTACGAACTTGCTAATTCATTTGAATGCTTCTGAGCATGCTCTCTAGATTACCATTACTGTGAATATAGTTGACATGAGATTGTTGTTGCTTAGAAGGGCCACAAGATGTCCTCATTGTCTACAGTATCAACTCTTGTAAGCAAACCATCTAATGTGAACTCATCTGAGCATGCTCTAGCTTGTCATTACTATGAATACACCTTTTTATTTGATATTGTAGTGTCAAAACATTGACAAATCAAGCCCACTTTGTCTGCAGATTAATAAGCTCTAACAGACTCTTATGAATGCTTCTGAGCATGCTCTCTAGATTACCATTACTGTGAATATAGTTGACATAAGTTTGTTGTTGCTTAGAAAGGCCTCAAGATGCCACCATTTGCCTGCAGGATGAGCTCTTGTAAGCAAACCATCTCATGAGAACGCATGTGAGCATTACTATGAATACACAACCGTTTATATGATTTTGTAGTTGCAAAACAATGCAAAAAAAAAGTGCATTGTCTGCCGATCAATGAGCTCTTACAAAACTCGTATGAATGCATCTAAGCATGCTATGTAGAATGATTACCATTATTGTGTATAGAGTTTAGAAGAGCTTGTTCTTAGGCCACAAGATGCCCCCATTGTCTACAGGATGAGCTCTTTTAGGCAAACCAACTCATATAAACTTGCCTGAGCATGCTTTCAATTGCCATTACTATGCATACAGTTCCATTTTGTAGTTGCAAACCAATGCCGACAGAAGCCCTCACTGTCTGCAGAATAATGAAATACTCTTGAAAAGTAGCAAACTCAAAATCATATGAGCATGATGCAGTATTCCATTAGGATGAATAAAATATTTGTACAATGTTATAACAGAGAAATGCTACATGATATTTACATTGTATTTAGAATATGAGCTATTAAAAAAAAGGTAATTTGTGTATTCACAGTAATGTCTTAGTGGAGCCGGTGCGGAAGCTTGTTTTTGTTTTTTTATGTGAAAAATTTCAGGTTCATATTTTCATCTTCACTTTTATTCCTCACAGATTAATATGTAGTTGCAGGGAAACCCCAAAAGTCATATGCAGCATGCTTGAAGCGAATGACTTTGGTACTGGGGTGTGTGGAGCCTGATGGGGACCTTCAGCTGCATTTTGCTTTTTGATTGGCCAGACACAGCAAACAAAACAAAAAAAGGGATCTATAGCTAATATGCAGCACAATGTCTGCTTCCAAACTTGCCCTCTGCAGACATTATGGGAAACCAGTCTCAGTTCTCCATCTCACACTGCCCATTTAATGACAAAGCATTTCCCAAATGTGGGCATTGTCACCACCATTATACCTTTTCAAATTTAGCTTTCGGACAAGAAATCTCCCAGCTGACAGCACTATATTGTGTACATACAGCTAGCTTTCCAACAAAGGCACTGCCCGCTCAGAGTTGGTCTCAATTACTAATCTGAGAAATGGCAGAAAATGTTAAATGGTTGCTGTCATAGCAACAGATTCTTAAAGTGGTAGTACTAAGAACTATCTGAAATGGTCACACGTTAACCACTTGACGACCGCCTCACGCCGATGTACGTCGGCAAAGTGGCACGGACAGGCAAAATCACGTACAGGGTACGTGATTTGCCTTCCGCGGGTGGGGGGTCCGATCGGACCCCCCCCCGGTGCCCGAGGCGGTCGTCCTATGTCCAGCGGCGATCGGTGATGAGGGGGAGACCATCCGTTCGTGGCCCCCCCCTCGCGATCGCCGCCGGCCAATGAAAACGCTCCTTTGCTGCTGTATGCTAAACAGCAGCAAAGGAAGTGATGTCATCTCCCCTCGGGTCGGTATTTTCCGTTCCGGCCCGAGGAGAGACGACAAGTATGTGAGTGCACAACACTACACACACACAGTAGAACATGCCAGGCACACAAATCACCCCGATCCCCCCCCCGATCGCCCCCCGATCCCCCCCCAATCACCCCCCCCCCCCCTGTCACAAACTGACACCAGCAGTTTTTTTTTTTTTTTTTTCCTGATTACTGCTAGCTGTCAGTTTGTGACAGTTACTGTGTTAGCACAGTTACTGTTACCCCCCTTTAGGTCTAGGGTACCCCCCTAACCCCCCCTAATAAAGTTTTAACCCCTTGATCACCCCCTGTCACCAGTGTCGCTAAGCGATCATTTTTCTGATCGCTGTATTAGTGTCGCTGGTGACGCTAGTTAGTGAGGTAAATATTTAGGTTCGCCGTCAGCGTTTTATAGCGTCAGGGACCCCCATATACTACCTAATAAATGTTTTAACCCCTTGATTGCCCCCTAGTTAACCCTTTCACCACTGATCACCGTATAACCGTTACGGGTGACGCTGGTTAGTTCGTTTATTTTTTATAGTGTCAGGGCACCCGCCGTTTATTACCGAATAAAGGTTTAGCCCCCCGATCGCCCGGCGGTGATATGCGTCGCCCCAGGCAGCGTCAGATTAGCGCCAGTACCGCGAACACCCACGCACGCAGCATATGCCTCCCTTAGTGGTATAGTATCTGATCGGATCAATATCTGATCCGATCAGATCTATACTAGCGTCCCCAGCAGTTTAGGGTTCCCAAAAACGCAGTGTTAGCGGGATCAGCCCAGATACCTGCTAGCACCTGCGTTTTGTGCCTCCGCCCAGCCCAGCCCAGCCCACCCAAGTGCAGTATCGATCGATCACTGTCACTTACAAGGCACTAAACGCATAACTGCAGCGTTCGCAGAGTCAGGCCTGATCCCTGCGATTGCTAACAGTTTTTTTGGTAGCATTTTGGTGAACTGGCAAGCACCAGCCCCAGGCGTCAGGTTAGCGCCAGTACCGCTAACACCCACGCACGCACCATACGCCTCCCTTAGTGGTATAGTATCTGTACGGATCAATATCTGATCCGATCAGATCTATACTAGCGTCCCCAGCAGTTTAGGGTTCCCAAAAACGCAGTGTTAGCGGAATCAGCCCAGATACCTGCTAGCACCTGCGTTTTGCCCCTCCGCCCAGCCCAGCCCAGCCCACCCAAGTGCAGTATCGATCGATCACTGTCACTTACAAAACACTAAACGCATAACTGCAGCGTTCACAGAGTCAGGCCTGATCCCTGCGATCGCTAACAGTTTTTTTTGTAGCATTTTGGTGAACTGGCAAGCACCAGCCCCAGGCAGCGTCAGATTAGCGCCAGTACCGCTAACACCCACGCACGCACCATACACCTCCCTTAGTGGTATAGTATCTGAACGGATCAATATCTGATCCGATCAGATCTATACTAGCGTCACCAGCAGTTTAGGGTTCCCAAAAATGCAGTGTTAGCGGGATCAGCCCAGATACCTGCTAGCACCTGCGTTTTGCCCCTCCGCCCGGCCCGGCCCAGCCCACCCAAGTGCAGTATCAATCGATCACTGTCACTTACAAGGCACTAAACGCATAACTGCAGCGTTCGCAGAGTCAGGCCTGATCCCTGCGATCGCTAACAGTTTTTTTGTAGCGTTTTGGTGAACTGGCAAGCACCAGCGGCCTAGTACACCCCGGTCGTAGTCAAACCAGCACTGCAGTAACACTTGGTGACGTGGCGAGTCCCATAAGTGCAGTTCAAGCTGGTGAGGTGGCAAGCACAAGTAGTGTCCCGCTGCCACCAAAAAGACAAACACAGGCCCGTCGTGCCCATAATGCCCTTCCTGCTGCATTCGCCAATCCTAATTGGGAACCCACCGCTTCTGCAGCGCCCGTACTTCCCCCATTCACATCCCCAACCAAATGCAGTCGGCTGCATGAGAGGCATTTTTATGTCCTCCCGAGTACCCCTACCCAGCGAACCCCCCAAAAAAGATGTCGTGTCTGCAGCAAGCGCGGATATAGGCGTGACACCCGCTATTATTGTCCCTCCTGTCCTGACAATCCTGGTCTTTGCATTGGTGAATGTTTTGAACGCTACCATTCACTAGTTGAGTATTAGCGTAGGGTACAGCATTGCACAGACTAGGCACACTTTCACAGGGTCTCCCAAGATGCCATCGCATTTTGAGAGACCCGAACCTGGAACCGGTTACCGTTATAAAAGTTAGTTACAAAAAAAGTGTAAAAAAAAAAAAAAAATATGAAATAAAAAAAATAGTTGTTGTTTTATTGTTCTCTCTCTCTCTATTCTCTCTCTCTATTGTTCTGCTCTTTTTTACTGTATTCTATTCTGCAATGTTTTATTGTTATTGTTATTGTTATTGTTATTGTTATTATGTTTTATCATGTTTGTTTTTCAGGTGTGTAATTATTTACACTTTACTGTGCTTTATTGTTAACCATTGTTAACCATTTTTTTGTCTTCAGGTACGCCATTCACGACTTTGAGTGGTTATACCAGAATGATGCCTGCAGGTTTAGGTATCATCTTGGTATCATTCTTTTCAGCCAGCGGTCGGCTTTCATGTAAAAGCAATCCTAGCGGCTAATTAGCCTCTAGACTGCTTTTACAAGCCGTGGGAGGGAATGCCCCCCCCCCCCCCCACCGTCTTCCGTGTTTTTCTCTGGATCTCCTGTCTCAACAGGGAACCTGAGAATGCAGCCGGTGATTCAGCCAGCTGACCATAGAGCTGATCAGAGACCAGAGTGGCTCCAAACATCTCTATGGCCTAAGAAACCGGAAGCTACGAGTATTTCATGACTTAGATTTCGCCGGATGTAAATAGCGCCATTGGGAAATTGGGGAAGCATTTTATCACACCGATCTTGGTGTGGTCAGATGCTTTGAGGGCAGAGGAGAGATCTAGGGTCTAATAGACCACAATTTTTTCAAAAAAGAGTACCTGTCACTACCTATTGCTATCATAGGGGATATTTACATTCCCCGAGATAACAATAAAAATGATTAAAAAAAAAAATATGAAAGGAACAGTTTAAAAGTAAGATTAAAAAAGCAAAAAAATAATAAAGAAAAAAAAAAAAAAAAAAAAAAACACCCCTGTCGCCCCCTGCTCTCGCGCTAAGGCGAACGCAAGCGGCGGTCTGTCGTCAAACGTAAACAGCAATTGCACCATGCATGTGAGGTATCACCGCGAAGGCCAGATCGAGTGCAGTAATTTTTCCAGTAGACCTCCTCTGTAAATCTAAAGTGGTAACCTGTAAAGGCTTTTGAAGGCTTTTAAACATGTATTTATTTTGTTGCCACTGCACGTTTGTGCGCAATTTTAAAGCATGTCATGTTTGGTATCCATGTACTCGGCCTAAGATCATCTTTTTTATTTCATCAAACATTTGGGCAATATAGCGTGTTTTAGTGCATTAAAATTAAAAAAAGTGTGTTTTTTCCCCAAAAAATGCGTTTGAAAAATCGCTGCGCAATTACTGTGTGAAAAAAAAAAATGAAACACCCACCATTTTAATCTGTAGGGCATTTGCTTTAAAAAAATATATAATGTTTGGGGGTTCAAAGTAATTTTTTTGCAAAAAAAAAAAAACTTTTTCATGTAAACAATAAGTGTCAGAAAGGGCTTTGTCTTCAAGTGGTTAGAAGAGTGGGTGATGTGTGACATAAGCTTCTAAATGTTGTGCATAAAATGCCAGGACAGTTCAAACCCCCCCCAAATGACCCCATTTTGGAAAGTAGACACCCCAAGCTATTTGCTGAGAGGCATGTCGAGTCCATGGAATATTTTATATTGCGACACAAGTTGCGGGAAAGAGACAAATTTTTTTTTTTTTTTTTTTTTTTTGCACAAAGTTGTCACTAAATGATATATTGCTCAAACATGCCATGGAAATATGTGAAATTACACCCCAAAATACATTCTGCTGCTTCTCCTGAGTACGGGGATACCACATGTGTGAGACTTTTTGGGAGCCTAGCCGCGTACGGGACCCCGAAAACCAAGCACCGCCTTCAGGCTTTCTAAGGGCGTGAATTTTTGATTTCACTCTTCACTGCCTATCACAGTTTCGGAGGCCATGGAATGCCCAGGTGGCACAAAACCCCCCCAAATGACCCCATTTTGGAAAGTAGACACCCCAAGCTATTTGCTGAGAGGTATAGTGAGTATTTTGCAGACCTCACTTTTTGTCACAAAGTTTTGAAAATTGAAAAAAGAAAAAAAAAATTTTTTTTCTTGTCTTTCTTCATTTTCAAAAACAAATGAGAGCTGCAAAATACTCACCATGCCTCTCAGCAAATAGCTTGGGGTGTCTACTTTCCAAAATGGGGTCATTTGGGGGGGTTTTGTGCCACCTGGGCATTCCATGGCCTCCGAAACTGTGATAGGCAGTAAAGAGTGAAATCAAAAATTTTCACCCTTAGAAATCCTGAAGGCAGTGATTGGTTTTCGGGGTCCCGTACGCAGCTAGGCTCCCAAAAAGTCCCACACATGTGGTATCCCCATACTCAGGAGAAGCAGCTAAATGTATTTTGGGGTGCAATTCCACATATGCCCATGGCCTGTGTGAGCAATATATCATTTAGTGACAACTTTATGAAAAAAAAAAAATAAAAAAATAAAAAGTGTCACTTTCCCGCAACTTGTGTCAAAATATAAAATATTCCATGGACTCAATATGCCTCTCAGCAAATAGCTTGGGGTGTCTACTTTCCAAAATGGGGTCATTTTGGGGGGTTTTGTGCCACCTGGGCATTCCATGGCCTCCGAAACTGTGATAGGCAGTGAAGAGTGAAAGCAAAAATTTACACCCTTAGAAATCCTGAAGGCGGTGCGTGGTTTTCGGGGCCCCGTACGCGGCTAGGCTCCCAAAAAGTCCCACACATGTGGTATCCCCGTACTCAGGAGAAGCAGCTAAATGTATTTTGGGGTGCAATTCCACATAGGCCCATGGCCTGTGTGAGCAATATATCATTTAGTGACGACTTTTTGTAAATTTTTTTTTTTTTTTTTTTTTTTGTCATTTTTCAATCACTTGGGACAAAAAAAATAAATATTCAATGGGTTCAACATGCCTCTCAGCAATTTCCTTGGGGTGTCTACTTTCCAAAATGGGGCCATTTGGGGGGGTTTTGTACTGCCCTGCCATTTTAGCACCTCAAGAAATGACATAGGCAGTCATAAACTAAAAGCTGTGTAAATTCCAGAAAATGTACCCTAGTTTGTAGACGCTATAACTTTTGCGCAAACCAATAAATATACGCTTATTGACATTTTTTTTACCAAAGACATGTGGCCGAATACATTTTGGCCTAAATGTATGACTAAAATTTAGTTTATTGGATTTTTTTTATAACAAAAAGTAGAAAATATCATTTTTTTTCAAAATTTTCGGTCTTTTTCCGTTTATAGCGCAAAAAATAAAAACCGCAGAGGTGATCAAATACCATCAAAAGAAAGCTCTATTTGTGGGAAGAAAAGGACGCAAATTTCGTTTGGGTACAGCATTGCATGACCGCGCAATTAGCAGTTAAAGCGACGCAGTGCCAAATTGGAAAAAGACCTCTGGTCCTTAGGCAGCATAATGGTCCGGGGCTCAAGTGGTTAATGTTACCAACACTGGTGCAAATGCTTGCCTGAGTTGGGTGCGAGTATTTAAGCACTACTTACAGTTCCAATAGTTATTTTAACTTAAAAGTATTGAAAGCACAGCCATGAAACTAGCATTGTGCAAGAAGCAAAAACAAAAGTTTTATCATTTTTTTTATTTAAATGTATAGCCAAAACTTTTTTGTAATATATATTTATTTTATTCTTATTTTTTTTTTAAATAGAAGTTAATATTTTGTATATACAGTCCTCTGTAGCAAGATCAATTAGATGAAAAGTGCTCTGAGAAAACAATACACAACAACATTCCTAAAATGGTACAAACATGTGAAAAATTACAGTACTGGGTTCACATTGCAGTATGGATTGGCTCACATCAGGGGTCCGGTGCATCCCTATTCACCGTTTCAGATTTGATTTTTGTCATAATTTTTGTCTGAATTCAAACCTGAAACCAGACTAGAAAACGCACATGACTCCTGTGCAATTCGCTTTGAAGATGTGTAAACCTATAACAATGGCACAAAACATAATTTGATAATAAAAAATGATTTTCCCAAACAAACTAGAGGGAGGTGGAAAAACACCTTAAACCAGTGGTCATCAACCCTGTCCTCAGGGCCCACTAACAGGCCAGGTTTCCAAGATAACTGAAATACATCACAGGGGATATCATTTCCAAGATAACTGAAATACATCACAGGTGATATCATTTGCTGCTCAGTGATTGCAGTATTCTGGTCTGCATCTCCCCAAATTAATACATAAAACCTGGCCTGTTAGTGGGCCCTGAGGACAGGGTTGATGACCACTGCCTTAAAATGTTCAAAGAGGAAAAAAAAGCCAAGTCATTGTTCTTTTGCGATCTTGGTAGATACAAATCTGGACGACAGAACTGGTGCTTTGATTCAAAGTTTTTTTCTTTGCACATCTGTAGGTCTTGGGAAAGGTGTTCATTTTTTTTTCAATAATCTTGTGAGATGAGAAAAAAGTTGAAATACTTTTGCAACAATGTAGGGTACAAACATTGAATTAACCACTTGCCGACCGGGCCATAGCCGAAAGAAGGCTGCAGCGCGGTCGGCTTGTTCTGGGTGGACGTCCGTGGGACGTCCTCCGGAACTCTCGCTCCCCGCGCGCCCGGTGGGGCGCGTGCACGATAGTGTCCGTGTTTGCTGGGTTCACGGGACCCGGCGCAACACGGATCGTGGTAAAGGGCCAATGACAGCGGCCCTTTACCACGTGATCGCTCCCTCCAATGAGGGAGCGATCATAATGTCAACAGACTGGGGTCATGCAAAGGTCCCAGCTCTCTTCTCTCCTCACACCGATACAGAGTGAGAGGAGAGAAGAGAGATCGAGTGAAAAAAACGACTGAAATCGTGAGTGAAAGTACTACAGTGCCCAGCAGTGCCATACAGTGCCACATAAGTGCGGCTACAGTGCTAAATTGTGCCCTAGAGTGCCACCAGTGCCACTACAATTCCCATCTGTGCCACTACACTACCCATCAGTGCCACTACAGTACCCATCTGTGCCACTAGTGCCACAACAGTACCCATCAGTGCCACTAAAGTGTCCATCAGTGTCACTACAGTGCTCATCTGTGCCATCAGTGCCACTATAGTTCTCATCAGTGCCACGTCAGTGCCACCAGTGCTCATCTGTGCCGCCAGTGCCAAGTCAGTGCTCCGTCAGTGCCACACCAGTGTCCAGTGCCACTACAGTGCTCATCTGCCACCAGTACCACATTGGTGCCTCCTGTGCCACTACAGTGCCCATCGGTGCCACGTCAGTGCTACGTCAGTGCTCCATCAGTGCGACACCAGTGCCCAGTGCCACTACAGTGCTCATCTGTGCCACCAGCACTACATTGGTGCCATCAGTGCCACCTGTGCCACTACAGTGCCACTTCAGTGCCCATCTGTGCCGCCAGTGTCACGTCAGTGCCACTACAGTGCTCATCTGCCACCAGTACCACATCAGTGCCATCAGTGCCACCTGTGCCACTACAGTGCCCATCGGTGCCACCAGTGCCACGTCAGTGCTCCATCAGTGCTACGTCAGTGCACCATCAGTGCCACACCAGTGCCACTACAGTGCTTATCAGTGCCACATCAGCATCACTAGAGTGCTCATCTGCACCACTACATCGCTCATCAGTGCCACATCAGCATCACTAGAGTGCTCATCTGCACCACTACATCGCTCATCAGTGCCACTACAGCGCTTATCGGTGCCACTACAGTACCCAATAGTGCACATCAGTGCCCATAAGTAAGTGCTCATCAGTGCCACCATATTAGTGGATCCTCATCAGTGCCCATCAGTGCTACCTTAGTGCACATCAGTGCCAGATAATCAGAGCATCCTCAGTGTGGTGCATTAGTGTACATCAGTGCACCCTCATCAGTACCCAGCAGTGCACCCTCATCAGTACCCAGCAGTGCACCCTCATCAGAGCCCAGCAGTGCACCCTCATCAGAGCCCAGCAGTGCAGCCTCATTAGACCAGCCTCATCAGCACCCATCAGTGCAGCCATATCTGTCCAAGTGTCCCTACCACAGCAGTTTGTCACCACAGTCACCAGTATGGCAAAAAAAAAAATTTCCGCTGAAGAGGCATACCAACTGCTTGCCTTGACTGACGAGAGCAGCGGGGAGCTCTCGGAGTCTGCGTCTGATTCTGGTTCAGAATATGAACCCGTTGTAAGCAGTGGGTCTGATTCAGAATCAGAGGAGGAGCAAAGTGTGCCTGTGAAACGAAGGCGCTCTGGCATGGAGCAGGCTACCACAAGTAGTGCTGTGGCATCAACCAGCAGCTCAGTGCCATCCACCAGAAATGCAGTGGCATCAACTAGCAGCTCAGTTGCTTCCACCAGTAGCACAGTGCCATCCAGAAGAAATGAAGTACCAATGCAGCAAAGGCCAAGAACTAGCAGGGTGTCATCTCGGCCCCAAAGCGTTAGGACCCATGCCGGCCTTCCCTATGCCCTTGAAAACCCTCTGTGGCTTCCCCCTAATTCAGGAGTAGCAAACATCCTCCCTTTCATTGCCCAACCAGGTGTTCAGGTGAACACAGAGAATTTTGCCCCTATTGATTTTTTTAATTTAATTTTTACCCAAGACCTATTGTCCTCCATCGTGGCCCAGTGCAACCTCTATGCACAACAATTTATAACAAGCAACCCTGGTTCAAGTTATGCCCGTCCCTATGAATGGAGAGCATTGACAGTGGAGGAATTTAAATTATTTTTAGGTCTAACATTTAATATGGGACTCACAAAAAAAAATGAATTATACTCCTATTGGTCCACCAAACCCATCCACCATATGCCAATCTATTCATCCCTTATGCGAAGATCAAGATACCTCATGATAATGCGTTTCCTCCATTACAGTGACAACACCCAGTGCCCTCCCCGAAATGACCCATCACATGACAAATTATTTAAAATTCGGCCACTTCTAAATTTTTTCTCTGAGAAATTCCCCCAGTTATTCATCCCCGACCAAAATATCTCCGTAGATGAGTCATTGGTCCACTTCACAGGTAGGCTGTGAAACGGGGTATATCTACGCCTTCCGGGTATATGAAGGGAAGGATACCCAACTGCATCCCCCTGAATGTCCGGAGTACATCGGAGTCAGCGGAAAGGTTGTTTGGGAGCTTGTATATCCACTTCTTGGAAAGGGTTACCACCTTTATGTGGATAACTACTATACAAGCTTGCCCCTCTTCCGTAATCTTTACCGCAAGGACACTCCAGCGTGTGGTACCGTGCGAGCCAATAGGAAGGGCTTCCCGCAAAGGCTGCTTACTGAAAGACTACGAAAAGGGGAGACGGCGTCTTTACGGAATGAAGAGGTATTGGCTCTCAGGTGGAGGGACAGACGAAACGTCCACATGCTTACAACTATCCACAACGATACCTACGTGGAAATCCCCCGAAGAAACGGCCCAATCCAAACGGCCACAAAATGTGTCCATGACTATAATCTGTTTATGGGGGGTGTCGACTTCAATGACCAGATGATCGAACCCTACCTTCGCACAAGAAAAAGCCGCTTTTGGTATAAAAAAGTCTCTATATATCTTTTCAGTTTGGCCATTTACAATAGTTTTGTTATTTACAGTAAATCTACAGAGAGCCCCTTATCTTTTCTTCACTACCAAGAAGAAATTATCACCACCCTTTTGTACCCGGAAGGCGCACCAGAAAGCATTCGCTCGGATTCAGTGAGCAGACTCCACGAACGCCACTTTCCTGAAAAACTCCCTCACCATGAAACAGGCCGGAAACGTCAGAAGAGATGCCGGGTGTGCTCCAGAGGAGGAGCTAGAAAAGACACTGTGTTCTATTGTCCTGATTGTCCTTCCCAACCAGGCCTTTGTATTGATGAATGTTTCCGCCGTTACCATACTTCTCTACATTATTAGGGAAGTATGGTAAACGTAGTTGTCATTTACCGCCACACCCCTTTATGCCACTAAACATACCACTGCCTTCTCCGAAACTGACCCTGGCCTGCTAAACGACCACGCTTCTGCCTAATACTAAACTGTACCTACCTCTGCCTTCTCCGCAACTGACCCTGGTCTGCTAAACGACCATGCTTCTGCCTAACGCTAAACTGTACCTACCTCTGCCTGCTCTGGAACTGACCCTGGCCTGATATATGACCACGCTTCTGCCTAACGCTAAACTGTACCTACCTCTGCCTTCTCTGGAACTGACCCTGGACTGTTTGACCATGTTTTTTGCCTGCCTCTTGGACTGGTCTTTTACTCTGCTACTGGAGTAGTGGGCTTCATAACACAGGGGTCTCACATATGTGAGGGGCTCCAGAATTGTTTTTCTGGATGAAGAAAACTATTTTTTTAGTTTTCTCATTCCCAGATTAGGGTCTGGAGACTCGGAGGCTTCAAAGAGATTTGGGTGGGAGAAGCCTCTACCCCTGTCCCCATTCTTTCCTGGCCTGCTACTTGGACCATGTTCCTGCTTACTACCAGGACTAATATTTTGACACTGCTGGCAATGTCTCTACTTGCACTGACCCTGGACTGTAAGGACAGTATCCCTGCATGTACTATGAACAATATTCTTGCCTGCTGCCTGGACTATTCCATTCACTGTCGCTGACCACGTCCCTGCCTGCTGCCTGGATCAGGGCTCTCCTCCTGTGGACAACTGCACTACTAAAACCACAGGTAATCTTTTGTTTACCCTTTGCTCAGCAGAATGTATTTTAGGGTGTAATTCTTGGTATGTTCATGCTATGTGTTAGAAATATGAAGGGCCTTCAAAAATGTGATAGATTGTAAGAAAATTAGATGTGTAATTTATGCTCCTAGAACGCCTGAATGTGCTACTTCAATGTTGGGCCTCTGTATGTGGCCAGGCTGTGTAAAAGTCTCACACATGTGGCATCGCCAAACTCAGGAGTAGCAGCAGAATAGATTTTGGGGTGTCATTTTTGCTATGTACATGCTATGTGTTGGAAATATCTTAGAAATGGACAACTTTGTGTAAAAAAAATGCGTTTTCATTTTTTTCCCACATTTTCCAAAAACTTCTGGAAAAAAATGAACTGTTCAAAAGACTCATTATGCCTCATAGATTATACGTTGGGGTGTTTGCTTTCCAAAATGGGGTCACTTTGTGGGCGTTTCCATTGTCCTGGTGCTCCAGGGCCTTCAAAAATGTAATAGGTGGTTGAGAGATTAGATATGCAATTTATGCTCCTAGAACGCCTGAATGTGCTACTTCAATGTTCGGCCTCTGTATGTGGCAAGGCTGTGTAAAAGTCTCACACATGTGGTATCGCCATACTCAGGAAGAGTAGCAGAATATATTTTGGGGTGTCATTTTTGTTATGTACATGCTATGTGTTGGAAATATCTTGGAAATGGACAACTTTACGTAAAAAAAATGCGTTTTCATTTTCTTTCCACATTTTCCAAAAACTTCTGGAAAAAAATGAACCATTCAAAAGACTCATTATGCCTCATAGATTATACATTGGGGTGTTTGCTTTCCAAAATGGGGTCACTTTGTGGGCGTTTCCATTGTCCTGGTGCTCCAGGGACTTCAAAAGTGTAATAGGTGGTTGAGAGATTAGATATGCAATTTATGCTCCTAAAACGCCTGAACGTGCTACTTCAATGTTCGGCCTCTGTATGTGGCCAGGCTGTGTAAAAGTCTCACACATGTGGTATCGCCATACTCAGGAGGAGTAGCAGAATATATTTTGGGGTGTCATTTGGGGAATGTACATGCCATGTGAGAGAAATAACCTGTTATAATGACAATATATTGCCTCACTTCTCCCTCTACTCCGTGAAACAGCACCACCCACGGGTCCTCCCTGATTTCTTTTTTAGTGATTTCTTTTATATACTGAATAATCTTTTTCCAATAATTTCTGATTTTGGGACAGAACCACCAGATATGTGCCATTGTCCCTCGGTCACCGCAACCTCGCCAACATTCTGCTGGTCTGTGCTTTTGAAATTTACTAATTCTATCGGGGGTAGCATACCATCTCCCTAGACATTTGTAGTTCATCTCTGCGGTTTTAGAATCAACCGCTGAGCCATGTGTCGGGTCAGCATTTTTCCAATACTAGTGTTATCCCTCTGTGTCCCCAGCTCGTGTTCCCACTTCTTTATATATGGCGGTATCTCCACCTCATTCACCTTCAACACCAGGTTGTAAAGCTTATAGATTGTCTTTTTAGCATTGTTCGTACAGCACATCCTTTCCAGAGGGGTTAACTCATCTCCAGACCTAATAGGGTGCAGAAGACTCTGTGTGAAATGATACAGCTGGAGATACCGCCACTCATCCATCCGCAAAAAATTATTACTGTGTTTTAACTCCAAAAGTGAAAGAATTTTCCCTTTTTTTAATATATCTCTTAACTGTGTCGTGTCTTTTTTTTATCCAGTTTTCCCCTATAACCTTTACCCCTGGTGCGAAAAACCTCTATCTTTTAACCCAATTAGTGGAGAATTGTAGCTTCCGTTTAATTGTTTATACGTTTTATCCCATATTTTTAAAACATTCCGTGTAAGTGCGGGTGTATTTACATCAATTGTTCTATAGTGTGGTGGATTCCATATTATTTTTCCTAGTTGTGCCCCACTGAGTGTTTTTTCTATCTTGACCCATCTTTTATCGTTCTTTTCCTTGGCCCATTCCACCGCTCTTGTCAGGACAATAGCTTTTTAGTAACTATGTATATCTGGTACCTCTAAACCTCCTCTATCCTTTGCCTGTCTTAGGACTGCGAAAGAGATTCTCGGTTTTCTATGCTTCCATATTGTGTTCATAATTATTGTTTTTAGTTTTTTTAAATAATATAAAGGCAAAGCTATTGGCAACATCTGGAACTTATAAGAAATCTTTGGTACTAAAACCATCTTTATGATATTTATCCGGCCAATCCATGATAGGGGCCACCCAGCTATTCTTTTGCACTCGGTTCTGATTTCATCCAGCAATGCTACAAAGTTTACTCTGTAAGTTCTGTTCATGGTATTTGCAAGTTTGATCCCCAGGTAATTCAGATCTCTCTTCCAGGCAAATTTAAACTCCGTTTTCAGTGTTAATTCTTCTGTCTTACTTATATTTATGTTGAGAATTTCTGACTTTGCAAGGTTTAGTTTGAAATTGGATATCTCACCGTATTGTTTCAGGGTATTCAGTAAGTTAGGTAAGGAAATCCACGGGTTAGTAACGTAAAACAATACGTCATCCGCATATGCTGCAAGTTTATGCTCCTCTTCCCCAATCTTAAATCCACTTATATCGGGGTTCTTTCGAACCATGGCCAATAAGGGTTCCAGAGATAGAACAAATAGGAGTGGGGATAGAGGACATCCCTGCCTTGTCCCATTTTTCATCTCAATGGGAGAAGATAGTACGCCGTTTGTTCTAATGGTTGCTGTTGGGTGATGATATAAGGTTTTGATCCACTGGATCATTCTTGGACCAATTCCCATTACTTCCAGTGTCTGTATCATGAGCCCCCAGTCTACCCTGTTAAAGGCCTTTTCGGCATCTATTTACTGGAGTAGACCCGGGGGCCCCCTTTCTTTTATCCTCTGCAGGAGAAGGAGTGTTCTTACCCCATTATCTCTACCCTCTTTTCTAGGCGTAAAGCCCACCTGGTCCGGATGGACCAGGAAGGTCATCACTCCTTTAATTCACCCTGCTAGAACTTTGGCGTACAGTTTTGTATCCGCATTCAGCAGCAAAATGGGCCTGTAGCTGGAGCACCTCGTCTCGTCCTTCCCCTCCTTCGGAATGACTGTGATGATAGCAGACAGTGCTTCTCTCCCCATTTCGTAGTCTACTCCAAGGCCATTCATATATTGACATAGCCTAGGAATAAGAATATCCTTAAAATTTTTATAGTAAAATGTTGTAAACCCATCTGGGCCAGGACTCTTCCCTTTGGCCGAATCTGCGAGAGCCCTGCTGATTTCCTCCTCTGTTATCGGCGACTCTAGAACTATTCTCATACTCTCTGGGATTTTGGGTAGATCAGCTATTTCTAGGAAGTTTTTTCTTTCTTTTTTTTTTAATCTCCTATCTGACCCCTATCATGTGCTACAGCGTACAAATCCTGATAGTAATTTTTAAATGTTTCCACTATTCTCTTAGTGGTATGAGCCACTTCACCTCCTTTTGTTCGAATTTTATCTATAAAATTTAAAGATTTGTTCTTTTACAACATCCGGGCTAAGTTTCTGCTGGCCTTATTTCCCCACTGATACCTTTCTTTAGATATTCTATTAAAGACTCTTGTTGTTTCCTGATCTATGAGATCTTTCAATTCATCCCTTTTCCTAACTAACTTTAGATATATTTCTGTATGGTTACCCTGATATTTCTTATGCTCCTGTTCTATTCTGAAAATCTCTTCCGTTAATTTTTTAATTTTCTCAGATCTCTCTTTTTTTTCCCTTGATCCTATTTTTATCAGAATCCCCCTTATGTAGGCCTTATGTGCCTCCCACAGGTAGGACTCCACAACCTCTCCTGTATCATTGCTATCAAAATATTGTTTTAATTCCTTTTTTACAGCTTCTGAAGTCTCCTCATCTTGAATAAGCTGCTCGTTAAGTCGCCAGGCATGTAACTGTCTAAGAATACCCGGAACCACCATTTTCATTTTTACCGGGAAGTGGTCTGATAGTGTTGATATTTCTATGTCAGCATGTTTCACCCACTCAATAAATCTATGTTCGACAAAGATATAGTCTATCCTTGAGTACGTCCTGTGTACAGGAGAGAAAAACAAGAAATCTAAAAATCCTCCATATGTCTACTAGTTCACACATATGTAATTTATAGTTTACCCTTTTCAGTTGTACGTTACTTGTCTCCTGCACACGGGAAGCATTATCCAGGCTTGGGTCCACACAGAAATTCATGACACCCATCAGGATCACGTACCCACTCTTGAAGTCCATTAGCTTACCCAAGATGTCCATTAGATATTTAATCAGGTTCTTGTTCGGGGCATATATATTTGCCAATGTACACTCCATTCTACCGAGCTTGCCTTTCAAGAAGAGGAATCTTCCCTCTGGGTCTGTCAGCCTATCTTCTAGTTCAAATCTGACCTCTCTCGAGAACCCTATTGCCACTCCCCTATATCTCTTTGTGATGGTGTCCCCATAATACCATGTTGGAAAATGGCCCGAGTGCAATTTCACATTGGACTCATGGGACAAATTAGTCTCTTGTAAAAAGACCACCCATGCCCCGTGTCTTCTAAGATCTTATAGTAGAAGAATTTAGCCCCCTTACGTTGTAGGTCATGAAGGTTAGAAGTGTCCCTTCTTCTATCTTAGTTTTGGTTAGGAGCCCCCTACTTGGGTTTCAAAGGGGTAGTCGTATTTCTTAGCGAAATAACAGAGGATCCCCCCCTTACCACCCTCCCCTCAAGACCCCCCCTCCTCTCCCCAGGCCTCACACCGGCCTTGGTTTCACCCTTAAGTCTCTTCTGGTGACCATCAAATCCTGGGGTGAAGCTCTGGTCGCGGCCCCCTCTTGTCCATGTCCCCCCCCCCCAAATAGGAAGCGGGGACAGGACCAAGCCCACGGGGGAAAAGTACACCCACCTCCCCGGTGTCCCTTATCCTTCCCGGACTCCCCGAGCCGTCTTTGGGGTCCTCCCCTCTCCCATCCCAAGAGAGAGACCCCCCCACCGTCTGTAAACTTATACACACTTTCAAGCTCTCTGCCAATGACCGCCCCCCCCCCCCACTCCTGCCCATTCTTGTCCACTCGGGATGTTTGGTATTGGAATCTCCAGTTTTTTACAAAAGTCATTGAGCTCTTCAATTAATTTTAGTTGTACTGTCCTTCCCTCTTTCTGCACTACTAGAGAGGCTGGAAACCCCCAGTTGTATTTAATATTAGCAACCCTCAGCTGTTCTAATAAAGGTTTAGGCTGTCGCCTCTGCGCTAGAGTTCCCGTTGACAGCTCAGTAAACACCTGGAGGTTTATTCCATCATACTGTAGTGGTGGCGCTCTTCTCAGGTTGCTTCAAATTTTAGCTTTATCTTCTGATAGGGTTAGGGATTTGACTCAGAGTTCTTACTTAAACTAATGGCTACGTGTTAAAATCTGTTTTTGAAATATATTATGCCTGCCTTGCAGTATCTTATGAAACTAACCTTTGGGTGCTGACACACCACTCTGGATGAAACTGCGTGTATTGTGACCTTTGGCTGCTGATACGACATTATTAGTCAAAAACTGTTTTTTATTATTTGATAACTATTTTGTACTTTGATTCTTGTGATTGTGATTGTATAACTAAATATATATATAAAGACCCAATAAAACAAGACAGTTATCTCACTGCGGGGCGACTACAGCTCGTGGAATGAGACACAGACAAACTCCTGCCTCCGTGTCGACTTCTCTTAGGCTTAATTTGACACAGCAATATAAACATAAAGTGACATATTTAAAAGTCACATCTAACATTTTGGCGCCCGAACAGGGACCCACCAAGTCGCTACAAGAGGTGGCTGAGCTACGCTGACGGAACAAAAGGACAGGCATTCTGGGAACCACAGATCAAAAAACCTGCGCAGGTAAGAAAAAGCTTTATTTTTTCTTATACTCTGTGCTCCCCTGATTTGTGCCTATCCGTTCTGTCAGTTATGGTTCTCCTGGTTTCAAAACACCAGCCTCTGTAGTGGTGAGTCTAGAACTACTGCATATTGTGGTTTATATTGCTGGAATTATGTGTTGTTTGTCTGTCTTGTTGAGAAAGTGAATGAGCCTTGTCAAGGATGGTATGAGTTAGAAGGGGATTGCCGAACTAAGCAACGGAGTGCGCCCTTACCTCACATGATTGGGAACTTGTGTTTAACCTCACATCTAACTCATAAACCATAGGCGGGTTGCGGGTATAAGGCCTGTCTGCTCCAAAAAAAAAGTAGGGATAAGAGTGTATGAGAGGGATTCCCAGATACGGGGAGGGTAATGAGGTCTCCATAAGCGCGGAGATCTAATCGGATACCTGGTCACTCAAGGGAATGCTTGTATATGTTGTAGCCGTCAATCTGATCACAATATTTTGTCAGTTGGCTAGCATATAAAGTAATTCGGTTTCAGAAATCTCATCCGGAGAGGTTTTTAGTATTCTGGCATCCTAGGAGGAAAAGGCAACGAGGAACTAGTGTAACTTGGTTAAGTGTTTTATATTGTACACTAAGTGTCCCAAACGCTACCTAGGCTGGACTGTCAGAATGGGCCAGAGGAACACAAAACCCCGTCAGGGAATTGTGGCACATTACACAGTGCCACAGATAATTACAAACATCTGTGGGGAAGATGAAGCACAGGACTTAAAGGATGTCCTTCGTAAATTTAAGGTGAAAGGAGCAGCGGGTTTAGACCCGGATGTATGAAGTGAAATAAAAAGGGACAGACAAGGAGAGGTGTTAGAGAAGCAATGGATGTGTCAGGTTCAATGCTTAATTAAGGTCTTAAATAGAGCGAAAGAAGAGGGGTGGAAGTATAATCCAGATTGTGATGGTTGGGATATGAAAGACAGAAGAACAAAAAATGTTGAAAGCTTAAATAATCTTAGTTCAGCCATCCCACCCCCATATACTGACATAGAACGTAAACCACACAAGATATATCCTGTACTCAAGGGCAATAGAATGTGTGCATTGTGGAGCAAAAAAAAGAAAAAAAAAAAAAAAAAACCTCATTTAGAAACTGTAGCCCCCATACGCACTGATACACGCATTGTACAGGTAAATAATTCAGAATTTGGACAAGCAGCCCATCCACACGCCCCACCTACTATTACTCGTAGGATGCAAATAAGGACTTGGAAGCCTTGGTCAGCAGACACTCTTATGTCATTAATACAGAGCGCCCCAGACCCGGTAGCAAAGCCAGCTGCTTTTAATAGATTTGTGACACAGTTAATGAATACACATGAAGCAACCTGGCAGAATGGGGAGGATTTATGCAGACATAAAATGACTCTGACCCTGTTTAACCAGTTTATGACCGACCTGCAGACCGAGCTG
The DNA here is from genome assembly GCA_037952925.1 of Lithobates clamitans. NCBI lineage: Eukaryota > Metazoa > Chordata > Amphibia > Anura > Ranidae > Lithobates > Lithobates clamitans. The sequence continues at coordinate 329,156 of JBBGZY010001652.1, read as the reverse complement.
ACAAGGGTGGCAATTTAGAGACAGGACAGACTGTATCGGAATTTTACTTACCGTATATACTCGAGTATAAGTCGTTCCGAGTATAAGTCGAGGCCCTAATTTACTACAAAAAAAATGGGAAAAACTTATTGACCCGAATATAAGACGAGGGTGAGAAATGCACAGCTACTGTAAGTGGAAAAGAGGGTCAACAATGCCCATTTGCAGCATCACTGTGCCCATTTGCATGCCTCACTGTGCCCATTTGCAGCCATAGGTCCCCTGAACTTCAAACTCGGTAGTTAAGGGTTCCTAGATGCCCCCTAGCTGCAGCCAAAATTTGGGGTCTCTGAACCCAAAGGGTCCTGAAATGACATTGCTGCAGATGGACACAGTTGACCGAATTTGGGGCCCCGTATCTCGGAGCCACTTAGTGCTAGGAACCCCAAATTTGGTGTGCAAACCCAGTGGAACTAGCACCATACAATTTCCAAAGCTGGGGTTCCTAGCACCAAGTGGCCCTGAGATATGGGGCCCCAAAATCGGTTCAGAAAATGTCAAGCACTTTTCTTCAGCAGAGAATGACATTTTCTGAACCGATTCTGGGGCCCCGTATCTCGGGGCCACCTAGTGCTAGGACCTTCATCTTTGGATATGTTGTGGTACCAGTTCCCCTGAGTTTGCACACCAAATTTGGGGTTCCTAGCACCAAGTGGCCCTGAGATACGGGGCCCCAAAGTCGGTTCGGAAAATGAAATTTTTTGCTGCAGAAAAGTGCTTGACTCAAGTATAAGTCGAGGGGGGCACTTTCAGCACAAAAAAATGTGCTGAAAAATTCGACTTATACTTGAGTATATACGGTATCTATGGAAAGTATGACGGCAGATGAGGGATTGGATTTGGCTCTGCCATTCACGATCCGAGCCTTCAATAGACAGTTATCTCACTGCGGGGCGACTACAGCTCGTGGAATGAGACACAGACAAACTCCTGCCTCCGTGTCGACTTCTCTTAGGCTTAATTTGACACAGCAATATAAACATAAAGTGACATATTTAAAAGTCACATCTAACACCACAAAATGTCCCCATTGTCTGCAGGATGAGCTATTGTCAGCAAACAATCTCATGTGAACTGTGATCTGAGCATGCTCTATCTTGTTATTACTATGCATACAACTTGTATTTGATTTTGCAATGTCAAAACAATAACAAATGAAGCCCAATTTGTCTGCAGATTAATGAGCTCTTGCAGACTCATATGCATGCTTGTGGGCATGCTCTCTAGATTACTATTACTGTGAATGTAGTTCATACGAGTATGGTGTTGCTTAGAAAGGCCACAAAATGTCCACATTGTCTGCAGGATGAGCTTGTGTAAGCTATCAAACTTGTATGAACTCATCTGAGCATGCTTTATTTTGCTATTGCTATAAATACACAGTTTATTTGATTGTGTCGTGTCAAAAAAAAATAGAAAAAAAGCCCACATTGCAGAATACTGAGCTCTTACTAACTTGCAAATTCATATGATTGCTTCTGAGCATGCTCTCTAGATTAATAATAGTGTGAATATAGTTGACATGAGATTGCTGTTGCTTAGAAAGGCCACAGGATGTCCCCGTTGTCTGCAGGATGAGCTTGTGTAAGCTAACAAACTAATCAGAGCATGCTCTATTTTGCCATTACTATAAATGGACATTTTATCTTATTTTGTAGCGTCCAAACAATGAGAAAATAAACCCACATTGTCTGCAGACTACTGTACTTACGAACTTGCTAATTCATTTGAATGCTTCTGAGCATGCTCTCTAGATTACCATTACTGTGAATATAGTTGACATGAGATTGTTGTTGCTTAGAAGGGCCACAAGATGTCCTCATTGTCTACAGTATCAACTCTTGTAAGCAAACCATCTAATGTGAACTCATCTGAGCATGCTCTAGCTTGTCATTACTATGAATACACCTTTTTATTTGATATTGTAGTGTCAAAACATTGACAAATCAAGCCCACTTTGTCTGCAGATTAATAAGCTCTAACAGACTCTTATGAATGCTTCTGAGCATGCTCTCTAGATTACCATTACTGTGAATATAGTTGACATAAGTTTGTTGTTGCTTAGAAAGGCCTCAAGATGCCACCATTTGCCTGCAGGATGAGCTCTTGTAAGCAAACCATCTCATGAGAACGCATGTGAGCATTACTATGAATACACAACCGTTTATATGATTTTGTAGTTGCAAAACAATGCAAAAAAAAAGTGCATTGTCTGCCGATCAATGAGCTCTTACAAAACTCGTATGAATGCATCTAAGCATGCTATGTAGAATGATTACCATTATTGTGTATAGAGTTTAGAAGAGCTTGTTCTTAGGCCACAAGATGCCCCCATTGTCTACAGGATGAGCTCTTTTAGGCAAACCAACTCATATAAACTTGCCTGAGCATGCTTTCAATTGCCATTACTATGCATACAGTTCCATTTTGTAGTTGCAAACCAATGCCGACAGAAGCCCTCACTGTCTGCAGAATAATGAAATACTCTTGAAAAGTAGCAAACTCAAAATCATATGAGCATGATGCAGTATTCCATTAGGATGAATAAAATATTTGTACAATGTTATAACAGAGAAATGCTACATGATATTTACATTGTATTTAGAATATGAGCTATTAAAAAAAAGGTAATTTGTGTATTCACAGTAATGTCTTAGTGGAGCCGGTGCGGAAGCTTGTTTTTGTTTTTTTATGTGAAAAATTTCAGGTTCATATTTTCATCTTCACTTTTATTCCTCACAGATTAATATGTAGTTGCAGGGAAACCCCAAAAGTCATATGCAGCATGCTTTCCAACAAAGGCACTGCCCGCTCAGAGTTGGTCTCAATTACTAATCTGAGAAATGGCAGAAAATGTTAAATGGTTGCTGTCATAGCAACAGATTCTTAAAGTGGTAGTACTAAGAACTATCTGAAATGGTCACACGTTAATGTTACCAACACTGGTGCAAATGCTTGCCTGAGTTGGGTGCGAGTATTTAAGCACAACTTACAGTTCCAATAGTTATTTTAACTTAAAAGGATTGAAAGCACAGCCATGAAACTAGCATTGTGCAAGAAGCAAAAACAAAAGTTTTATCATTTTTTTTTATTTATTTAAATGTATAGCCAAAACTTTTTTGTAATATATATTTATTTTATTCTTATTTTTTTTTTTAAATAGAAGTTAATATTTTATATATACAGTCCTCTGTAGCAAGGTCAATTAGATGAAAAGTGCTCTGAGAAAACAATACACAACAACATTCCTAAAATGGTACAAACATGTGAAAAATTACAGTACTGGGTTCACATTGCAGTATGGATTGGCTCACATCAGGGGTCCGGTGCATCTCTGTTCACCGTTTCAGATTTCATTTTCGTCATAATTTTTGTCTGAATTCAAACCTGAAACCAGACTAGAAAACGCACTTGACTCCTGTGCAATTCGCTTTGAAGATGTGTAAACCTATAACAATGGCACAAAACATAAATTGATAATAAAAAATGATTTTCCCAAACAAACTAGAGGGAGGTGGAAAAACACCTTAAACCAGTGGTCATCAACCCTGTCCTCAGGGCCCACTAACAGGCCAGGTTTCCAAGATAACTGAAATACATCACAGGTGATATAATTTCCAAGATAACTGAAATACATCACAGGTGATATCATTTGCTGCTCAGTGATTGCAGTATTCTGGTCTGCATCTCCCCAAATTAATACATAAAACCACTGATGACCACTGCCTTAAAATGTTCAAAGAGGAAAAAAAAGCCAAGTCATTGTTCTTTTGCGATCTTGGTAGATACAAATCTGGACGACAGAACTGGTGCTTTGATTCAAAGTTTTTTTCTTTGCACATCTGTAGGTCTTGGGAAAGGTGTTCATTTTTTTTTCAATAATCTTGTGAGATGAGAAAAAAGTTGAAATACTTTTGCAACAATGTAGGGTACAAACATTGAATTAACCACTTGCCGACCGGGCCATAGCCGAAAGAAGGCTGCAGCGTGGTCGGCTTGTTCTGGGTGGACGTCCGTGGGACGTCCTCCGGAACTCTCGCTCCCCGCGCGCCCGGTGGGGCGCGTGCACGATAGTGTCCGTGTTTGCTGGGTTCACGGGACCCGGCGCAACACGGATCGTGGTAAAGGGCCAATGACAGCGGCCCTTTACCACGTGATCGCTCCCTCCAATGAGGGAGCGATCATAATGTCAACAGACTGGGGTCATGCAAAGGTCCCAGCTCTCTTCTCTCCTCACACCGATACAGAGTGAGAGGAGAGAAGAGAGATCGAGTGAAAAAAACGACTGAAATCGTGAGTGAAAGTACTACAGTGCCCAGCAGTGCCATACAGTGCCACATAAGTGCGGCTACAGTGCTAAATTGTGCCCTAGAGTGCCACCAGTGCCACTACAATTCCCATCTGTGCCACTACAGTACCCATCTGTGCCACTACACTACCCATCAGTGCCACTACAGTACCCATCTGTGCCACTAGTGCCACAACAGTACCCATCAGTGCCACTACAGTACCCATCAGTGCCACTACAGTACCCATCAGTGCCACTACAGTACCCATCAGTGTCACTACAGTGCTCATCTGTGCCATTAGTGCCACTATAGTTCTCATCAGTGCCACGTCAGTGCCACCAGTGCCCATCTGTGCCGCCAGTGCCAAGTCAGTGCTCCGTCAGTGCCACACCAGTGTCCAGTGCCACTACAGTGCTCATCTGCCACCAGTACCACATTGGTGCCTCCTGTGCCACTACAGTGCCCATCGGTGCCACCAGTGCCACGTCAGTGCTACGTCAGTGCTCCATCAGTGCGACACCAGTGCCCAGTGCCACTACAGTGCTCATCTGTGCCACCAGCACTACATTGGTGCCATCAGTGCCACCTGTGCCACTACAGTGCCACTTCAGTGCCCATCTGTGCCGCCAGTGTCACGTCAGTGCCACTACAGTGCTCATCTGCCACCAGTACCACATCAGTGCCACCTGTGCCACTACAGTGCCCATCGGTGCCACATCAGTGCTCCATCAGTGCCACACCAGTGCCACTACAGTGCTTATCAGTGCCACATCAGCATCACTAGAGTGCTCATCTGCACCACTACATCGCTCATCAGTGCCACATCAGCATCACTAGAGTGCTCATCTGCACCACTACATCGCTCATCAGTGCCACTACAGCGCTTATCGGTGCCACTACAGTACCCAATAGTGCACATCAGTGCCCATAAGTAAGTGCTCATCAGTGCCACCATATTAGTGGATCCTCATCAGTGCCCATCAGTGCTACCTTAGTGCACATCAGTGCCAGATAATCAGAGCATCCTCAGTGTGGTGCATTAGTGTACATCAGTGCACCCTCATCAGTACCCAGCAGTGCACCCTCATCAGTACCCAGCAGTGCACCCTCATCAGAGCCCAGCAGTGCACCCTCATCAGAGCCCAGCAGTGCAGCCTCATTAGACCAGCCTCATCAGCACCCATCAGTGCAGCCATATCTGTCCAAGTGTCCCTACCACAGCAGTTTGTCACCACAGTCACCAGTATGGCAAAAAAAAAAATTTCCGCTGAAGAGGCATACCAACTGCTTGCCTTGACTGACGAGAGCAGCGGGGAGCTCTCGGAGTCTGCGTCTGATTCTGGTTCAGAATATGAACCCGTTGTAAGCAGTGGGTCTGATACAGAATCAGAGGAGGAGCAAAGTGTGCCTGTGAAACGAAGGCGCTCTGGCATGGAGCAGGCTACCACAAGTAGTGCTGTGGCATCAACCAGCAGCTCAGTGCCATCCACCAGAAATGCAGTGGCATCAACTAGCAGCTCAGTTGCTTCCACCAGTAGCACAGTGCCATCCAGAAGAAATGAAGTACCAATGCAGCAAAGGCCAAGAACTAGCGGGGTGTCATCTCGGCCCCAAAGCGTTAGGACCCATGCCGGCCTTCCCTATGCCCTTGAAAACCCTCTGTGGCTTCCCCCTAATTCAGGAGTAGCAAACATCCCCCCTTTCATTGCCCAACCAGGTGTTCAGGTGAACACAGAGAATTTTGCCCCTATTGATTTTTTAAATTTAATTTTTACCCAAGACCTATTGTCCTCCATCGTGGCCCAGTGCAACCTCTATGCACAACAATTTATAACAAGCAACCCTGGTTCAAGTTATGCCCGTCCCTATGAATGGAGAGCATTGACAGTGGAGGAATTAAAATTATTTTTAGGTCTAACATTTAATATGGGACTCACAAAAAAAATGAATTATACTCCTATTGGTCCACCAAACCCATCCACCATATGCCAATCTATTCATCCCTTATGCGAAGATCAAGATACCTCATGATAATGCGTTTCCTCCATTACAGTGACAACACCCAGTGCCCTCCCCGAAATGACCCATCACATGACAAATTATTTAAAATTCGGCCACTTCTAAATTTTTTCTCTGAGAAATTCCCCCAGTTATTCATCCCCGACCAAAATATCTCCGTGGATGAGTCATTGGTCCACTTCACAGGTAGGCTTGGGTTCAAGCAGTTTATCCCAAGCAAAAGGGCCCGATATGGGGTTAAGCTCTACAAGCTATGTGACCGAGAAACGGGGTATATCTACGCCTTCCGGGTATATGAAGGGAAGGATACCCAACTGCATCCCCCTGAATGTCCGGAGTACATCGGAGTCAGCGGAAAGGTTGTTTGGGAGCTTGTATATCCACTTCTTGGAAAGGGTTACCACCTTTATGTGGATAACTACTATACAAGCTTGCCCCTCTTCCGTAATCTTTACCGCAAGGACACTCCAGCGTGTGGTACCGTGCGAGCCAATAGGAAGGGCTTCCTGCAAAGGCTGCTTACTGAAAGACTACGAAAAGGGGAGACGGCGTCTTTACGGAATGAAGAGGTATTGGCTCTCAGGTGGAGGGACAGACGAAATGTCCACATGCTTACAACTATCCACAACGATACCTACGTGGAAATCCCCTGAAGAAACGGCCCAATCCAAACGGCCACAAAATGTGTCCATGACTATAATCTGTTTATGGGGGGTGTCGACTTCAATTACCAGATGATCGAACCCTACCTTCGCACAAGAAAAAGCCGCTTTTGGTATAAAAAAGTCTCTATATATCTTTTCAGTTTGGCCATTTACAATAGTTTTGTTATTTACAGTAAATCTACAGAGAGCCCCTTATCTTTTCTTCACTACCAAGAAGAAATTATCACCACCCTTTTGTACCCGGAAGGCGCACCAGAAAGCATTCGCTCGGATTCAGTGAGCAGACTCCACGAACGCCACTTTCCTGAAAAACTCCCTCACCATGAAACAGGCCGGAAACGTCAGAAGAGATGCCGGGTGTGCTCCAGAGGAGGAGCTAGAAAAGACACTGTGTTCTATTGTCCTGATTGTCCTTCCCAACCAGGCCTTTGTATTGATGAATGTTTCCGCCGTTACCATACTTCTCTACATTATTAGGGAAGTATGGTAAACGTAATTGTCATTTACCGCCACACCCCTTTATGCTACTAAACATACCGCTGCCTTCTCCAAAACTGACCCTGGCCTGCTAAACGACCACGCTTCTGCCTAATACTAAACTGTACCTACCTCTGCCTTCTCCGGAACTGACCCTGGCTTGCTAAACGACCATGCTTCTGCCTAACGCTAAACTGTACCTACCTCTGCCTGCTCTGGAACTGACCCTGGCCTGATATATGACCACGCTTCTGCCTAACGCTAAACTGTACCTACCTCTGCCTTCTCTGGAACTGACCCTGGACTGTTTGACCATGTTTTTTGCCTGCCTCTTGGACTGGTCTTTTACTCTGCTACTGGAGTAATGGGCTTCATAACACAGGGGTCCCACATATGTGAGGGGCTCCAGAATTGTTTTTCTGGATGAAGAAAACTATTTTTTTAGTTTTCTCATTCCCAGATTAGGGTCTGGAGACTCGGAGGCTTCAAAGAGATTTGGGTGGGAGAAGCCTCTACCCCTGTCCCCATTCTTTCCTGGCCTGCTACTTGGACCATGTTCCTGCTTACTACCAGGACTAATATTTTGACACTGCTGGCAATGTCTCTACTTGCACTGACCCTGGACTGTAAGGACAGTATCCCTGCATGTACTATGAACAATATTCTTGCCTGCTGCCTGGACTTTTCCATTCACTGTCGCTGACCACGTCCCTGCCTGCTGCCTGGATCAGGGCTCTCCTCCTGTGGACAACTGCACTACTAAAACCACAGGTAATCTTTTGTTTACCCTTTGCTCAGCAGAATGTATTTTAGGGTGTAATTCTTGGTATGTTCATGCTATGTGTTAGAAATATGAAGGGCCTTCAAAAATGTGATAGATTGTAAGGAAATTAGATGTGTAATTTATGCTCCTAGAACGCCTGAATGTGCTACTTCAATGTTCGGCCTCTGTATGTGGCAAGGCTGTGTAAAAGTCTCACACATGTGGTATCGCCATACTCAGGAAGAGTAGCAGAATATATTTTGGGGTGTCATTTTTGTTATGTACATGCTATGTGTTGGAAATATCTTGGAAATGGACAACTTTACGTAAAAAAAAAAATGCGTTTTCATTTTCTTTCCACATTTTCCAAAAACTTCTGGAAAAAAATGAACCATTCAAAAGACTCATTATGCCTCATAGATTATATGTTGGGGTGTTTGCTTTCCAAAATGGGGTCACTTTGTGGGCGTTTCCATTGTCCTGGTGCTCCAGGGACTTCAAAAGTGTAATAGGTGGTTGAGAGATTAGATATGCAATTTATGCTCCTAGAACGCCTGAACGTGCTACTTCAATGTTCGGCCTCTGTATGTGGCCAGGCTGTGTAAAAGTCTCACACATGTGGTATCGCCATACTCAGGAGGAGTAGCAGAATATATTTTGGGGTGTCATTTGGGGAATGTACATGCCATGTGAGAGAAATAACCTGTTATAATGACAATTTGGTGTGAAAAAAAATAAAAATAAAAAAAATCTTAATTTTGCAAAGAATTCTGGGAAAAAATGACAACTTCAAAAAACTCACCATGCCTCTTACTAAATACCTTGGAATGTCTACTTTCCAAAAAGGGGTCATTTTGTGGGTATTTGTACTTTCCTGGCTTGTAAGGGTCTCAAGAAATGAGATAGGCCTCAGTACATCAGGTGTGATCAGGTGTGATCAGATGTGATCAATTTTCAGTGATTGGCACCATAGCTTGTAGACGCTATAACTTTCACACAGACTAAATAATATCCACTAATTTGGGTTATTTTTACCAAAGATATGTAGCAGTATAAATTTTGGGCCAAATTTATGAAGAAAAATTACTTATTTGCAAAATGTTATAATACAAATGAAGAAAAATGCATTTTTTTACAAAATTTTCGGTCTTTTTTCTTTTATAGCGCAAAAACTAAAAAAACCAACGGTGATTAAATACCACCAAAAAAAAGCCCTATTTGTGTGAAAAAAAGGACAAAAACTTCATATAGGTACAGTGTTGCATGACTGAGTAATTGTCATTCAAAATGTGAGAGCACCGAAAGCTGAAAATTGGTCTGGTTAGGAAGGGGGTTTAAGTGCCCAGTGGTCATGTGGTTAAACTGCATGCAAACCAGGTGCAGTATTTATCAACTCCAGTCCTCAAGGTGGCCTGATCACGTTTTCAGGATTTCCCTCAGATGAAATGGCTGTGGTAATTACTAAGGCAGTGAAACTGATGAAATCACATGTGCAAAACAATGGTAAGCCTGAAAACATGACCTGCTGGGGAGCCTTGTGGAATGGAGTTGAGAAACACTGGCTTTGTGAGTGTCAGGAACATCTAGCGCTCCTATTCTCAATTCCAGCATCCTGGTTTAGGCTATGACATTCTCCTTGTTTGTCTGTCCACCAGCAAGGTGGTTAATGTGTCCAGTCTCTGGGTAGAAACCAAGCCTGTAATAAGCCAGACAAATTGTCAGTTGTATGCCTGTGATAAAGTGTGTAATTCCTGATAAAGCTCCCTGTCTGTCTGCTAGGTTAGATTTTCCTGTGTATGACCTTGGACCGGATATCCGACTATTGTTGGAACTCTGTCTGCCTTTTACCCGGACTGTCATAGAACCACTCTACCTGTCTCCCAACTGCAAGTACTTTTTTGCTTTGCTCAGTTTGCACTTGCCCTGGCATGATGGCCAGGCACTATAGCATTGTGTAGAAGACCTGTGGGCAACCGAGTACCGGTAGGCCTGCTTGCCTTATGGAAAGGGGGGCTGCTATAGGTGAAGAACACAGTAGCAAGCTATAGTGTCTGACCCCCTGTGTTTGGGGTCAGCCAGGAGAAAGATCAGAATTGCTCCGAATTATTATTATTTGTTGAGAGGCTCACTGGAGAACCTCCTGTCTTGATAGTTCTATTTAGGGCACTTGCTTCAGATCTACTAGGAGCCTAGCATTATTTTGATATGTATTTTTTGCTAAATCACTTCAGGCTGGATTTTTACATGGCCTTTCCTTTAAGCCATTACAGGAAGCAGGATGGTATTCAGTTTAAATTGTATACAGCAGTCCTAGACCTAAACATGTACTTCTCTGAATATTGCTGCAAGCCTAACCTGTAAGGTACATGGCAATTTATGACCATCTACAAAGTGGTAACTGCCTAATGCCTCAGCAAGTTCCTATGGAGTTAACACACAGACAGACAGATCGATAGGCAGGCAGATCGATAGGTACACAGACAGACAGATCAGTACACAGACAGACAGATCGATAAGCAGGCAGATCGATAGGTACACAGACAGACAGATCGATAGGCAGGCAGATCGATAGGTACACAGACAGACAGATCAGTACACAGACAGACAGATCGATAGGCAGGCAGATCGATAGGTACACAGACAGACAGATCAGTACACAGACAGACAGATCGATAGACAGACAGATCAGTACACAGACAGACAGATCGATAGGCAGGCAGATCGATCGGTACGCAGACAGATCGATAGGCAGATCGATAGGTACACAGACAAACAGATCGATAGGCAGACAGATCGATAGGTACACAGATCGATAGGCAGGCAGATAGGTACACAGACAGACCGATCGATAGGCAGACAGATCAGTACACAGACAGACAGATCGATAGGTACACAGAAAGATTAGATAGATAGACAGACAGACAGATAGAGGGAGATAGATAGAGACCTGGTGAAGGTGAGGATATACTGTATATGATGGCTGTAGCAGGACACAGTGCTGGGACCCCTCATGGTCAACATATAAATGCTCCTGCAGATTGCTGGGTGAATGGAGGTTAACTCAGAGCACAGAAGAAGCAGAGCACCCCCTCCCCCCTCAACCGTCCGATCACAGATCATCATCACAGGATGGGAACATTACACATGGAATTACAAGGAACATTGCAAGGTATGTGGAGGGACAGACACTGACAGTGTCAGATCACATTACCTTGATTCTTGCTTCATGGAGCCGACTTCTCACTGGCATAGAAACCGAAAGTAAGAGTGACACAGATGTCCGGGCTAACGCACAGCTCAAGTCCTACAGCGGTGCTAATGGTCAGATAGGCAGACAGACAGAAGTCTGAACCAATGAGAGTGGAGAGGCGCTTAGCTTTGCGCCACGAAGCAACACAAAACCCAGCAAATGTAGCGTCTCTCCTGCAATCACGGGATTGCATTGGCATGACGCTTCTATAGTGCAATGTGGCCGGCGCCCGAGCACAGTAAATTTAAAGAACTTTTTTTTTTTTTTCTTTTTGTCACTAGCTTTGGGGGGCGGCGCCCCCTATGGACAGGCAGCCACTGGTCAATAGTAGACGGCAAGTCCTTCCATTTCAGGCCTGTTTATGAAGCAGCTGGTCAGTGAAGCTGGTTGATGGCTGTTTTGCTATCAGTGATAACCTACCTGGATCCTGGCTGGAAGCCTCCTTATTCTGACTTTAACCTGTTGTGCGAGCTACCCTGAAAAAGAGACTTTAGTTATTGCATCTACTGTTGCTAGACCACTGAAAGGTGGCCCAAAAACACTGTGTGGTACTGATGAGAAGAGTTGCTGGTGGTGTTTTGAACAGCCCATGAAGACAAAGACTGTCATTATTTTCTGCTTTGCTGAAGAAAGCAAATTTTAAGTTGACGGAACTGTCTCCCAGCCACCTGTTTACACCTCAGATCAATGACTCCCATATACACCTATTTTCACACACTTTACTTACTCTGGACCCTATTGGAGCATCTTTTTTTACTTTGAGATACCATTGGGACATCTTCAGGTTCTTCATTTCTGTAGAGAAAAAATGTGTGTTTTTAATCTTTAAAGAGTTTATATATCTGAAGCTCAATTTTTACTCTCCGATGTTGAGGATAGTTACCATCACTTTCTGTACCAGTTGAACTCTTGTTCGGTCTTAGATATTTTAGCAGGACACTGAGGGAACATTCCCTGAGGCCCCTTTCACACTGGGGCGGTGGGGGCGTCGGCGGTACAACAGCGCTATTTTTAGCGCTGCTGTACCGTCGTTCTTGCAGAGGTATTCGGCCGCTAGCGGTGCGGTTTTACCCCCCGCTGGCGGCCGGAAAAGGGTTAAAATCCCTCGTGCAGCGCGGCTATAGCCGCGGTATTGCCGCGGTATAGCCGCGCTGTCCCATTGATTTCAATGGGCAGGAGCGGGGAAGGAGCGGTGAATACACCGCTCCTTCCCCGCTCCAAAAAAGCGGTTTGCAGGACTTTTCTCACCGCCCTGCCTGCGCACCGCTTCAGTGTGAAAGCCCTCGGGCTTTCACACTGAACAAACAGCGGAGGCTGTTTAGGAGCGGTTTTCAGGCGGTATTTTTAGCGCAATACCGCCTGAAAACCGCTCCAGTGTGAAAGGGGTCTTAGAATGGCACATCTTAAGTAGATATTTTCCCTCTGGCTGAGTGATATCTTCAAAGCAGGAAAAGAATGGGGACACACCCCTAACCCCACTGGGGCCTTAAAGTATAACAAATGTTAAAAGTAAACCTTCCCTTTTCTAACCAGAACTATTAAAGCGATTTTATCTCTTGCAGTACATGGGGGCACCCCAAAAATGTTTTATGTGTTTGCAAAACCTAACAATGGCATCTGTATGGACTACCCATTGCTGCTAAAAATCTTGCGATCTGATAATGGTCAACAAAGACGGAACTGAATAGGCCATTGTTTGTTTTCCAAGGAGCTGTGAGAAATATCAAACACCTACGCCTATATTAAGGAGATATAGAGGTAGTATAAAGTGGGGGTCAGCAACCTGTGGATCGCAAGACAGGTGACTGATAGATCATGGTCTGGGCTTGCTGGACCCCCCTATCCCAGAGCATCAGACCGAGTGCAATGCAGAGGGACTACTTGTAAAGTTGGAGCTGTAGTAGGGAGCAAGAGCCGCATAAGCTGATGCTTCCTCTGTAATGCCGGATCATGTCACATGTGGAGTGACAGCAACTGGACTCCACCTCTTGACCCTACTAGCGGTCTCCGGAGTGGTGCCAACAACCGGAAAGAAGAGATCTCTGTGTCAGTGTGAAGCAATACACTGAGCATAATAGTAGAAGACTGCTTTCACACTGATGTGCTGTGGTTTACCCACACTGAAAGCACATTTATGCTACTGAATGCAGGAGTTTTGATGCGCTTTCAAAAAGTGCAACACACCCCCAGGATATAATGGTTGTCTATGGCAAAGTGCAGCTAACCAAGGAAAGTTGCATATGCACTGCACCTGTGGTGCAGGTAAACTGCAGCACATCAGTGTGAAAACAGCCTTCTAGAGTTCTCAGAACAACAAGGGTTAATTTAAATGTGCAGTTTGGGGGGTGGTAAAACCTTAAGCTGTGTTTTTATCACCCCTGCCCTAACCACACACCTTTAGTTGCAATGTCCAGGGGTGTACAAATTTTGCAGCCACAGAAGGACTTGTATACACTGTCATGGTTTGGCGAGTGTAGCACCTACCAAGCATGACCCATTCAAGTGAATGTGACCACTCTGCAAATGTCCTGCAACCTGGTGCAGTACAGCAAACCAGGGGTTAAGGCAGGCAGCCTTGTTTTGCTATCTCAACACCTGCTTTAAACCCTTGGACCCTGCAGAAGCATGCAGGTGTGGGGCCCCTTGCAGTGTGTGAATTTACTTGAATGGGTATCAATTGGCAGGCCGTAGCACCCAGCAAAAGCAACAGTGGGTTTAATTCCTGCTGCAGCATGTGTACACCTTTGGCTGCTGCCTCAGCAGCTAAAGATAGTAGGGATTGTGGGCAGTAACATGTCACAACCACATGGGTTTCCCCCACCCCCAAGTTTACGTGTGAACAAGCTCTAAGGGTGCAAATAAGGGCTCAATTGCAAGTGCAGCAGGCATTGCTGCTCCTCTGAAAAGTGATTCCCGTGTGTTTGACAGGTGGTGAGGAGGCAATATGTTGCCACCTCACCATCTGATTTAAACCTATGATAGCCGTGTAATGCAGGCAATTGCAACACAGTAGTGCGGCAATGAGAGGTTTAAATTGGGTCCGAGGAGGTGACACTGTGCCCGGTGATCTTTTGACTTCTCCCATGTTGTTCAGGTAGATCGCCATCTATTTAGACCAAGGGAAGGGAACCTTAAAGTCTTAAAACATTTCCTGTGCTAGGATGGCATTGCTGCCTAATACAAAAGGTGAATGTTCCCAACCTAGGGTAGATGTGAGCTACAGGTTGCATCACTAGCTAAAAATAAAGTTAAAAAAGCCTGCAGAAAAAGATTGCAGCAACCACATCTGAAAACTGTTAAGCTCAAAACAAATAGTGTATATGTTGTGGCTTACATACCCTTTAGCCCAGTTCACACTGCTGCAGGATTGAAATTGTGCGAGTTCAGCCAAACTCACACATTTTCATAACCGCATGTCAGTCCGACGTGGGGGGCTATTAAAGACATATGTGCATGCAATTTGACAAATTGCATCAATCTGAACCTGGGCTTAAGTCAATTTATGACTCATTACCTTGAAGTTTCTCCTTGGCTGCTGGTTGGCCTCCTCACACCTGCTTGTGTAACCAGTACAGATGCATGGCAGATCCCACTTATTGTCTTCTTTCTATAGCACCTATCTGCAGTCAAATTTGTGTGCGAGAGATATTTGGCAAACATGCAACGGTCAACGTCTGAACACTCTTGCATTGTCAAGGTCTCACATATTCTACGGATTGTTTGGCTGTTTATATTCGGTAGCTGAAATCTAAACTAAAGAATGGATTGGGGGGGGGGAGCTGTGTGTCAGACCATTTTATTTTGCTATGGATAGAGTGGGGAAGAATTTCAACCCCAGTCAGATTTTTAGTGATATAGTATCTATGGCTTCATTGGAGGACCCTTCTTTCTGTTCCTGCCAAAAATGGTTGCAACGGATAGGGAGTGAAGAAAACCAACATAACTATAATAAAATTCTAACAGACATAGAAATATAAACTGACAGGGGTTGTAGCCAATCCTACTCTATTAGCAAAATGTGGTGATATTTTGTTGATTTTGCTAGGAGATTAACTTTACGTTATTCTTGATATACAGACCTACCCCCCCCCCCCCTTTTCAATAAGACTTGTAAGGGTAATGTGAGAGATGACATCTCTAAGCTAGGGAGGATGTGGAATCCTTATGGGCAGAGCTCCAAAGGGATGAAACTAAGGGGAAATAATACTGGGAGTATGCTACAGGCCTCCTACTCTGAGGGAGGAGGGGGAGATGGACCTCCTATCACAATTTGGATTAGCAGCAAGGATGGGTAGTGTCATCATAATAGCCTACCGTGAGCTGGGAGACCCTGGGGGCCGCGACCTGGAGCCAGTTGCAGCGCAGTCCATCCTCACCACTAGAGGCTCTGGTGAACACCTGCTGGCTCTTAGACTCCGCGCCCTGGGGAATCTTATGCTCTAGCTCCCAGTGAGATCCGTGTTGGTGCTCCAGTGGACCTGCATTTCTGAATCACCCAGAGTTCCATCTGCAGCAGTGAGCCATAGGCTCCACTACTATAGCGGTGCACTCCTGACCCCAACGGTGTGAATCTGTCACCTGGCCTCAGGTGACCTCACAGAGAGAATTCGATTTGGAAAATGTAACATTAATAAGTCACCGGGACCAGATGGCTTGCACCCGAGGCTCCTGGGGGAACTCATTCAAGTTATTGCCATACCATTGTTCCTAATTTTTACTGACAGTCTACTGACTGGAATGGTACCAGCTGATTGGAGAAAAGCCAATGTAGCACCAATATTTAAAAAAGGTCCAAAATGCATCCCTGGGAATTACAGACCAGTAAACCTAACATCAATAGTATGCAAGCTCTTGAAGGGGATGATGAGGTACTATAATCAGAATTTAAGTAATGAAAACGGTATCATTAGCAGTAATTGGCATGGATTCAAGAAGAATATTTCTTGCCAAACCAGTCTATTAACCTTCTATGAGGAGGTGAGCTGCCATCTAGATAAAGGAAGGCCGATAGACGTGGTGTATCTGAATTTTGCAAAAGCATTTGACACAGTTCCCCATAAACGTTTACTGTACAAAATAAGGTCCGTTGGCATGGACCTTAGGGTAAGTTCATGTATTGAAAACTGGCTACAAGGGTGAGTTCAGAGGGCAGTGATAAATGGGGAGTAGTCAGAATGGTCAGGGGTGGAAAGTGGGATCCCCCAGGGTACTGTTATTTCATTTGTTCATAAACGATCTGGAGGATGGGGTAAACATTTTTATCTCTGTATTTGCGGACAATACTAAGCTAAGCAGGGCAATAACTTCCCCGCAGGATGTAGAAACCTTGCAAGAAGATCTGAACAAACTACATGGCAAACAAGGTTTAATGTGGAAAAATGTAAAATAATGCATTTAGGTGGCAAAAATACAAATGCAATCTACTCACTGGGGGGAGAACCTCCTGGGGGAATCAAGGATGGAAAAGGACCCGGGGGGGGGGGGTCCTAGTAGATGATGGGCTCAGCAATGACATGCAATGCCAAACTGCTGTTAAAAAGGGAAATTGGAGTTATTCCCATGTTTAATGCATGCCAGAGATAAAAAAATTCTCCCACTCTACAAGACCCTGGTCTCACCTGGAGTGTGCCATCAAGTTCTGAGCACCAGTCCTCAGGAAGGATGTACTGGAAATGGAGTGAGTATAGAGAAGGGCTACAAAGCTAATAAAGGCACTGGAGGATATTCATTGTGAAGAAAGGTTGCAAGCACTGAACTTTATTCTCTCTGGAGAAGAGACACTTGAGAGGGGTTATGATTTCAATTTACAAATACCATACGGGTGACCCAACAATAGGGAGAAAACTTTTCCACGGAAGGGAGTTTAAGAAGACACGTGGCCACTCATTAAAATTAGAAGAAAAGATTTTTAACAATAAACTGCAAAGAGGGTTCATTACTGTAAGAATGGCAAGGATGTGGAATTCCCTTCCACAGGCAGTGGTTTCATCGAGGAGCATTGATTTGGTTTAAAAAAAAATATTAGATAAGCAACTGAATGACCACAACATACAGAGATATACAATGTAATACTGACATATCGCACACATAGGTTGGACTTGATGGGACTTAGGTCTTTTTTTTTTCAACCTCACCTACAATGTAGATGATCAGAAGAGGGAGGGCAAACCCCCTCAAAAGAAGCCCTAGATAGCAGTTAAACAACTTTTACAGGGACTTGCATTTTTTTTTGCACAGATAATTTCATAGTTTAACTCCTAAATTACCTCTCGTGATATCTCCGTAGGTCATTTGACACATTGTAAATTCTGTGCCCAGACGTTGACACAAAGAATTCCTTCTTCTGAGAGTTTGCTTTGAGCAAGGTTGGCCTGACCTGCTCAAAGTATACTTTTAAACCACTGTAAAAAAGCAACAAAATAATTAAAAAAAAATCATCAGTACGCCAACTTTATTTTCCATCTCTTCAAACCCTGTTCTTTAGCATACTACCATTTCCTCTTCCTCCAAAGCAAATGCTGCTACTTGGTTTGTGGCTGTCTTGTGTAGCTGAACCCCAATGATGGTATAAGAGGCCGTGTTTTCGGAAGTGACTAATCTGTGGTGTACTCGCTTCTCCCACTCGTAAATCTAGGAGTACAAAATAAAGATAAAACACAGACATCTTCTGCAGTCACAAATTATTACAAGATTAAAGGTTAAACCAGGGTGGCTAAACCATAATGTAAAAAGCCTCAAAAGAGAAAACAAAATGGCCTTTAAACAATATAAAGGGGATGGGTCATTGTCGCCATACAAACACTAAGGATTGCAATAAGAGGTGCAAGAATGTAATGAGGGTGGCAAAAAAGATTACCAGAGACACATAAAAAAAACCAAAAGAAATTTTTTTTAGATACATTAACAGTAAAAATACAAAATCTGAGCATATTGCCCACATAAAAGGATGAGGAAGGGAGGATGGTTATGGATGATGAGCCAGGGAAGGAAACTGTACTCAGGGCTGGTGCAAGGATTTTTGACACCCTAGGCGAAACCTCATTTTGCTGCCCCCCCTGGCTCCACCCCTGACTCCACCCTATTTGCCCTGCCCATGTATACCCCACCTTTTTAACCTCTTGCCTACCAGGCACTAACACCCCTTCCTGCCTAGGCCAATTTTCAGCTTTCAGCGCTGTCGCACTTTGAATGACAATTGCGCTTTCATGCTACACTGTACCCAAACAAATTTTTTTTATCATTTTCTTCACACAAATAGAGCTTTCTTTAGGTGGTATTTAATCACTGCTGGGTTTTTTATTTTTTACGAAAAAAAAAAAAAAGGCCAAAAAAATTGAAAAATGTTTTTTTACTTTTTTCTGCCAGTAAAATTTGTAACGAAGTAATTTTTCGCCTTCACCGATGGGCACTGATAGGCTGAACTGGTGGGCATTGATGGGCACTAATGAGGGGGCACTAATATGCCACACTTATGGGCACTGATAGGTGGCACTGGGCACTGATAGGCGGCAGTGGCAGGCACTGACAGGCGGCACTGGTTGGCATGGATAGGCGGCACATATGGGCACTGATGGGCAGCACTGATTTCCAGCACTGACTGGCATGGCTAATGGGCACTGATTGGTAGCACTTGTGGGCAGTGGTGGGCACTGATTGCTGCCACTGGTGAGCACTGTTTAAGACACTGTATTTATTTATTGTAATCAGGGCACTGATGATGAGTGCCCTGATTACATTCCTACATGTCCCCCTGTGAGGAGATGCCACTGATCGGCTCTCCTCTCCTCACACTCAGTGTCAGTGTGAGGCGAGGAGAGCCAATTACACTGTGATTGGACACAGCCAATCACATGGTAAAGAGCAGTGGATGCGGCTCTTTACACAGATTGGGGTCACGCCGTGTCCTAGTGACACGGCGCGGCCGCGATCGCCGTGCTGCACACCTCCACGGTTGCACCCCCTGCGGGCGCTTGAGAGCGGCCGTTCTGCCAGAACAAGAGTTGCACCGCCCCGCCATCATTTGATGGTGGGCGGGCAGCAACCAATTAATGAAGCGCCAATCCAATGCAGCCTCGCCAGCGCCCATCAATGCAGTCTCACCAGCGCCCATCAAATGCAGTCTCACCAGCGCCCATCAATGAGTGTTTTCTTGCTTCTATTCATTCAGGGGTCGGGACACAGACACAGTCCTCTGCCGCCACTGAAACAAGTACAAATATCCCCCCTACATGGGACTTTGACAGACCACTAACTCTGTTAAGTAAAAAATATTTTATTGAAATACAATAAAAAGACGTGAAAGCGTCTACACAAAACATAACTACATTCCATCAAAAAACAAGACAAAACGTGCAAAAATGTATCATTTCATATGTACTCTCCTAGGGGTAGTGTACCCCGATACCGACGCGTTTCTGGTGTTCCAACACCTTCATCAGCACTTATATTTGATGACACAGAGACATGTCGACCTGGACATCCATAGGCCAATTTGTTTTCGGGACGTCCGGATATTTATCCGGTTGTTACGCAGTTTATACGGAAAACTCTAACGGTCATTTGTCCCTCACAACCGCGCCTTATACACATGATTTTGGAAGTACAGTGCACTTGAGAAATTCTTCCCACTATTATGGTCTGGTGTCCATGGAACATTTCATTATATTTTATTTTCCGCAGTGCTGGCCAAACCGAAAAGGACCCCATTTAAATCTAGACATATGTAACACACCCATCATTTTTCAACTCTCAAAGCCCTGATGAAGGTGTTGGAATACCAGAAACGCGTCAGGTATCAGGGGGAACACTACCCCTAGGAGAGTACATATGAAATGATAGTACATTTCTGCACATTTTTTGTCTTGTTTTTTCATGGAATGTAGTTGTGTTTTGTGTAGACGCTTTCACGTCTTTTTACTGTATTTCAATAAATCATTTTTTACTTAACAGAGTTGGTGGTCTGTCAAAGTCCCATGTAGGGGGGATATTTGTACTTGTTTCACGCCATTGGGGATGGGACCACCATACTCTACACTTTGACATGATGGAAGCCTCCTTTTTCCTCTGTCGCCACTGTGCCCCTGACACCATGTGCAAATGGAGCGGCGGCTGCCTTATAATGCTGAGACTTAGTTGCTTGCTGCAGAGAGAAGAGAGTAGAAACACCAGTTGCCGGGTGCCCCCTAGGCAGCTGCCTATTTTGCCTAATGGTAGCACCGGCCCTGACTGTACTAAATTTGCTCTCCTCAGTTTTTACACAGCAAAAGGGGTATACCGACTGTGAAAGTAGTGTTGGTGAAACATTACAGGGCATACCCTTGTGACTAACAGAGGCCAGAGTGAAGGAAAGACTAGATAAACTTAATACAAATAAATCACCAAAACCAGACGGCTTACACCCAAGAGTCCTTAGAGAACTCAGTCAGGTTATAGCCAAACCATTGTTCCTAATCTGTTTGGACAGGATTGGTACCAGCTGATTGGACAAAAGCCAATGTACCAATATTGAGAAAAGGACAGAGACAAATCCCTGGGAACTTTAGGCCAATTAGTCGAACATCAATTGTTGGTAAATTATTGGAAGGGATGATAAGGGACTATATCCAAAAATTTACTGAAGAAAATATCTTAAGTAGTCACCAGGATAGGTTTACTGAAGGTTGTTCTTTCCAGACCAATCAGTTAGCTGCCATCTAGACTGGGGAAGGCCTGTGGATTTGGTGTATCTGGATTTTGCAAAGGTCATGTGCTGTGCATTGCAGTGCCGACTATGTTGTGCTGTGCCTTGCAGTGCCCCCATGTAATGTGCTGTGCCCACCATGTCATGTGCTGTGCATTGCAGTGCCCCCCATGTAATGTGCTGTGCCCACTATGTCATGTGCTGTGCATTGCAGTGCCCACCATGTCATGTGCTGTGCATTGCATTGCCCTTCATGTGATGTGCAGTGCCCCCTATGTCGTGCTGTGCCTTGCAGTGTCCACCATGTCATGTGATGTGCCATGCAGTGCCCACCATGTAATGTGCAGTGCCCACCATGTCATGTGATGTGCCATGCAGTGCCCGCCATGTCATGCACTGTGCCCGCCATGTAATGTGCAGTGCACACCATGTCATGTGATGTGCCATCCAGTGCCCACCATGTCATGGGCTGTGCCATTCAGTGCCCGCCATGTAATGTGCAGTGCCCACCATGTCATGTGCTGTGCCTTGCAATGCCCGCTATGTAATTTGCAGTGTCCACCATGTCATGTGCTGTGCCATGCAGTGATCCCACCATGTAATGTGCAGTGCCTACCATGTAATGTGCTGTGCCATGCAGTGCCCACCATGTCATGTGCAGTTCCCACCCTGCCATGTGCTGTGCCCACCCTGCCATGTGTTGTGCCCAGCATGTAGTGTGTTGTGCCCACTGTGTAATGTGCTGTGCTGTTCAGCAGTGCCCACCATGTCATGTGCAGTTCCTAACATGTAATGTGCAGTTGCATTGCCCACCATGAAATGTGCTATGCCATGCAGTGCCCACCATGTAATGTGCTGTGCCATTCAGTGCCCACCATGTAATGCACTGTGCCCACCACGTCATGTGCTGTGCCATGCAGTGTCCACCATGTAATGCGCTGTACCCACCATGTAATGTGCTGTGCCATGCAGTGCCCATCATGTCATGTGCTGTGTTGTGCCCACCACGTCATGTGCTGTGCCCACCACGTCATGTGCTGTGTTGTGCCCACCACGTCATGTGCTGTGTTGTGCCCACCATGTCATGTGCTGCACCACGCAGTGCCTACCATCTAATGTGCTGTACTCACCATGTAATGTGCTGTACATTGTCCACCATGGCATGTGCCGCGCAGTACCCACAATGGAATGTACTGTGCAGGGCTCACCATGTCATGTGCGGTGTCCATCATTTAATGTGCTGTGCTCACAATGTAATGTGCTGTGTCTTGCAGTGCCCACCATGTCATGTGGTGTCATGCAGTGCCCACCTTGTCATGTGCTGTGCAGTGCCCACCATGCCATGTGCAGTACCCACCATATAATGTGCAGTGCCCACCATGTCATGTGCTGTGCCCATCATATAAGGTCCTGTGCCCACCGTGTGCATGTGCTGTGTTGTGCCCACCATGCAATGTGCTGTTTTGTGTAGTACCAAACTATGTCATGTGCTGTTGCTGTGCCCACAATATAATGAACTGTGCCTACCTTGTAATGTGCTGTATTGGGCAGTGCCAACCGTGTAATGTGCTGTGCCCACCATGTAATGTGCTGTGCCCACCATGTAATGTACTGTGCTTTGCCCACCATTAAATGTGCTGTATCCATGTATCCACCAAGTAATGTGTTGTGCCAACCATGTAATGTACTGTGCTATCCCCTCCCTCCGTGTTATGTACTATGCTGTGCTTCCCACAGACTCACCCACTCCCACCCCCCCTCTCTCTTTCACCCCCCTCACCCCCTCTCTTTCGCCCTGTTCTCTCTCTCTCACCCCCTTCACCCCCTACCACCCTCTCTCTCTTTCACCCTCTCTCTATTCCCCTCTCTCTCACCCCCTTTCTCTCTCTTTCCCCCTCCTCATCATCCCCTCTCTTTCAACCCCCCCATCTCGCTATCACCCCCCCCCCTCTCTCAACCACTGTCTCACACCCCTCTCTCTCTTTAATTTAAATTTAACAAAAAATTGTTTGTGTTTTCATTTTATTTATTTCCATAAAAAGGCCCACCAAAATCCTTAGCACCAGGCCCATGTTCTTAATCTGGCCCTGTAAGCAACACCTTTTTTTCTGCCAGTGCCCCTCCCGGGACTAGACTCTGGATCCGCCCCTGACTCAGACTTGTCTGGCGTGGTAAGTGGGGTGCCCCATGATTCTTTAATAGACCAATTCTATTAAATTTATTTGTAAATGATATAGAGAATGGGATAAATAGCTCAATTTCATGTTTTGCGGATGACACAAAAATAAGCAGGGCAATAACTTGTCAGGATATAGAAATTTTACAGACAAACCTGAACAAAATAATGGAGTGGGCAAATACATGGCAAATGAGGTTTAATATGGAAAAATGTAAAGTAATGCACTTGGGGGCAAAAATCATAAATGCAAGCTACCCCCTAGGGGGAGAACAGCTGGGGGGAATCAAGGATGGAGAAAGAGCTGGTGGTCCTAGTAGATCACAGTTTAAGCAATAGCATGCAATGTCAAGCTGCAGCTACCAAAGCCAGCAGAATATTAGCATGCATAAAAAAAGGGATGTAAGATTTTTACTTACTGTCATGTTCTTAACCACCCCTGGTCTCTGAAGATGCTTAAGCACCAGAACTGCTTCCAGGTAATATATAATATCGCACTTGGTGCTCATATCTAAATTCTCTTCATTTTGGGCTTTCCTGATAGCTTCCAGAAAGGACTCCTTTGCAACCTCCAGCAGCATGCGGCATTCGGTTGGAGTTTTGGAGGCAGTCATCAAGGTTTGAAACCTGTAATTGATGTGAAGGTTATAGCATTGCAGGAAGTTCTAAGAAATGACTCCGTCAGAATAATCGTCACAACCAAAGATTATATTACCTTTTACCGACATTCTCACGAGATACAAGCTTCGTTATCCTCTTTAGCATATCATCGGTGACGTTCATAAAAAATGTACAATGCTGAAAAAGTTCAGGATCTTGAACAGACAGATTAGTACCCTTTAATTGATATCTAACAAAGCGTCATATCTGCTTCATGTAGCCACTTATGGTCTGGTTCTTCAGGTGACGTTTCAAAGCATTAAAAAATGTATTTACTTTACCTATGTCCTTAACAAAATTTAGGTTTGCACATTTTGGATTCATGAAGTATAAAAATCTGGCCACATCCTCAACCTAGGGGGAAAACAAATCATAATTGATTATAAATTTGATCAAGGGTGTACTGCAGTGTTGACACAGAGAAATAGAACAGCAGATTGAAAAGATTTTACAGAGGAAAATCTGGCTGGCATATTAAAGGAGAAGTACAGCCAAAACTCATTTGGCTGTACTTCTCCTGTGGATCACAGGAGTGCAGTTCATTCTGCACTCCTGTAAACCATTTTCAGCGGGCTGAAGCCCTCTGTCAGCTGATGTCACAGAGTAAGTCCATGCTCGGGAAGGGTCATGACCATATGGTCGGTATCCGCCCACATGCATGCACCAGCACCCGGCTCATGCTCTCAGTGAGCCACTGAGAACCTGAGCTGGCTGCTCTTGCCCCCTCCACAGCCCAGTACTAGAGTGAGTGAGGAGGGGGCAGAGCAGAGAGCTGGCGACTGACAGTCACCAACTCTCTACTCAGGGAGCTCTGAGAACCAAGCACTTGGCAGTGTTTGCTCGATTCTCAGTGTTCGAGCCAGTGTTCCGTCAGAATCAGCAACCCATCAGATTAGGTAATGGGAGTGACATTCCGTCAGCTGAATACTTACTGTGCATGAGCAGGTTTGCTAATCTGAAAGAACACCTGCAGTCATAAAGCAACAGTGGACATCTTGCTAAACCTTGAATTTCACAGTCCTTTTAACAAATAAAGTGAGCATATATGACTAATATAGTATATTGAGATCTACCATGCTGTTTTCATGTTACATTTTCAGTCGAAAGGTTTAGCGCTGACCAGTGCGGGGGTGTACCATCATGGCCTCTGCCAGCATTCAGCTTTTTTCAAAATGTAACATTTAAAACGGCATCACAGATGTCATCCTACTATACTTGTATCCGCTCAGTTCATTGCTAAAATGACTGAAATCCAAGACTTCGCTAGGTGTAGTAAAATGTCCGCTGCCGCCTTTTGACTGCAGGTGTGCTATCACATTATCAAACCTGCTATAAATGTGCAGTAAGTATTTATCTGACGGAATGTTCCTTCTGTTACATAATTTGATGGGTTGCCAATTCTGACGGAACACCGTCAGACATATGCAGCATTGGAATTTCAAGCAAGGACATTGGGTTAGTCCATTATGTTAAAACACCATGGGGGTTATTTACTAAAGGCAAATCCACTTTGCATTTCAAGTGTAAAGTGCACTTGAAATTGCACTGGAAGTGCAGTCGCTGTAGATCCGAGGGGGACATACAAGGAAAATAAAAAACAGCATTTTAGCTTGCACATGATTGGATGATAAAATCAGCAGAGCTTCCCCTCATTTCGGATCTACCTCTCAGATTTACTGCGACTGCACTTTCAGTAAAATTGCAAGTGCACTTTGCACTTGTAGTTTGCAATTGTAGTGCAAAGTGGCTTTGCCTTTTGTAAATAACCCCCATGTGTAGACTGACATCCCAAACAGACCCTGCCTTCACTCACCCCTGGGTCCTAAAGAAACCCTACACAAGAAATGCCTGTGAAGGAAAGGGGCTTCTGTTCTGAGCTTGTGAACATAGTGGGGTTTTTTTCTGTCTCCAGTAGATGGAGCCACACTCTAAGGTACTCCCCTGGAAAGACCTTTTCTGCATTTGAGTCTAGGTTCAGACTAGTGTGATCTCAGACATCGCATGTGATTCACATCCACACCGGAGGTGCTGATCACATGTGATGTCTGAGCAATGCGAGTTCTTCCATACAGTTGTTTGCCTAAACTCACATTAGATTCGCAAAGAAAATGGCGCAGGGACTTGTGTTTTGCCCACAATGAAATCGGATCACAGGGGTGCTTTAACCCCTGCAGTCCGATTCCTGTGCAAGTTCAAAGTACGCACTGCGATCTGTGAACCATTCTGGGGGTGTCATTAACATTGTAAACATTGAAGCGATGCAAAAACCGGCGCTGGTTCCCGCATTGCACTAGTCTGAACCCTAAGCTAAATGTTTTTATTTTGATCCGTTAACAGTTTGGTAACCAAATCTAGTACAGTACTGGTGTCATACCTCCTGTTTATAGTTTTCAATCTCCAAAGTTTCATGCAAATATGTTGCAAACTCCTTGAGCATTGATGCATTCAAAGAATGCCTTTGATACAGTCCAGCTTTTCTCATTTTTAACCTGGTCTTTGAGGTCCATTTTGTATACTTAATCCTTTATTAGAAAAACATTACATTAGAAATGCAGAAGAATGGAAAGTTTGAATTGATGCAGATAAAAATGTAAACAAAATGTTATAGTTACTGTGTAATGTGATGATCCTCTGGTATATCATCTCCTGCATCCTCTTCTTCCTGCTCTATATTCTCCACTGTGGTCAATGTGCATTGTGAGGAACAGGAAGCTTCCTCGGACACGCATGGTGAAACCGTGGCAGCCCTTCACGGTTCTTCAGCCAATAAGTCCCTTATGGGGATGAGGTTGTATGAGTGGTCATTATTTACACATTGCAATGTGGAGTCTGCTACAGGTGGTGCCTCAACTCTCCTTGGATCTTCAGGATTAGGCACATATGGTGTGACTGCTGTATTAACTTGAGGTCTTGCAGTTGCCAATGAATGTTCCGTTTGTACTCTTGGGGGGAAAATCATATAACAACCTAAGTAAAGTTTTATTAATGTGTTTAATCAAAACCTGAGGGTTTACTGAAGGCAAATCCACTTTGCACTACAAGTGCACTTGGAAGTGCAGTCACTTTAGATCTGAGGGGAAGCTCTGAAATGAGGGGAAGCTCTGCCGATTTCATCATCCAATCATGTACAAGCAAAAATGCTGTTTTTTTTATTTTCCTTGCATGTCCCCCTCAGATCTACAGCGACTGCACTTCCAAGTGCACTTGTAGTGCAAAGTGGATTTGCCTTCAGTAAATCAACCCCCATGTTGGATAGAGGGAGAGTGTGGTAAAATGTGTAAGTGAGATCAAGAGAAAGAACTCAAGTGAACATCAGATAGGAGCATGAGAGAATGAACGGTTCAAAAGAACATTATGTTGGGAAAAGAAAATGACCAACTCTAAAACTAAACTACCTAAAAAGACAGGGCCAAAACGTTTTGGAATTTTGCATTGTATTCCTTGGAAAAAGACAAACTTTAGCTAATATTTTAGTAAAGGAAACCTCTACAGGGGTCTTTGAATAGTTGAAAACTGTTTTAATAACCAAATCAATCTGTACAAATAGGTAGTTTGTAGATCTAAAGGAGATTATACAATTAGATTAATGTAATTGTTGCCATATTGGTGCACATTACAAAAACTGAGTACTGTCCATGATACTTTAGTTGCACTAAGATCCAAAATTTTAGGACCAGCTATTGGGGTGTACCCCTTTCTTTAAGGTCCAAACAGTACTAATACACAAATAGACTGTTAAAGAATCTCTAAAAAAATAAAAAAACACCCACACCAATTGTAAATTAGATAAGACCGGAAGAGGGCAATGAAATGGCGTGGTGTTGCAGAGATGGGCATCATACTTATTGCAGGTACTTAAATTTGCTGCATAAATATTTGGAAAACTGCGGTCCACATTTAGTCCATTATATTTTGTTTACATAAGAATAACGTTAAGAACCACACTTTCATGTCTTGCATAGTGTAGTCTAGTGTAGTGTTTCTCAACTCCAGTCCTCCAGGCGCCCCAACAGGCCATGTTTTCAGGATTTCCCTCAGATGAAACGGCTGTGGTAATTACTAAGGCAGTGAAACTGATCAAATCACTTGTGCAAAATGATGGAAAGCCTGAAAATGTGACCTGTTGGGGCGCCTCGAGGACTGGAGTTGTCCCACACACTAGAGCAGTGTTTTCCATTTCTCACAGCCAGACCGCACTATGAAGGACATGAATGTTTTACTTCTTCAAAACTACCCAGGAAAGTAAAATATTTGAATGATAAGTCTATTTGCAAAAATAATGGACTAAATGCAGGCCTCCGTATTTTTACATCTTTATCCAACAATTTTTGGACCTCCCAACTATGACTCTTCCCTCCTCCAATCCCATAGCTCTTTCTCTGTCTTTTCTCACTAACTATCCAAGCTTACTTACCATTGCTATATCTTTTGATTTTATCTTCACAGTGTCTTATTAACACCCTGGATAAAAAACTTTGCATATTAGTACTGCCTGAAGAAGAGTGTACACCCTGAAAGCTTGTCCTGGTTTGAAGGATTTTGCAGAAAAAAAGTGCATCACCGACATTACTCAATTCAAATTGGATTGTAACCAGTGTGGTAAGATTAAGACAAAACAGGGTGATCCTTACATACTTTGGTGGTGTTAGGGGCAACTTATAACTAAGTTGCTTTAAGTTTATATTGCTTTGCCAAATTATTGCTTCTATAAGAAAGATGACACGGAGTCAGGTATGTCTGTATCACAGTTCTCAGCATAAAGGACTGCTGCCTTTACTCTTTCAAAGGCCTTTTATAGGCAATTATACAAGCAGTAATCTTATCGGCTTTACCAAATGAGGTTAAGGTACAAAGAGTTTCTCATCAGCGAACATGTAATGATTATTCAGCAGTTCCAAATTCCATCTAGATACAGATTGATACGTACACAGAAGCACAAACAATTTAAATAGAACAGTTGATACGTACATAGGTAAGAAAGGAGCACAAACAAGTTAAATAGAACAATTGATACGTATACAGGTAAGAAAGGAGCACAAACAATTTAAATAGAACAATTGATACGTACACAATTACAGTGGAACTCTAAGTCATTATTTCAACCCTATCAATTTCCCCCTTTGACATTATCCTCTCCCTCCCCCTGGGTCCTCATGAATAAGTTCTAGTCAGTTTTTCCCCAGAGTCCTTTCCCTGACCGCGAGTTGTCAGAGGGGTAGAACCCATCCCCCTAGGTATTACCAACATCTTAAAATTCAAGAAGAGGAGTTTTATAGGAGTAGGGTTATGTCAATACACATTTATCGGTATGCCCTGTCTATTCTCCTAATTTTCCTATTTATTTTCCTGTATACACATATATTCGTGATTGTAAGTGATATTAATATTAGAATAATAATTACCATTGGACTTAACATCCAGTGAAAGGTATTGGTTGCTGTAGAAGACATTCCACTAAATATATCCCACCAATGTGGTGCAGTATCCTGTTGTATCTGTGAGGAAAGATGTACTAGTCTACCTTTGTCAATAATTGCAGATACGAGGTTATTCTGTAGGGTGTGTTCTAGTGTTTTCTATGTGTTGTCTTAACAACTCTGATTGTTCCAAAACCTGTTTTAGTGGGTCTAAAGAAATTATAAAGGGTGTAGTGTCAGTGAGATTATGTACCTCATAGACTGAAGAGAATATCTTATCGGCGTCTGGTTCAAAAAGATAAGTGTCGTTACCCCATTGTAATATTTTAATCTTTTTTATACATCCCGCAAACGGCGCCGATTTATTTAATGCTGACATGGTGCGGTTATCATTAGTAATGATACAAATATGCTGGGGTCCTATTTCTATGAATCTATTATTCACATTTATCGGTGTTCTTTGCATTTTGCATATGCTAGTTTGGTATTTTAACAAGCAAGGTTCATATACTGGGGAACTTCTGCCACATACCATTCCCTTATTGGTTCCTTCACATAGAGTTAAATCATGGGTTCTGTTTCCTTTATCTACATATTTCCCATATATTTCTGGATACCAAAACTCGTCTTTAATTACTAGTGGCATGACCACTATTTTACACATTTCCATTACATCTGCTACCCGGTATGCTTCGAACCTTCCTACACACCATTTCTCCTCACATTCTATCTTATCCCCTTTTACTTGGAACCATACACCATCGTCAGTTAAACCCTTAAAATATTTCATCCAGGTATGATAATTTCTATTTATTTGTATATGATAGGATAAGAGGTTAAAAGAGCACTGTGTGAAATTTACAAACTGTTGATTTTGATTCCACAGCTGGAGCTCTGCTCCTATCGTGTGATTTATTAACCCTCCCAAAAATTGTAATAGGGGTATTTCTTGCAATTGGGTTTCAAAAGTGGTGGGTAACCATTTGCTTGTGATAGTCAAGCTGTCAGCTATGTGTCCCCCTGCATGCTTCCATCTGTTGTTCATTTCTTCTATCTCGACCGAGTTTAAAATTCCCATCCCTGTACCTGTCAGTCCCAATAGTGTGTCGTACCATTCTCGTTTATACCTACACTCCGGTATCGGGGGAAAGGTGATATTGAATTTTATTTTTGTTTTCTGTTGTGATGTTGATATGTTGATACATTTATGCAAGTGTTTGGTACGGGTGTTAATATGGAAGATTCAATTGTTGGCGTTACTTCTTCCTCCATTTGTATGTGAAACCCATAGGTCTGTGCCATCCAGTACCACCCATCAACTCTCTCTTCCCTCCACCAAGATGCACAGAGGAAAGTACTGGATTGATTAACGGTAATATCTGTCAGATTAAACATCCCTTCGGTTATATTCCCTCCTTCTGCCATGACTGTTAATATTTGGTACATTTGTCCCACTACCCGTTCCCGGGCTTGTTTCCATGTCTGTGAAAGGGATATTTTATGACACCTATGGTTCTTACTATTGTTAAAGGGGAAACCCATATTATCGTTCCACTGGAAAGTTACAGTTACTTCTGAGAGGGGGTCTGCCTGTATCCATGCTATACCTACATCTACATGAAACGGTCGCCTATGTCCTTCAACAGTATAATTACCCACAGTGTAATCCTTATTTATCTCATATCCTGATACATTTGCCACTTTAGGGTCATCTATGCTCAATTCGAAAGTCATTGTTTCCTCTACTTCAAGTACATTAATACCAGGAGTCCATGCATATATTTGTAAAACAACAATCTTCAACAAAAAATATGTAAGTAGATATTTCATCATGTTGTTTCTTGCAATGTGATGCGTGTATCCAGGTAGGTTTTCCTTCCAGCTTTACTGAGGTGGCTGTGGTCAAGAGTACTTGGTAAGGACCTTCAAACCTGGGTTCCAATGTCTTTCTGGTGTGTTTCTTTACATATACATAATCCCCTGGTAGCAGCGTATGTGTACCTGTTATTGAATTAGGGTCTGGAAGAGAAGAATACACACTTTTGTGGATCTTAGTTAGACGTTGTTGTAATTGTATCACATTTGCAGTCAAACTATCACATTGCAATTGCATACTCTGTGGAAAGTATAAACCTAATCTAGGTGCATTCCCAAAAAGTATTTCGTATGGGGATAATCCTGTTTTTCCTGTTGGAGTGTACCTTATAGAGAATAAAGCCAGAGGCAGGCATTCTGGCCAAGGCTTGTTTAATTCTTGCATGGCTTTTTGTATTTTTAACTTTATTGTCCCATTTACTCTCTCCACTGATCCTGAACTCTGTGGGTGGTAAGGGGTGTGAAAACTTTGTTGAACCCCTAACATGGTCATCACATTCTGCATGATTTCTCCTGTAAAGTGTGTCCCCCTATCTGATTCTATGATTTCAGGAAGACCAAACCTAGGTATTAACTCAGTGATCAGTTTCTTAGCTGTGGCTTTAGCTGTAGCCGATTTTACTGGATAACTTTCGGGCCAACCTGAGAATAAACCGATACACACGAGGACAAATTCAAAAGGGCCGCTCTTAGGCATTTGTATGTAATCAATTTGCAGTCTCTGGAAGGGGTATTGGGCCCGGACCTGGTGTTTTCGTGGGGTTTTTACTCTCTGTCCTGGGTTATTCAGGAGACAGATTTGGCAGGCTGCACAGTAGTTTCTTGCAGTGCTACTGAACCCAGGGGCGAGCCATCCTTGGTTCACAATCCTATACATGGAATTGGAACTGACGTGTGTGGGTAGGTGAACTGCCACTGCCATTGCTGGGTACAGAGAGGCAGGTAGGCATATTTTGCCCCCTTCCCTCCATACATTGTCAAGGTCTGGTGCTGTTTCCATCCTGACCCACTTATCTTTCTCGCTCTCCCCTGCTTGCTCCTGTAATTTACTCAGCTGCTGCCATGTTGGTTCTGGGATACTCACCTCTACCGCTGCTAAGGTCTCAGGGCTTCCTTCCCCTAGAGCTGCCTGTTTTGCAGTCAAATCTGCAAATGCATTTCCTTTTGCCTCAATTGTTTTTGCGCTCGTGTGTGCCGCTATCTTCATAATGGCCACTCGTTTAACCTTTTGAAGATTGTTCAGGACTCTCTTAATCCCTTCTCCATGTTTTACAGGTGTACCTGCTGCTGTCAGATAACCTCTAGCCCTCCATATGTGGCCATAATCGTGCGCTACACCATAAGCGTAGGCAGAGTCAGTGTAAATATTCCCTTCTCGTTCTTTTAAGTATTCTAGGGCTTGTTCTAAAGCTTTTAATTCTGCTTCCTGTGCTGACATGTGGGTTGGTAAGGCCTGTGCTTCAATTACCTGCGTATCAGTCACTACAGCATACCCTGTGTGATATTTACCCTTGTCATCAGCAAACCTGCTGCCATCTATGTACAAAGTGTGCTCAGCATTTAAAATCGGTGTATCTGTAACATGTGGGAATCCCATTGTCTCCTGTTCCATGAGCTGAAAACAATTGTGCTCATTTACTTCCTTAAACAAAAGAGTGTCAGTTTCCTCATTTCCTTTCTCACTAGTACTATTAGCACTATCATTCCCCCTTGCCAAATCTGGTGACTGAAGAGGCAAAAAGGTGGCCAAATTTAAGGTTGTACAGCGCTGAAAAGTAACATTTGGAGGTAAGAGTAAAGTACACTGTAACCTTAATTGCCTAGCCATTGAAATGTGTTTGGGCTGTACCTGAGACAAGATTGCATGTATGTCATGTGTGGTATGCACTACGACTGGATTGTCTAGAACAATCTCTGATGACTTATCTGTGATAATTGACACTGCAGCTACCGCCCGTACACAAGACGGTGAACCTCTAGATACTGGATCTAATGCTGCTGAAAAGTAAGCGACTGGTCTTTGTTTTACATGTGCCTGTGTCAGAACACCTGTGGCATGTCCAGTGATCTCAGCAATGTACAGATTAAATATCTTGGTGTAATCTGGTATACCAATAGCCGGGGCAGAAATTAATAGCTTTTTCAAAGTGACAAACGACTCATATGCTACTTCTGTAATCACATACGGTACAATTTTCAAACAATCGTATAATGGCTGCATCAAAGCACTAGCATGTGGTATCCACTGTCTACAATATGACACGATACCTAAAAACATACGCAATTGTTTGAAATTCCGTGGGGGTAACATTCCCTTTATCACTTGAACCCTCTCCTCAGTGAGATGTCTCGTACCCTGTGATATACAATGTCCCAAAAAGATAACTTTTTCCTGACACACTTGTAACTTTTTCTTATTAACCTTGCAACCTTTTTCTGCCAAAAATCGCAACAAATTAAGGGTGGTGTGCAGGCTTTCAGTCTTTCACTTATCTGTGGAATTAATCCTTCCATAAACTGTCTATTGAAGGCTCAGATCGTGACTGGCAGCTCTAAATCCATTCCCTCATCTGCCATCATACTTTCTATAGATAAGTAAAAGTCTGATACAGTCTGTCCTGGCATTTGTTTCATGGGTGATATGGACCCCCTCTCCTGTTGTTTTGCCTGACAAAAAGCTTCTAATCTAGCAATAAAAGGGGCCCTTGAGTCTATATGTCTGACATGTCCTGCCTCCAGGTTGCCCTCCCCATCAACTTGTCCTGCAGGTCTGTGTGGACCTATTTCTGTCATAAACTGGTTAAACAGGGTCAGAGTCATTTTGTGTCTGCATAGATCCTCCCCATCCTGCCAGGTCGCTTCATGTGTATTCATTAACTGTGTCACAAATCTACAAAAAGCAGCTGGCTTTGCTACCGGGTCTGGGGCGCTCTGTATTAATGCCATAAGGGTGTCTGCCGACCATGGTGCCCAAGTCCTTATTTGCATTCTACGAGTGACAGTAGGTGGGGCATTTGGATGGGCTGCTTGTCCAAATTCTGGATTGTTTACCTGAACAATGCGTGTATCAGTGCGTACGGGAGCTACAGTTTCTGGATGATGTTTTTGTGCCCCACAATGCACACATTCTACTGCCCATTCTGGGTTTTGTGCTCCACAATCCTGACAAACCCATCCTCTCCCCTCAAGTACAGGATATATCTTGTGTGGTTTGCGTTCTACGTCAGTGTAAGGGGGTGGGATGGCTGAGCTGGGAGCCTCGACATTTTTTGTTCTTCTATCTTTCATATCCCAACCATCACAATCTGGATTATATTTCCACCCCTCTTCTTTCGCTCTATTTGAGACCTTAATTAAGCATTGAAGCTGACGCATCCATTGCTTCTCTAACACCTCTCCTTGTCTGTCTCTTTTTATTTCACTCCATACATCCGGGTCTAAGCCCGCTGCTCCTTTCACCTTAAATTTACGAAGGACATCCTTTAAGTCCTATGCTTCGGTTTTCCCATAAATGTTCTTAATTATCTGTGGCACCGTATAGTGCGCCACAATTCCCTGACGGGGTTTTGTGTTCCTCTGGCCCATTCTAACAGTCCTGCCTAGGTAGCGTGTGGGACACTTAGTGTACAATATAATGCGGCTACAACATATACAAGAATGAATAATTACTTTATATGCTAGCCCAATAACAAACCAGCTAAGTTACACTAGTTCCTCGTTGCCTTCCTCCTAGGGTGCTAGAATACTAGAAACCTCTTCCGGAATGAGATTTCTGAAATCGAATTACTTTATATGCTAGCCCAATAATAAATAATTACTTTATATGCTAGCCCAATAACAAACCAGAATGCGGCTACAACATATACAAAAATGCGGCTACAACATATACAAGCATTCCTTTAAGTGGCCAGGTATCCGACTAGATCTCTGGACTTTTGGAGATCTTATTCCCTCCCCGTATCTGGGAATCCCTCTCATACACTCTTATCCCTGCTTTATGGAGCAGACAGGGCTTATACTCTCAACCCGTCTATGGTTTATGAGTTAGATGTGAGGTTAAGCATAAGCGTCAGACCCCCAAGCTCACAAGCCCTCAAGTTCCCAATCATGTGAGGTAAGGCGCATTCCGTTGCTTAGTTCGGCAATCCCCTTCTAACTCATACCATCCTTGACAAGGCTCATTCACTTTCTCAACAAGACAGACAAGACAGACACAGACAACAAACAAACAAATAATTCCAGCAATATAAACTAAAATATGCAGTAATTCTAGACTCACCACTACAGAGGCTGGTGTTTTAAAACCAGGAGAACCGTAACTGACAGAACAGATAGGCACAAATCAGGGGAGCACAGAATATAAGAAAAATAAAGCTTTTTCTTACCTGGCCAGGTTTTTTTGATCTGTGGTTCCCGGAATGCCTGTCCTTTCGTTCCGTCAGCGTAGCTCAGCCACCTCTTGTAGCAACTTGGTGGGTCCCTGTTCCGGGCGCCAAAATGTTAGGGGCAACTCTTAACTAAGTTGCTTTAAGTTTATATTGCTTTGCCAAATTATTGCTTCTATAAGAAAGATGACACGGAGTCAGGTATGTCTGTATCACAGTTCTCAGCATAAAGGACTGCTGCCTTTACTCTTTCAAAGGCCTTTTATAGGCAATTATACAAGCAGTAATCTTATCGGCATTACCAAATGAGGTTAAGGTACAAAGAGTTTCTCATCAGCGAACATGTAATGATTATTCAGCAGTTCCAAATTCCATCTAGATACAGATTGATACGTACACAGAAGCACAAACAATTTAAATAGAACAATTGATACGTACATAGGTAAGAAAGGAGCACAAACAATTTAAATAGAACAATTGATACGTACACAGGTAAGAAAGGAGCACAAACAATTTAAATAGAACAATTGATACGTACACAATTACAGTGGAACTCTAATGCCCCGTACACACGGTCGGACTTTGTTCGGACATTCCGACAACAAAATCCTCGGATTTTTTCCTACGGATGTTGGCTCAAACTTGTTTTGCCTACACACGGTCGCACAAAGTTGTCGGAATTTCCGATCGCCAAGTACGTGGTGACGTCAAGCACGTACGACGAGACTAGAAAAGGCCAGTTCAGAACCAAGCGAGGCTCCCTTTGTGCTCCTTTTGCTAATCTCGTGTTAGTAAAAGTTTGGTGAGAGACGATTCGCGCTTTTTCAGACTCGTGGCTTTCAGATCGTTTTCTGCCGTTCAGTTTGTGCTTGTGGGTTTGTATTTGCTCTTCAGTGCGTGCAGTCAGTTCGTATCGGAGTTTTCTGTGCGATCTTGTCCGCTCGTTGCTGTTTTTCAGGTCGCTCTTCACAGGCCTTGCTGTTCTTCAGTGCGTTCTGTTACTTCGTTCTGAGCAGCCGACCGTTTTCTAGCCATGTTTCGTATGCGTACTCCTCGTAGAGTTCGTGCTGTGCGGGGGCTTGGTGTTGGGGTCCTGACCTTGACACAAGTCCAGTCCATGAACAGGGTGGGGAGGAGTTCATGGACCAAGAATTGGTTGCTTCAGCGTGACCAGTTTTGTCATATGCCTTTGCTCCGTGAGAATAATCCTGATGATTTCAGGAACTTTCTCCGGATGACGGACCCCGTGTTTCACCGTTTGTTGGCTTCGCTGACCCCCTATATCAGCAGGCAGGATACCTGCATGAGGCAAGCCATCACTCCGGAGCAGAGGCTGGTCGCTACCTTGCGGTATTTGGCCACAGGGAGAAGCCTGCAGGACCTCAAGTTCTCGACAGGCATCTCCCCCAGGCTCTGGGGATCATTATCCCAGAGACCTGTTCTGCCATCATACAGGTCCTACAGAAGGAGTATATAAAGGTAAGATTTTTATCCTTTTTATATCACATTTTATTGTATTGAATGTTTGATAATATATTGTATTTCTTTCCTCATTCCCTAATTACCATGATTGTATTATGCTGTGAATGTCCCCTTTGTCCTCATGCATGCTGGATTTTTATGTAATTATTATTTTAGGTCCTTCATACATATTTGCCCTTCAATAACCTCTCCAGCATGGTGTCTCCTGCCCCTATATTCACCTCATGTAGTCACTTAACAATGTATTTTATCAGCTCCATAGTAGTGCTTTACCCCAAACACCCCCTAAAATGTTTGGAAATGTTATTTTTGATGTAAATTCAGGCAGAGGGCCAGAGGCTTTTTTTTGTGGTGTCCCCAAATTTTTTGGAACCCTCCCTCCCCCAACTGCTAAGTCAGCTGATCCCAATTCTCTATCCTCAATCATCTATCTGCTGACTTTGCCAAACCCATACACACTATACCCATCTCTTTACTGGTCAGATATATGGATGAATTCCCCAAAGCATGTAGTGCAAGGGCCTGCCTGTATACTTTCCAATGGTACTGTTTAAAGTTCTTGTATCCTATTATGATCTTGATAGGTAATAGCAGAATGTCCAAATGTGCTCAAATGTGTACAGTGTGTATTTATATCTTTGTATTATGACACTTCTTACCTGTCCAGTGGGCTGCCAATAGTGTAACTAAGGAGGGGCTGTTCCAAGTAATACCCTGTATTTAGGCATTCATCTCTCAATAAAGTGAAGAGGGTTACCTGTCCAAGAGTTCCTCCCCCCTCTAATGTTAGAAATGGCCCATGAGAGGGGGGGGGGGTGGTGAATATGATAGGTGTACCTTATACTTTGTTGTTGTTAAATTCCCCTTAATAAATGCTATCTGGAGGTTGACCCATAATGTTGGTGTCTAATCTGCTTGCCAGGTTTCTGTGCAAAAATAGTAATGTTTATTGTTTTTTCCTCAACAGTTTCCTTCCACGCCACAGGAATGGCAGACTGTGGCCTCCCACTTTGCCCAGCGGTGGGACTTTCCTAACTGCGGAGGGGCAATTGATGGGAAACACGTCCACATCGTCCCACCACCCAACTCGGGGTTGTACTATTATAATTACAAGGAGTTTAATAGTATAGTGATGTTGGCGGTGGTGTCGGCTAATTACGACTTCTTGTATGTGGACGTGGGGAAGAATGGCCGGATGTCCGATGGTGGAGTGATCGCCCAGACGGAGTTCTACAGGCGTCTCCAGAATGGCAGCTTTTACTTGCCACCTCCAGAGGACAATGTTGAAGGTCTCCCATTTGTGTTCGTTGCTGATGAAGCATTTGCGCTGGGGGACCACCTGATGCGGCCATTCCCGATGAGGACCCTCACCCCGAAACAGAGGGTTTTTAATTACCGGCTGGCCAGAGCCCGAAGAGTGGTGGAGAACACATTTGGAATCCTGGCCAGCCGGTTCCGATTATTTATGACACCCATCCATATGGCGGAGTATAAACTGAACCATATAATACTTGCCTGCTGTGTTCTCCATAATTTTCTACGAAAACATTCAGCCAACTATGCTGGCTCAGTTGGGCCTGAGGCCAGAATCCCAAATACTTCAACAATGACGGCACTTGAAAGCGGCCGTCCTGGCTTGCCCTCCCTGAATGCCCGTGATGTCCGGTTACGATACCTGGAGTTCTTTGCGGTTAAGGGGGCTATCAATATGCCAGACAATATGTGACACCTTTTTCTTTTTTTTCCAAATAACGTTTTTATTATTATTTCGTTTTTGCATTACATTATGCATTAACAAATGGTAAATGTAACAGTAGTACAAAAGTGCAAGTTTTCTGTATAGAGTGCTAACATTCAATTGCTATGTTCCAATATTTAAGCTTATAACTTTAATGTGGTTGCGGATTCACAACCTAGTTCTCTGTAACTTATTGAAATCGCAGACGCACATGGTATAGAAAAGTAGAAGGGGATAGTAGGAAAAGAGGAAAGTATAAGGGGGTGGTATAGTAGGTATATCAACGGTGGTGTTACCTGGTCACGGTGGGTCCTCCCGGAGGTGCCATAGCTCCCAGACCCTGTTTTGTGCTTCAAGTCTATCCTGTAGTCTGGCTGTCATCTTCTCCATCACTTCTATATCCTTTATTCTAGCATATAGATCCTCAGCAGAGGGGGGGGAGGGGCGTTTCCAATGTAGTGCTATAAGGCATCTTGCCGCCGTTAGTATGTGGCGTACTAGTTTTTTGTATGGAGTAGGAAGTTTAAGTGGCAATAGGCCTAATAGGAAGAATTTTGGGGACGCCTGGACTTGCGTGTCCAGGAGGCGTGCTAGTAGTTGTTCGACTGTGGACCAATAAGGAGTTAACAGTGGACAGCTCCAGTATATATGTATGAAGGTGCCCCTTGCTCCCTG
This sequence comes from Lithobates clamitans, assembly GCA_037952925.1. Lineage (NCBI taxonomy): Eukaryota > Metazoa > Chordata > Amphibia > Anura > Ranidae > Lithobates > Lithobates clamitans. The sequence continues at coordinate 289,567 of JBBGZY010001652.1, read as the reverse complement.
ACATCTCCAGCATCTATCGGAACTATTGGGAAAGATGGCATGGAGAACCTCTGGGGTCATGTACCACAACAGAAGGATTTTATATGAGTTTTCTTTGTATAAAGAACACATTGAACTCTTTGCTGTTTGATTCCATATGATCTGCCATTGTGAAGTAGGGAGTTCCTCACCGAGAGTCCTCTCCCATTTAGTCATGTATAGGTGTTTACCCTGGCCATCCTTAGAGAAGACGTTCAGGATCTTATATATGCTCGATATAAGCCCCCTCTGGGTGCTACCTGCCAATATAGTAGTTTCGAACGGTGACGGTGTTGAGAATTGTAGGGTGGGAGTTATGGTGAGTGCATAATGCCGAATTTGTAAATATCCATAAAATGCCTGTCTAGGGAGATCATGTTTGTTTTGTAGCTCGGCATACGGCAGTAGTTTCCTAGTCCTAGGGTCCACCAAGTCCCCAAAGTGGAACAGATTCCGGGACGTCCAGGGATGTGACATTTGGTGAGTTAGGCTATCTGGCACTTTGGGGTTACAGATGAAGGAGGTCAGAAGCGATTTATCTGATGGGAGATCATGTTTAGGAGCTAGAACACGCCACGTCCATCTCAAAAGGGACATTGGGCCCAGCATACGTTCAGGGGCTACATCCGCATTCGCACTCCACAACAGGTTATTTGGATGTATAGGAGCAAGCCATAATTTTTCAATTTCTGTCCACTTATTGTAAGACTTGTGGGTGTACCATGAGGCTATTGCTCGCAATTGTGCTGCGTAATAATATTTAATGATATTAGGGAATGCTAGTCCTCCCTCATTGAGCGATGCCATCAACACCGATCCCGGAACCCTGTGTCTTTTGTAATTCCATGTGTAGTGTAGTAGGTCGGTTTGGAGTTTTTTCAGTTGGGATATTGGAATTGGTATGGGTAGTGTTTGGAAGAGGTATAGAAGCCTCGGAAGGATGTTAATTTTTATTGAAGCTATTCGGCCTAGTAGTGAGATGTGGTGCTTTTGTGACACCTTTTTCAAATAAAAAACAACCCAAAGAAATTCTTGGTGGACATTTACTGTTTGTGTTTGTTTGAGCTGACCCTGACAGAAATGTGTTAAGTGCAGAAAATGTCGTGATTGGGTAACCTTATAAAGAATAGTGTTGGCTGGTACTTCCTAAATGCAAAAACACATTTTACTCCAAGTGCACTTGCAACTGCACTGAACCTGCACTTGTAGTGCAAAGAGGATTTGTCCTTAGGAAATAACCCCCATTTGTGCATAAAACAACAATTACATCACCCCAAAAGTGTTGTAGTGTTGAGACAATAATCCACACATTCTTGAGTAAGGCACTTTTTTATACCTGCACAATCACATGTGCATTTACCAAAGGTTTTTAAAACAAAACAACATGTTTGTTGTATAACAATTTTTGTGGGGGGGCATTATCAAAAATCCAAATATCCATTTCAGATAAAACAGGCCTGTGTAAAACCAACAAGAAAGCCAAAAAACTAGAACTTACAAAGTTCACATTAGGTAAAACCTGAAGGCTATATCAGACATCAGTATTTAGGAACTGGGTTTGATATAGCGTTCAGATGGGGGGAAATCACCCTTGGAAAAGCCAAATTTGGAAGATGCACACCAATTTACGAATGTCAACATGTGCTATCTGCCATCAGGGGGGATCAAGGGACGTGTTTTGGGGGAGCAAGCCCTTCCTCAACGCTACTTTATAATTGAGGAAGGGGTTGCCCCCCCAAAACGCGTCCATTGATCTCCCGTGATGGCAGATAGCACATGTTGGCACACTGTGTGCATCCTCCAAATTTGGCTTTTCTAAACATTGAAAAAAGTTTGGTACCATAAAACAGGTGATTTTGTGGGGTTTAAATTCGCCCCAAAACATCAATGATGTTATTATTTTTTTTAATAACATCAGTGATTTGTTGCTGGATGTTTTGCAATTGGAGATTACACCCCATGATCTCCCCTATCAGTATCTGGGCACTTTCAGATGTGAAACGTTCTGGATCCCGATCACCTAAAAAGAGATAAAGAACAAAAAAAAAGGTCTCAAAAATCTGCCACCATCCATCTCTTTTACCTGAGCCCCTGGTCGCAGACACTCACCTGTTGTGGTGCCAATCTCCACCACGTCTTCTTCTTCCTCCTGCTCTTCTTCTTGGGTAGGTATTTCCCCTTCTTCCAGAGGGGGGGTCTCTGGTCTCCTGGGATGAGGGGTGTCCCCCGAGTCTTTTCTCCCCTATGTAAAACAAAAATGGTATACTTAGCACACAGATATTTGATGGCAGAACTAGAAATAGGAAACATTGCTTGGAAGTGGGGTACAACTGTCTATTTTAGCCGAGTTCCAAGATGTAGCTTTTTTAGTGCCCTTTGTCAAGCTGCAATACTTTACCTGTTTAGTACAAGCTTCACAGATGTAGCCCCCCCCCTATAGTATACACTGGAGCACCTGTGTGCCCCCCCTAATAAAAATGGTGTTCTTGTGTCCCACACTAGTGCTCCAGTGTCCAGATGTGAAAACAGATGCTCAGTGTCCTCTCCTTACACACAATCTAGTTTGCATTTCATTCTAGTAACAAACCCATCTACATAAACAAATATTTGGCATCCAAGTAGGCCCCAAAAAAAGTGGGAAAATGCATATGGCCTAAACAATGGTGTTCTAGAGGCCGAACGAAAAATGTTTGATACGAACGAATAATGGGCCCATGAACATTAAAGTTGACCTTTTTAAACGTTACAATTACTAAAATCATATGGAGCAGAACGAACGGAATAAAGACAGAAAGAATAGGAACACAGCACAACTACTTACTTTTTTGCAGCACTCTCCGAATCTTTCGGTACTGCTCCGGCTCTCTCAACTTCAGGTCCGACCACCGCTTCCTGAGCTGATCTTTAGACCTTCGTACCCCGAAATTACGCTCGAGACTCCTGACCACTTTCGCCATGATTTTGGCCTTTCGGATGTTGGGGTTGGGGTAAGGCCCATATTTTCCGTCATAGTCGGACTTCCTCATGATGTCGACCATCTCCAACATCTCCCCAAACGACACATTTGTGGCCTTAAAACGTCTCCTTCTGGATCGGGACGTGCCTGGATCCGCCCTTTCCTCCTCCTCCTCGTTGCTACAATTAGCCCGCACCTGCTGTATGTTCGCCATCATGCTCTTCCCCGACTGCGCCGAACGAAAAGGGGCGGGGAATAGACTAGAAAGAACGTCAGGGGCGGGCGGAGTTACACGCATGCGCAGTGTATATAAAGCGTAACACGCGTGCGTATTACGTTTGATCTGTGAGCGGAGGAAGGAGCATTGAACGCGGCGATCGTAAGAACGAAGGTAAGAGACAAACTTGGGCCTATACTGCTTCTATAGATTGAGGCCTATATTGTAACAAGATTAGGAGAGTTTGGTGTGACATTAGGCTTTGTCTTGTGTTGTGTCTTGCAGTGAACATGGATATGGTACTGGAAGATCAGGACTTCATTTCAGTCTTCATAGAGATGCTAAGGGAGCTGCCCTGTCTGTGGGAGATTAAACACCCCCATTACAAGAACCAAATAAAGAGTAAGGCAGCACTGGAGCAATTGTGTGAAATTGTGAAGCAGGTGATCCCCACGGCAGACATCACTTATTTAAAGATCTTAATTGGTGGCCTGAGGAGCACATATCTGAGGAAGCGCAATAAAGTCCTGGATTCACAGAGATCCGGAGCAGCAGGTGACATCTATGTCCCCAGGATGTTGTACTACGACAGGCTGCACTTTCTGGCAGGCCAGACTAAACCCAGGCCATCCCTCTCCAGTCTTCCTTCCACGCTTCCTTCCCCCCTGGCTGAGGCTTCTGACGCCCAACCTGGGCCTTCCAGGCCACATGTGGAGGAGCCCAGATTGAGCCAGGTATAGCATTCCTCTAAATATTTCTGCTTGTACAATCAATTATGTTAACTAGATGTTAGTTGGGAGTACTAATTTATGATTGTGATTGATGATGCAAAAACTAAAACCATGTCCCTTTTTCATACACAGGGAAGTCTCAGCCAGGAGGTGGCTGATCTGCAGGTCCCTCCACCCCCTGGAAACAGAAAGTGGCAGGAGGAGGAGTACCCTAGAGGAGGCGGCTATCAGATTTTTTTGTAGGGCTACAGAGGTCCTGGGAGCACCACACACCAGGCAGGAGAACCTTGCGGCATTCATAGCCTATAAAATGCAGAGGATGGAGGAGGGCCAAAAAGTCATGTGTGAGGCCCTCATATCAGAGGCTCTGGCGAAAGGTGTGAGGGGCCAACTTACACCTCACACACAGCTTTGGGATGGTCCTCCTCCTGCAGGTCCTACTCCTCCTCCAGGTCCTACTCCTCCTCCTGCCACATCTCCAACTGCACAGCCACAGCCCGGAAGGAAGTGTGAAAGGAAGACCAGAGAATGAGGACCCTGGATCCAGTCTGGTCGGCCAAAAGATGCAGCCTCTTGTGGTACCACAGCCTGGGGACACTGATGTCATCTGCTGCTATCCGAGTCTCTGTGAATCCCGGACCAGACTGCCCTCCCTTATATATGGACTCCTCAGGCCACCAATTTTGAGGTTTAAGAATTGATGTCTGCCGTGGGGGTCCCAGGCTTCACTAATTTCTCCTGTTGATCCAGTGTTGCCTTCCTCTTTGTTTGGTTCTGAGTAGGGATGAGCCGAACACCCCCCTGTTCGGTTCGCACCAGAACATGCGAACAGGAAAAAAATTCGTTCGAACACGCGAACACCGTTAAAGTCTATGGGACACGAACATGAATAATCAAAAGTGCTAATTTTAAAGGCTAATATGCAAGTTATTGTCAATAAAAGTGTTTGGGGACCTGGGTCCTGCCCCAGGGGACATGGATCAATGCAAAAAAAAGTTTTAAAAACGGCCGTTTTTTCAGGAGCAGTGATTTTAATAATGCTTAAAGTCAAACAATAAAAGTGTAATATCCCTTTAAATTTCATACCTGGGGGGTGTCTATAGTATGCCTGTAAAGGGGCGCATGTTTCCCGTGTTTAGAACAGTCTGACAGCAAAATGACATTTTGAAGGAAAAAACTCATTTAAAACTACCGCGGCTATTGCATTGCCGACAATACACATAGAAGTTCATTGATAAAAACGGCATGGTAATTCCCCACAGGGCAACCCCGAACCAAAATTAAAAAAAAAAAATGATGTGGGAGTCCCCCTAAATTCCATACAAGGCCCTTCAGGTCTGGTATGGATATTAAGGGGAACCCCAGCCAAAATTTTAAAAAAAAATTGACGTGGGGTTCCCCCTAAATTCCATACCAGACCCTTCAGGTCTGGTATGGATTTTAAGGGGAACCCCGCGCCCAAAAAAAAAAAAAAACGGCGTGGGGTCCCCCTAAAAATCCATACCAGACCCTTATCCGAGCACGCAACCTGGCAGGCCGCAGGAAAAGAGGGGGGGATGAGAGTGCGACCCCCCCCCTCCTGAACCATACCAGGCCACATGCCCTCAACATTGGGAGGGTGCTTTGGGGTAGCCCCCCGAAGCACCTTGTCCCCATGTTGATGAAGACAAGGGCCTCATCCCCACAACCGTGGCCGGTGGTTGTGGGGGTCTGCGGGCGGGGGGCTTATCGGAATCTGGAAGCCCCCTTTAACAAGGGGACCCCCAGATCCCGGCCCCCCCCCTGTGTGAAATGGTAAGGGGGTACTTACCCCTACCATTTCACTAAAAAACTGTCAAAAATGTTAAAAATGACAAGAGACAGTTTTTGACAATACCTTTATTTAAATGCTTCTTCTTTCTTCCTTCATCTTCTTCTGGTTCTTCTGGCTCTTCTGGTTCTTCCTCCGGCGTTCTCGTCCAGCATCTCCTCCGCGGCGTCTTCTATCTTCTTCTCCTCGGGCCGCTCCGCACCCATGGCATGAGGGGGGAGGCTCCCGCTCTTCTCTTCATCTTCTTCTTCATCTTCATCTTCATCTTCTTCTTCATCATCTTCTTCTTCTTCTTCTTCTTCTTCTTCTCTTCTTCATCTCTTCTTCCTTCTTCATTTCTTCTGCGGGCCGCTCCGCATCCATGCATGGAGGGAGGCTCCCGCTGTGTGACGGCGTCTCTTCGTCTGACGGTTCTTAAATAACGGGGGGCGGGGCCACCCGGTGACCCCGCCCCCCTCTGATGCACGGGACATGACGGGACTTCCCTGTGGCATTCCCCGTGACGTCACAGGGAAGTCCCGTCAATTCACCGTGCGTCAGAGGGGGGCGGGGTCACCGGATGGCCCCGCCCCCGTTATTTAAGAACCGTCAGACGAAGAGACGCCGTCACACAGCGGGAGCCTCCCACCATGCCACAGCATGGCTGCGGAGCGGCCCGCAGAAGAAATGAAGAAGGAAGAAGAGATGAAGAAGAGAAGAAGAAGAAGAAGATGAAGATGAAGAAGAAGATGAAGAGAAGAGCGGGAGCCTCCCCCCTCATGCCATGGGTGCGGAGCGGCCCGAGGAGAAGAAGATAGAAGACGCCGCGGAGGAGATGCTGGACGAGAACGCCGGAGGAAGAACCAGAAGAGCCAGAAGAACCAGAAGAAGAAGAAGATGAAGGAAGAAAGAAGAAGCATTTAAATAAAGGAATTGTCAAAAACTGTCTCTTGTCATTTTTAACATTTTTGACAGTTTTTTAGTGAAATGGTAGGGGTAAGTACCCCCTTACCATTTCACACAGGGGGGGGGCGGGATCTGGGGGTCCCCTTGTTAAAGGGGGCTTCCAGATTCCGATAAGCCCCCCGCCCGCAGACCCCCACAACCACCGGCTACGGTTGTGGGGATGAGGCCCTTGTCTTCATCAACATGGGGACAAGGTGTTTTGGGGGGCTACCCCAAAGCACCCTCCCAATGTTGAGGGCATGTGGCCTGGTACGGTTCAGGAGGGGGGGGGGGCGCACTCTCGTCCCCCCTCTTTTCCTGCGGCCTGCCAGGTTGCGTGCTCGGATAAGGGTCTGGTATGGATTTTTAGGGGGACCCCACGCCGTTTTTTTTTTTTTTTTTTTTGGCGCGGGGTTCCCCTTAAAATCCATACCAGACCTGAAGGGTCTGGTATGGAATTTAGGGGGAACCCCACGTCAATTTTTTTTAAAAATTTTGGCTGGGGTTCCCCTTAATATCCATACCAGACCTGAAGGGCCTTGTATGGAATTTAGGGGGACCCCCACATCATTTTTTTTTTTTATTTTGGTTCGGGGTTGCCCTGTGGGGAATTCCCATGCCGTTTTTATCAATGAACTTCTATGTGTATTGTCGGCAATGCAATAGCCGCGGTAGTTTTAAATGAGTTTTTTCCTTCCAAATGTCATTTTGCTGTCAGACTGTTCTAAACACGGGAAACATGCGCCCCTTTACAGGCATACTATAGACACCCCCCAGGTACGAAATTTAAAGGGATATTACACTTTTATTGTTTGACTTTAAGCATTAATAAAATCACTGCTCCTGAAAAAACGTCCGTTTTTAAAACTTTTTTTTGCATTGATCCATGTCCCCTGGGGCAGGACCCGGGTCCCCAAACACTTTTTATGACAATAACTTGCATATAAGCCTTTAAAATTAGCACTTTTGATTTCTCCCATAGACTTTTAAAGGGTGTTCCGCGGCATTCGAATTTGCCGCGAACACCCCAAATTGTTCGCTGTTCGGCGAACTTGCGAACAGCCAATGTTCGAGTAGAACATGAGTTCGACTCGAACTCGAAGCTCATCCCTAGTTCTGAGCCCTTAATAAAGGATTTTTGTTTTGAATTATACTCTCCTATGTGTTTTACTTCTTCAAAAATGATGGTTTGTTTGTGAGGATTCAGGTACATTTCTAATATACAATGTGAAATGAACAAGGGACACCAACAACAAAAAATCTCATGGAGATTAAATAATAAAAGATATCAATGGTGTTGGGGTAACTTGCCACAAAAAACACACACAAAAATATTCTGGAGTAAAAATAAAAATAACATTGAACAAAGATCAGCCTTGGAAAAAATCCAAACATTAAAGAAAAAAAAAGGCTTAAAAAGAAAAAAAAAAAAACCTAAAAAATATAAAACTGTCAGATGTGACAGTGAGGGAATCCCACTAAAAAAACACAAATAAAACTTTGTGAGAAGTGTGTGTGAATATGAGCAGCAAAACTACTTAATTCTTGTCACATTATAAAGAAGAAGAGAGTGCGCTGTATTAAACCATTTTTTACATTGCAGCGTGACGAAAGTGCTTTATCCATTACGAACGCTAAGTTTACCAGAACGAGCTGTCCCGTGTCGGAATTTCTTCTGAGCATGCGTGGCACTTTGTGCGTCGGAACAGGCCACACACGGTCGGAATTGACGCGATCGGATTTTGTTGTCGGAAAATTTTATCTCCTGCTGTCCAACTTTGTGTGTCGGAAAATCCGATGGAAAATGTCCGATGGAGCCCACACACGGTCGGAATTTCCGACAACACGCTCCGATCGGACATTTTCCATCGGAAAATCCGACCGTGTGTACGGGGCATAAGTCATTATTTCAAGCCTATCAGTGGTAAGCTAGGTTTGTTTACTACAGTGTGTTCTAGTTCTTCCAAAAGCATTGCAACGTTGTATGCTGTTACTGGATCATATCTTTTTTTCCAATAGTTTGTAAGGGATCGCACTACGTTTGGCCATTTTTAAATATTTTTTTCTCAAGAAAAGCAAAAAGTGTAGCGCTATAACTCAAATAAAATCCCAACTAAGGTATATAAGTGATATACCTTAGTTGGGATTTAGTACCGTTCACTTGGTGGTAACCCCCCACATCCAGCATGGGAAAGAGAAAGAAAAAGGCTTCCACATTGGACAGTGTAAATCCGGTAATAAAGGAAAAAATGTATTGATAAAAAACGTTCAATAAAAAATAGAGCCATATACCGTATATATATATATATATATATATATATACACACACACACACACACACGGCTTTTTTTTCTCAAACAATAGGTGCTGGAACTCAACCACGACCCCCCCAAAACCCCTCCCCCCCCACACACACACACCCTCCAAATCACATCAAATATCAGGATTGCATTACATGTGTGAGTGCAGAGTTCATTGGGGTTACACACAGAGTGCAGAGCTGTCACTTGTAAACACAGAAACCAGACTTATGTGTTTACAAGTGATTGTGGTGAGCAGGCACCAAAGGGTCTGCACCAGAGGTGGTGGAACTGAGTTCCACCAAGTTCCCCCTGAAAAAAAGCCATATTATATATATATATATATATATATATATATATATATATATATATATATATATATATATATATATATATATATATATATATATATATATATATATATATATACATTGATATGCAACCTAAAGGAAAACCTTAAATGACCACATAAGCCACTTAAAAGATAGCTCATTGCTTAAAACACTTAAATGATTATTCCGACAACACGCTCCGATCGGACATTTTCCATCGGAAAATCCGACCGTGTGTACGGGGCATAAGTCATTATTTCAAGCCTATCAGTGGTAAGCTAGGTTTGTTTACTACAGTGTGTTCTAGTTCTTCCAAAAGCATTGCAACGTTGTATGCTGTTACTGGATCATATCTTTTTTTCCAATAGTTTGTAAGGGATCGCACTACGTTTGGCCATTTTTAAATATTTTTTTCTCAAGAAAAGCAAAAAGTGTAGCGCTATAACTCAAATAAAATCCCAACTAAGGTATATAAGTGATATACCTTAGTTGGGATTTAGTACCGTTCACTTGGTGGTAACCCCCCACATCCAGCATGGGAAAGAGAAAGAAAAAGGCTTCCACATTGGACAGTGTAAATCCGGTAATAAAGGAAAAAATGTATTGATAAAAAACGTTCAATAAAAAATAGAGCCATATACCGTATATATATATATATATATATATATATATATATATATATATATATATATATATATACACACACACACACACACACACACACACACACACACACACACACACACACACGGCTTTTTTTTCTCAAACAATAGGTGCTGGAACTCAACCACGACCCCCCCCAAAACCCCTCCCCCCCCACACACACACACACCCTCCAAATCACATCGAATATCAGGATTGCATTACATGTGTGAGTGCAGAGTTCATTGGGGTTACACACAGAGTGCAGAGCTGTCACTTGTAAACACAGAAACCAGACTTATGTGTTTACAAGTGATTGTGGTGAGCAGGCACCAAAGGGTCTGCACCAGAGGTGGTGGAACTGAGTTCCACCAAGTTCCCCCTGAAAAAAAGCCATATTATATATATATATATATATATATATATATATATATATATATATATATATATATATATATATATATATATATATACATTGATATGCAACCTAAAGGAAAACCTTAAATGACCACATAAGCCACTTAAAAGATAGCTCATTGCTTAAAACACTTAAATGATAAACAGCCTAGCTATGTTAAATTTGCACACAATATATGGACCTACTATAAGGTAAAAAAGTACAAACCAATGTGAGTATTATACTTACACACGACAACGTGGAACCTTCTCCATGATTGCAATAGGTTCAATAAAGAATACTAAAATTGCAATGCACTTGCAATTGCAGCTTCTCTCTGCAAACTCTCTGCTGAGTTTTGGTGTCAGTTTTACAGTCACCTTATCTTTTGTCCTTCAGAATGGGTGAGACAAGAGCAATCTCATGGGTAGAGTTGATTTTTTTTATTTTTTTTGGGCTCATTCACATATTAATAAAACTAAATCCCCTGAAGAAGTCACGTGATCGGTGATGACACGTGTAGGGACGGAATAGGCTGTTTCACATTGCTAGACACAGAACGAGTTCGCTGCTCGTAGGAGAGAGGTTTGCTCTGCATTGTTTTTATGTGAGTACATCTACTTAAAGTTTTTTAATAAAGCATTACCTGGTTAAGACATACTTTACTATCAAGTACCTTTGTCCTGCATATTCCTGTACATACATACCTGAGATGTGGAGGCTGAGCTAGGATCCGCGCTGGTCCAGGACCCCTGATAGGACCATAGCCATTTGTAATCAGCTGCCATTAGGATAACCCAACACTGGCAAGCGTGGATATAGGGACGCGATGGAGGCTCAGGACCTGGCGTTTTAGCTACAATTCATGCGGTTGACCTAGCACCGCTAGGTAAGGGGCCACTGCTTACATTAGTGTTTTATGCACGAAGAGGACACTGAGTGAATTGCATCCCAGACACCCCACTGTTGTTTTATTGAATAAACCAGAACTTGCTTTTGCACCTTCAATGACCTTTACACTGGCACTTTAAGTTTGCTGCACTTACTGGCATGTCATTGGTCATTTGTTTCGCAGGCCAGCACAATATATTTTATATCACTATTATTGGGACATTTATTTATATTATTTATTATCCATATCGCGTTGGATTGATGTGTTTTATTTGCGATATCTAGATCACCTTTAAGCACTGCCACTTTGTACGTTTTGCACCATTTATAAGGATATGTTTTTGATGGTTATTTCTGATTTATTCTATATTTATTTATACTATAAATAGGTTTGCGTTACATGTACACTGGGTATCAAAATTTGAGAATGACCTACAATATCCTAAATTTGCAGGTCACTGCTTAGTCCTAATTGAAATTATCTAAACCGGAGTACAATAACAGTTTGTTAAGAATATTTCATGAGTAGCATATATTTTGAAGCACAGAATAAAAAAAACTTCAATGAGATTTGAAAAAGAACATTGATCAAAATTGGAGAACTCTTTCAGATACCTCCCAGGTATTAGTGTTCGCCTAGGTTCACACTGACAGTGGGAATGAAATTGTGTGAGTTCAGCTGAATGTCAGTCCCATGTCAGACACCTGTGCAGTTTTTTGCATAGATGTCTATGGAAATCGTACACCGAAGTCGCCAAAAGTGTTACCTAAACTACTTTTTGGGAATTGGTGCGGTGCCACAAATGCAGCATCGCACCACTTTGGACATGTCAAATCACTGCAATGTGAACCAGGACTTAATCTGACACCTTGTGCTAATTTCTTTCATTTTCTGACAAACCCTATTTAACTGGCAGCTTAAAGGTTGGTCCACATATCTGCTTATCAGGCAAATATTTGTGTTTTTGGTTGCATGCTAGTCTCCTATTGAAAATTAAGAGGTTACTGCAATTTTTGTAAGACCAAATACAACTTCATAAGTCATGCCATGTGTTGAATTGTTTTGTATGTATTTTTTGTTTGTGATCATGCGTAGTCTTGCTTTTACATATACATATATTTTACATATATATATATTTTACAACGTGTACTAATTAAATGAATATCAAACTTTCTGTTCATGTACGATAACCATTTTACAGCCTGCACTATCAGTTTATGTCATCCAAAAAGTCAGACTCGGCAGTCAAAAGACCTATACTAACAATCAGAAAAACAACCGATTGTTCATAGTACAAAATTTTACTTCTGATTTTCTTTTCGTGTGTACGGCTCTTTACTTTCCAGTTTTCACTGACTTTGCAAGATGGTGAGCCATTCTAAAGTGACTGAAAGCCTCTGGCAGCAGGTTGTCCAGATGAAGGGCAAAAGGATGACCCTTTCAGCCATAGCAGGAGAAGTTTGTCATTCCAAATTTGTGCTTTCTAGAATATTGCATCTTTACAATGTCACAAACTCATTCAAGTCCCCCAAGAAGGCTGGTCGTCCACAAAAGACAAATGCAAGAGTGGGCTGGATAATGCTGAGAATCTAAACGGGCAATCGGTTCAACACTGCAGCTGCAATTGCTCACCAGTTCAGCGCTGAAAAGCGTAAGTATCTGTCTCATCATACAGTGTCTCGCCATTTAAGAGAATTTGGACTGAAAGCCAACTCTGCAATGACATAACCTCTCTTTAGCAGGAAGCATCAAAAGGCAAGACTAACCTATTCTGAGGAGAATGTTGTGTGGACAGAGGAGAAATGGTCCAAAGTTCACTTTAGTGATGAAAGCAAGTTTAATATAAATGGGAAGCATTATGTTTGTCATCAAATTGTGAAGACTGAATCCAAAATGTGTAAAGAAGTCAGTGAGAGGTGGAGGGGGGAAGCACCGTGGTTTGGGGGATGTTTTCTGCTGCAGGAGTTGGGCCTCTCATACAGCTACATAGCAGAGTGATAAAATGTGGTTCATTCCCTGCATTCATTACCCAATCAACCAGCAATTTTCATGCACAACAATGCCCCCTGTCACACAGCAAAATGGGCCGTTTTCTTGAAGGTGAAAACCTTGAAATGGCCAGCCCATAGTCCTGATCTAAATCCAATAGAAAATCTCTGGAAAGTCCTTGGCAACAAGGTTTGGACCAATAAACATACTATAGTGACCCAACTGTGGAGGAGACTGGAACAAAATCGCACCAGAGCAGTGTGAGAGACTAGTGATGTCCTGTGGCTGCAGATATGCTGAAGTGATTCAAAACAAGGGCCTGTACGCTTCTTATTTATTGATTTTTGTAACCTTCAGAACACTTTTTTTTTTTTTTTTTTTTAATTGGAAAACCAACTTTATTGAAAAAATATATGCATGGTACATAAAATGATATAAGCCAACATGGCCAGAACAGTAGTACATACATAAGCACATTGCATGGTACAGTCATTGCTGTTCTCTATGTAGCAATAACTCTCGGTGGAGCTGCTGGTTTAAGCGGGCTTTTACCGTCACCTTCTTTACCTCTATTTTACCAGAACCGGGTCTAGGGTCCCGTTGAGTTTACCACAAACAATGTAGGCACCGGACACTTGAGTATCTTTTCCAATGCTTTAATAAACGTAAAATTGAAGGAAGTAGCAGGAAAGAGGTAGAAGGAAAATTGCAGGGAAGCTCAAATACCTTTTCTTAATGTTCTTTGTGTAGCGTTAGGGATTGAAAATTTGTAGCTGAATATACTCTCTCTGTAGGGTTGAATCTTTGCCCGCCTGGATAAGGTTTCTCTTACCAACCTAGCAGCCAGTACGCAGCACGAACAAAAGTCTCAGACTTGATTGGAACAAAACCCGTACGATCCTCTGCCACAGGATGTATTGGTTTACGATGAACAACAAACACAGCACTAGGACCTTTAAGCCAACCCGGCAGTACTATGCGGTAGGATTACTTTAGGATACGTCCTCCAACTGAGTCACAAGGCCCCTCTCCAGACCAGCACTTTGCATGATCCCTTCCATGATGGGTCCTCCCCTGGGATCTTCTCAGTTGTCCAGCTTCTTCACATAGGATAGACACCCCAGGACCATTCCTCTGCCGCTGTGGTAGGCCCCAGACAAGCCTCTGGGCCCGCCCACATGGTGCAGCGCCGCGGGCCTCCTGATCGGAGGACCACAAGGTAGTACTCTCAGCGCATACCTGTCGGCCAGGAGGGCCAGCAGGTGGACGGAAAAATAGACCCTGAAACATGGCGTCTGTCCCATAAATACCCTCTCCCAGAATGCAACTCGGAGGACCACCCCCACAGAGTTATCTCCGGGACAGAGGAGCACTTATACACATCAACATGTTGCCTTTCCAACACTGGCCCATAGTAACAACGACAACCATAGGCACAGTGTGAAATTACATGCAACTCAGCCGAGCTGGAACAGAGGCAAATCTGACTATGTATGAACAGATAACCCACTAAATTTACCTATCAGCAGTAGATTAAAAATCTACCAGCGCTGCATACTCCCCCCACTACAATAGACATTGTCCTCAACGTCTGACAAAATAGCTCCCAAGCCTGAGAGTAGGTATTTGAACTTAAAAACTTGGATAAGTGCAAATAAGAAGGAAGGACAGTATAGAGATATTACAGTTTCAACATTTATATAACAATATGTTCACTTCCCCAAACAAAATCACATTATAATTGTCACAACCCCCACTATTTATCTAGCTAAAAAGCCTAACAGCTTGATAAGGGGTCCAATTGTTCCTGAAAAAAAACAAAGTTAGACACACACTAAATTAAACAGTTTAGGAGCAAAGTCTCATCATCCCAAAAGAAGAATGACACTCTCTTCCCATATATCTTTTAATGAAACAAACTAAAGTAACTTTAGAAGTCCATCCCTATTTTCAGGCAAATCGCCTCCTTTTTAATAAAGAAAATCCAGCTAGCAAAAAGTCTTTGGATTTAGAAGAGCTGGGATAAACATCTCTTGACCACGAAGATTTCCAGACACTAACACTAGCTAACTATACACCCCAAAGTTATTTATTCATAATCACCAATAAAACCGGGGATCTGGCAATGTCAGTTTCTTTCCCAGTTTATCCACTGTAGTAATAAAGTACACAATATCATCTTTTCCAGGTCTGCAAATGACCACTTTGTCAGCATAGATGTGCCGACCATAGTTCCAATGTAGAAAACATCCACTAAAGCATTCATCCATGGCAACAGAACATCCAGCTTTCCGGAAAGGCTTAAGCACAAACAGTCCCAAACAGCTTCACTGTACCAGAGCTCCCGGTTGGCCTAAATTTCTTGCATAATGTCCTGAGTAACATAGGGAAACTCCATACCATATTCCGTAGCAACACGTTTGTTAAGCACTCTCTGCAAACGTGCAAGTTTAGGCAAAGATCTATTTTTCCCCAAACCAGGAGGCACACAAGAGTTCAGTGATTTGCTCACCATAGACCCGACGGGTGTCGGAAGCAAAGTAGTAACTTTAGGCAATGTCTCCTTGATGGTACTGTGTGGCTCCACACAAGGTGATGTTTTCCCAGAATCCAGGGCTGTCCACTCTAAGAAAGTCAAGGCAGAAGCAACATCTTCACCCTGAGCCCATAACAGTTCCTGTGACAGTCTCAAATAAATCATCATCACCGGAGAGATCCAACATGGAATCTATCTCCAAATCTCTCAACTCCTCTGCTAGCAAATATTTACATAGAGTCCCAGATATGTTTCCCTCTGATCTCTCACCCGTACCTGACGTGGATCCATATATTTCTCTGGCTCTGGTTCGGGCAGGCTCTGGGGTAGGCCTCGGCCACGGGAAGCCTTCACATATCCCACCTTCCTCTGGACAGGTGCAACGGAGATAGGTGTAGTGGACGCAGAAATCAAAGTAATGTCCGCTGATGAAGTAGTGACAGCGGTATCTCCCTCAGGAACACTCTCAGTGGCAACAGACAAAATCACGGCCTGTCGCTCTCCAGAAGCAATAGTAGCAGCTTCCACTGTGGCAATACCTGTAGCCCAGTCCACCCGATAAGCACGGGGCGACATAGTAGGTTGCTCCACAATGAACAAATATTCTCTGCACTGTAAACAACGACCAAATGGACGGAGATGTATGGCCAGTCCTTCACACTTGTGGCAAAGCATGCCTAGTCCTTCAATATCTCTGACTGTGTAGAGCACAAACCTCCCCTGCAGTTTCAGACGAATACCGGTATCTGTCAGCAAGGTTCCAGTCAGCATAGCACCCGCAGCGGTACTTGTAGGTAACATCCTAGGTCCCACAGTTGGCTCTATCAACGAAAAAGACATGGCCGCACTCTGATCTTCTCAGCATGATCACGAGGCCTCTCTTCTTCGCTGGCGCCAAACACACACATGCGTCCCACGCGGTAACAAGTAGGTTAGGCTCCTCCCACTCCCGGGCTTTTATTTCTCACCCACAGCCTACGCAGTCAGAAACAAAGTCCTGCAACGTTAACCCCTTCTTTTCCCCAAAAATGACAAAGTCCAGTAATTTATTCCAACGTAAACTCCCAATGAAATACTTCTAAGGGTTGCGAGAGGTTGACGGCTAACAAATCCCGGACGATGCCCCCACATGTAGCAATAACTCTCGGTGGAGCTGCTGGTTTATGCGGGCTTTTACCGTCACCTTCTTTACCTCTATTTTACCAGAACCGGGTCTAGGGTCCCGTTGAGTTTACCACAAACAATGTAGGCACTGGACACTTGAGTATCTTTTCCAATGCTTTAATAAACGTAAAATTGAAGGAAGTAGCAGGAAAGAGGTAGAAGGAAAATTGCAGGGAAGCTCAAGTACCTTTTCTTAATGTTCTTTGTGTAGCGTTAGGGATTGAAAACTTGTAGCTGAATATACTCTCTCTGTAGAGTTAGGTTTCTCTCACCAACCTAGCAGCCAGTACGCAGCACAAACAAAAGTCTCTGCCACAACGACACCCACAGGCACAGTGTGAAATTACATGCAACTTAGCCGAGCTGGAACAGAGGCAAATCTGACTATGTATGAACAGAGAACCCACTAAATTTACCTATCAGCAGTAGATTAAAAATCTACCAGCGCTACATCTAATTTTGATCATTGTGTTTTCTACTAAATTAAACTTTTTTTGTTGAAGTGCCTTTTGTCACTTTGAAATACACTGTTCTATTAGCACGGAATGCCCACAACAAGAATTCCATAAAATGTTGAGCAATGACGATTACATTATTGCAGAAAAAATCAAGTGTTCATAAATTATTCTCTAATTTTGATCCCCAGTGTGTATGTAGCCAAATTGTTTTGTTCAATATGTTGTTTTTATTTACGAGCAGAAGAGAAAAAAAATGACACTATGGGGGTTATTTAGGAAAGGAAAATCCACTTTGCACTACAAGTGCAAAGTGCACTTGGAAGTGCAGCCGCTGTAAATCTGAGGGGTAGATCTGAAATGAGGGGAAGCTCTGGTGATTTTATTATCCAATCATGTGCAAGTTAAAATGCTGTTTTTTATTTACCCTGCATGTGCCCCTCAGATCTACAGCAACTGCACTTCCAAGTGCACTAGTAGTGCAAAGTAGGCAACTTTGGCAAAACAGATTGTTTTGGTTGAATGGTTGAAAATGTTAAATAGGTAGAGAGGTGTCCAGGTGTTTTTTTTTTTTTTTTTTTTTTTATTTGTTTTTTTATTATTATTCAGTAAACTAGAAAATAGTTAGACCCACTTCCAAGTTCTTCTTAAATTGTCAATAAAAAAACGCATAGGTTTAAAAACATGGTTAAAATGTTATCTTACAGTGAACCTTTACACCATATCTTGTACCAGTCCAGATGTCCCAGCCATATAAAGGCACATACAGAGGGCAGATTGAGATAATCCACCATCCAGAAATACAGGCAGGTGCGTGTGCCTGCTCCTGTTTGCATGTCAAAAATGACATGCATTTGTGTCTGCATGTGTAGCCACTTTTATGGCCAGCCTGCATGCAACTGAGGTAGATTTGCACTCCTCTGCATGGAGGATGAATCTGTATTTGAAAGGATCCTTAAAAACTATTTCCCCAGCAACATATTTTAACAATATGTGCTAGGGTTATTTGAAGTAATTCTAAAAAAAAAAAGCAGCAAGCACGAAATGAAGCTGGTAAACTGCACCGCATCAGTGTGAGAGTGGCATTATAGCTGTTAGCTGCATTTTGTTTTATAGGTGCTATTGTGTTCATTGCTAAGTATAGCTGCTTATTATGCCCAGTGATATGCTTAACCACTTGCCGACCGCCTCATGCCTATATACGTGAGCAGAGCGGCACGGGCAGGCAAAATCACGTACCTAGTACGTGATTGCCTTCCTGCGGGTGGGGGGTCCGATCGGACCCCCCCCCGGTGCCAGCTGCGGTCGGCATTTGGTTGGGAGCGATGACAGACGAGGGGGAGGCCATCCGATCGTGGCCCCCCCCTCGCGATCGCTCCCAGCCAATGAGAAACATCCCCTGCCTCTGTATAGTACACAGAGGCAGAGGATGTGATGTCATCTCTCCTCGGTCTGGCAGTTTCCGTTCCAGCGCCGAGGAGAGATGACATGTAAGTGCACCAAACACACACACACACACACACACAGTAGAACATGCCAGGCATACATTACACCCCCGATCCCCCCCCCCGATCGCCCCCCAATCACCCCCCCCCCCTGTCACAAACTGACACCAAGCAGGTTTTTTTTTTTTTTTTTTTTCCTGATTACTGCATAGTGTCAGTTTGTGACAGTTAGCAGTGGTGGGACAGTTAGTATTAGCCCCCTGTAGGTCTAGGGTACCCCCCTTACCCCCCCTAATAAAGTTTTAACCCCTTGATCACCCCCCCTCACCAGTGTCTCTAAGCGATCATTTTTCTGATCGCTGTATTAGTGTCGCTGGTGACGCTAGTTAGGAACGTAAATATTTAGGTTCGCCGTCAGTGTTTTATAGCGACAGGGACCCCCATATACTATCTAATAAATGTTTTAACCCCTTGATTGCCCCCTAGTTAACCCTTTCACCACTGATCACCGTATAACCGTTACGGGTGACGCTGGTTAGTTCGTTTATTTTTATAGTGTCAGGGCACCCGCCGTTTATTACCGAATAAAGGTTTAGCCCCCTGTAGGTCTAGGGTACCCCCCTTACCCCCCTAATAAAGTTTTAACCCCTTGATCACCCCCCGTCACCAGTGTCGCTAAGCGATCATTTTTCTGATCGCTGTATTAGTGTCGCTGGTGACGCTAGTTAGGGACGTAAATATTTAGGTTCGCCATCAGTGTTTTATAGCGACAGGGACCCCCATATACTATCTAATAAATGTTTTAACCCCTTGATGGCCCCTAGTTAACCCTTTCACCACTGATCACCGTATAACCGTTACGGGTGACGCTGGTTAGTTCGTTTATTTTTTATAGTGTCAGGGCACCCGCCGTTTATTACCGAATAAAGGTTTAGCCCCCTGATCGCCCGGCGGTGATATGCGTCGCCCCAGGCAGCGTCAGATTAGCGCCAGTACCGCGAACACCCACGCACGCACCGTACACGCACCGTACACCTCCCTTAGTGGTATAGTATCTGAACGGATCAATATCTGATCTGATCAGATCTATACTAGCGTCCCCAGCAGTTTAGGGTTCCCAAAAACGCAGTGTTAGTGGGATCAGCCCAGATACCTGCTAGCACCTGCGTTTTGCCCCTCCGCCCGGCCCAGCCCAGTCCAGCCCACCCAAGTGCAGTATCGATCGATCACTGACACTTTTTTTTGTAGCGTTTTGGGGAACTGGCAAGCACCAGCGGCGTAGTACACCCCGGTCGTAGTCAAACCAGCACTGCAGTAACACTTGGTGACGTGGCGAGTCCCATAAGTGCAGTTCAAGCTGGTAAGGTGGCAAGCACAAGTAGTGTCCCGCTGCCACCAAAAAGACAAACACAGGCCCGTCGTGCCCATAGTGCCCTTCCTGCTGCATTCGCCAATCCTAATTGGGAACCCACCGCTTCTGCAGCGCCCGTACTTCCCCCATTCACATCCCCAACCAAATGCAGTCGGCTGCATGAGAGGCATTTATATATCCTCCCGAGTACCCCTACCCAACGAACCCCCCCAAAAAAGATGTTGTGTCTGCAGCAAGCGTGGATATAGACGTGACGCCCGCTATTATTGTCCCTCCTGTCCTGACAATCCTGGTCTTTGCATTGGTGAATGTTTTGAACGCTACCATACACTAGTTGAGTATTAGCGTAGGGTACAGCATTGCACAGACTAGGCACACTTTCACAGGGTCTCCCAAGATGCCATCGCATTTTGAGAGACCCGAACCTGGAACCGGTTACAGTTATAAAAGTTACAGTTACAAAAAAAAAGTGTAAAAAAAAAAAAACACAAACAAAAATAAAAAAAATAGTTGTCGTTTTATTGTTCTCTCTCTCTCTATTCTCTCTCTATTGTTCTGCTCTTTTTTACTGTATTCTATTCTGCAATGTTTTATTGTTATTAGGTTTTATCATGTTTGCTTTTCAGGTATGCAATTTTTTATACTTTACCGTTTACTGTGCTTTATTGTTAACCATTTTTTTGTCTTCAGGTACGCCATTCACGACTTTGAGTGATTATACCAGAATGATGCCTGCAGGTTTAGGTATCATCTTGGTATCATTCTTTTTAGCCAGCGGTCGGCTTTCATGTAAAAGCAATCCTAGCGGCTAATTAGCCTCTAGACTGCTTTTACAAGCAGTGGGAGGGAATGCCCCCCCCCACCGTCTTCCGTGTTTTTCTCTGGCTCTCCTGTCTCAACAGGGAACCTGAGAATGCAGCCGGTGATTCAGCAAGCTGACCATAGAGCTGATCAGAGACCAGAGTGGCTCCAAACATCTCTATGGCCTAAGAAACCGGAAGCTACGAGCATTTTATGACTTAGATTTCGCCGGATGTAAATAGCGCCATTGGGAAATTGGGGAAGCATTTTATCACACCGATCTTGGTGTGGTCAGATGCTTTGAGGGCAGAGGAGAGATCTAGGGTCTAATAGACCCCAATTTTTTCAAAAAAGAGTACCTGTCACTACCTATTGCTATCATAGGGGATATTTACATTCCCTGGGATAACAATAAAAATGATTTAAAAAAAAAAAAATGAAAGGAACAGTTTAAAAATAAGATAAAAAAGCAAAAAAAAATAAAGAAAAAAAAAATAAATAAAAAGCACCCCTGTCCCCCCTGCTCTCGCGCTAAGGCGAACGCAAGCGGCGGTCTGGCGTCAAACGTAAACAACAATTGCACCATGCATGTGAGGTATCACCGCGAAGGTCAGATCGAGGGCAGTAATTTTAGCAGTAGACCTCCTCTGTAAATCTAAAGTGGTAACCTGTAAAGGCTTTTAAAGGCTATTAAAAATGTATTAATTTTGTTGCCACTGCACGTTTGTGCGCAATTTTAAAGCATGTCATGTTTGGTATCCATGTACTCGGCCTAAGATCATCTTTTTTATTTCATCAAACATTTGGGCAATATAGTGTGTTTTAGTGCATTAAAATTTAAAAGTGTGTTTTTTCCCAAAAAAATGCGTTTGAAAATCGCTGCGCAAATACTGTGTGAAAAAAAAAAATGAAACACCCACCATTTTAATCTGTAGGGCATTTGCTTTAAAATAATATATAATGTTTGGGGGTTCAAAGTAATTTTCTTGCAAAAAAAAAATAATTTTTTCATGTAATCAAAAAGTGTCAGAAAGGGCTTTGTCTTCAAGTGGTTAGAAGAGTGGGTGATGTGTGACATAAGCTTCTAAATGTTGTGCATAAAATGCCAGGACAGTTCAAACCCCCCCAAATTACCCCATTTTGGAAAGTAGACACCCCAAGCTATTTGCTGAGAGGCATGTCGAGTCCATGGAATATTTTATATTGTGACACAAGTTGCGGGAAAGAGACAAATTTTTTTTTTTTTTTTTGCACAAAGTTGTCACTAAATGTTATATTGCTCAAACATGCCATGGGAATATGTGAAATTACACCCCAAAATACATTCTGTTGCTTCTCCTGAGTACGGGGATACCACATGTGTGGGACTTTTTGGGAGCCTAGCCGCGCACGGGACCCCGAAAACCAAGCACCGCCTTCAGGCTTTCTAAGGCCGTAAATTTTTGATTTCACTCTTCACTGCCTATCACAGTTTCGGAGGCCATGGAATGCCCAGGTGGCACAAACCCCCCCCCCCCCAAATTACCCCATTTTGGAAAGTAGACACCCCAAGCTATTTTCTGAGAGGTATAGTGAGTATTTTGCAGACCTCACTTTTTGTCACAAAGTTTTGAAAATTGAAAAAAGAGAGAAAAAAATTTTTTTTTCTGGTCTTTCTTCATTTTTAAAAACAAATGAGAGCTGCAAAATACTCACCATGCCTCTCAGCAAATAGCTTGGGGTGTCTACTTTCCCAAATGGGGTCATTTGGGGGGGGGGGGGGTTTGTGCCATCTGGGCATTTTATGGCCTTCAAAACTGTGATAGGTAGTGAGGAGTAAAATCAAAAATGTATGCCCTTAGAAATCCTGAAGGTGGTGCTGGGTTTTCGGGGCCCCGTACGTGGCTAGGCTCCCAAAAAGTGCCACACATGTGGTATCCCCGTACTCAGGAGAAGCAGCTGAATGTATTTTGGGGTGCAATTCCACATATGCCCATGGCCTGTGTGAGCAATATATCATTTAGTGACAACTTTTTTTGTAATTTTTTTTTTTTCTTTTTTTTGTCATTATTCAATCACTTGGGACAAAAAAAATAAATATTCAATGGGCTCAACATGCCTCTCAGCAATTTCCTTGGGGTGTCTACTTTCCAAAATGGGGTCATTTGGGGGGGGTTTTGTACTGCCCTGCCATTTTAGCACCTCAAGAAATGACATAGGCAGTCAGAAACTAAAAGCTGTGTAAATTCCAGAAAATGTACCCTAGTTTGTAGACGCTATAACTTTTGCGCAAACCAATAAATATACGCTTATTGACATTTTTTTTACCAAAGACATGTGGCCGAATACATTTTGGCCTAAATGTATGACTAAAATTTAGTTTATTGGATTTTTTTTATAACAAAAAGTAGAAAATATCATTTTTTTTCAAAATTTTCAGTCTTTTTCCGTTTTTATAGCGCAAAAAATAAAAACAGCAGAGGTGATCAAATACCATAAAAAGAAAGCTCTATTTGTGGGAAGAAAAGGACGCAAATTTCGTTTGGGTAGAGCATTGCATGACCGCGCAATTAGCAGTTAAAGCGACGCAGTGCCGAATTGTAAAAAGTGCTCTGGTCAGGAAGGGGGTAAATCCTTCCGGGGCTGAAGTGGTTAAGATATGCTTGCAGGAATAATAGGCAGAGTACAGTTGATATCACTCCGTCAGACACTGCAGCCGGCACTACAGAGTATTTTTTTACCTATGCGGCTGCCTGTTCTGTAAGTTGCTGGTGTCGGCTCAGTTGCCCAAATAGTCCCTCTGATTCTAATTGCACTGTCTTTGATGCTCTATAGTGGTGGGGATTGACTGTTAGATCGCTATCAATGGGTTGCCGACCCCATGTTGGAAAGGGATTTTTTTGCACAAAAAACTGTTCATGCATGTTTACAGTGGGGCAAAAAAGTATTTAGTCAGCCACCAATTGTGCAAGTTCTCCCACTTAAAGATGAGAGAGGCCTGTATACCTCATGACAAAATGTGGAAACAAATCCAGACAATCACATTGTCTTATTTTAGAAGCATTTATTTGCAAATCATGGTGGAAAATAAGTATTTGGTCACCTACAAACAAGCAAGATTTATGGCTCACACACCTGTATCTTCTTCTTTAAGAGGCTCCCCTGTCCTCCAATCATTACCTGTAGTAATGGTACCTGTTTGAACTTATCAGTATAAAAGACACCTGTCCACAACCTCAAACAGTCACACTCCAAACTCCACTATGGTGAAGACCAAAGAGCTGTCGAAGAACACCAGAAACAAAAATTGTAGACCTGCACCAGGCTGGGAAGACTGAATCTGCAATAGGCAATCAGCTTGGTGTGAAGAAATCAACTGTGGGTGCAATAATTAGAAAATGGAAGACATACAAGACCACTGATAATCTCCCTCGATCTGGGGCTCCACGCAAGATCTCACCCTGTGGGGTCAAAATGATCACAAGAATGGTGAGCAAAAATCCCAGAACCACACTGGGACCTAGTGAATGACCTGCAGAGAGCTGGGACCAACGTAACAAAGGCTACCATCAGTAACACACTACGCCCCCAGGGACTCAGATCCTGCAGTGCCAGACATGTCCCCCTGCTTAAGCCAGTACATGTCCGGGCCCGTCTGAGGTTTGATAGAGAGCATTTGGATGATCCAGAAGAGGATTAGGAGAATGTCATATGGTCAGATGAAACCAAAGTAGAACTGTTTGGTAGAAGCACAACTCATCGTGTTTGGAGGAGAGAGAATGCTGAGTTGCAACCAAAGAACACCATACCTACTGTGAAGCATGGGGGTGGCAACATCATGCTTTGGGGCTGTTTCTCTGCAAAGGGAACAGGACGACTGATCCGTGTACATAAAACAATGAATGGGGCCATGTAACGTGAGATTTTGAGTGCAAACCTCCCCTCATCAGCAAGGGCATTGAAGATGAAACGTGGCTGGGTCTTTCAGCATGACAATGATCCCAAACACACCGCCTGGGCAACAAAGGAGTGGCTTCGTAAGAAGCATTTCAAGGTCCTGGAGTGGCCTAGCCAGTCTCCAGATCTCAACCCCATAGAAAACCTTTGGAGGGAGTTGAAAGTCCGTGTTGCCCAGCGACAGCCCCAAAACATCACTGCTCTAGAGATCTGCATGGAGGAATGGGCCAAAATACCAGCAACAGTGTGTGACAACCTTGTGAAGACTTACAGAAAACGTTTGACCTCTGTCATTGCCAACAAAGGATATATAACAAAGTATTGAGATGAACTTTTGATATTGACCAAATACTTATTTTACACCATAATTTGCAAATAAATTCTTTCAAAAATCAGACAATGTGATTGTCTGGATTTGTTTCCACATTTTGTCTCTCATAGTTGAGGTATACCTTTGATGACAATTACAGTCTCATCTTTTTAAGTGGGAGAACTTGCACAATTGGTGGCTGACTAAATGCTTTTTTGCTCCACTGTAAATATTACAAATCTGAAATGATACAGTGCTATTTTACCAGTGTTTAAAGTGTAGAATAATTTTGGCATAAAAACATATTAATTCAGGGGTCATATATTGAAGGGGCGCGGACCTTATGGTGGAGCACAAATGGCTCAAGAGTGTTTGTTTTTTATGCCCAATTCTCTCAGTATGCTTTCATTTTCCAAGCTTGCACAATGAGTTTTGATGGGAAAAGTGTTACACTTTTCTTCCTTTTTAATAAATTGGGGACAAAAAAGAAATGTGTCATATATGATAAACATTGAACTGCATGTACACCATGTCTTGGTTCCAACTGTACTTTGTGTCCAGCATAGTGAAGATTAACTCAATTGTCCCAGGGATTTCAAGGGGGTAGAAAATAATGGCAATAGCAAGGAGTATTTAACATAATAGAAACCGAGGAGAAATTTCCCCAGAAGATAACAAACCAATAGGTTCAAACTCTCCCAGAGTCCAATACTTTCTGAAAAACGCCACAATTTTAGCTTGATTCTTCAATAAAGCTGGATTACTCCAACATCCGTTTGTGGACACAGTGCTTCTGTAAACTTATGTGTGGGTATCTTGCAGAGTGGCTCTACAGTGGATATCCCTGGAGACGCAATGTATTTTATTGCAGTGCACAGGTAGGCACCACATGTCAAAATGTTTTTAATATCTTTTTTTACAACTTTATTCAGTCTCCTTTGCATTTTCATTGGGATTTTCTCCAGTTTCATTCTATTACAGCCTGGATTCTACAATAAAGTTTAAGTGGAATTACTACAACATTTGTTAGAGGACACAGTGCTTCTATAAACGTATTTGTGGGTATCTTGCAGAGTGGTTATTTCTGACCTTCCTGGAGACGCAATGTATTTACTGCAGTGCAAAGGTAAGCACCACATGTCAAATCTTTTTAATATATATTTTAATTCACTTTATTCAGTCTCCTTTGCATTTTCATTGGGATTTTCTACAGCTTCATTCTATTACAGCCTGTCTACATTTACACCATCTATCATCTGCTGAGCATTATTGATCTTGACCATTGGTCTCCAAACTGTGGCCCTTTGCTATCCTATATGGCTCTTGGGGCACTAATCTTTCTACCGACAACCAACTGTCATAAATACACTGACCTCAACAAGGATGGGCCACTATTTTGTACTACTGATCACAGGCTTGCACTCCAAGCCTAAATTATTTCTTACCCTCAATACTGAGACATTTTCTACTCCCTCGTGCCACAGGCTAGTGACCCTAAAGTATGAAGAACAGTACGCTGGAACTTTTGGAGACCTCTGGCATAGTTGCCAACATTGCAAAAAAAATATGTGGGACACTTTTTTGGCTGTAGGCGGAGCCGTACAATAATTAGGGGCGGGGGCATTAGTTTGCAGGTGTGGCCTAGCGGAAAAAGACAAGTGCGGCGCACGAAGCATGCGATAAATGGGCGTGGCTTACGTGTAAAAGTGGGCGTGACTTAAATGGCCGTGGCTCAAGAGGGTGTAGTTAGAGTCTGAGATGAATGAGGGATGGAGAGGGAAAGGGGGAGAAGGAAAGGGGGAGAGGGGAATGATGGGACAGCAGCCCCAGATCCTACACAATAGAAATATGTGTATTCTAGAAAGTTTAACAATCAGCAGATAAAGATACTTCAAACACCAGGTGTTAAAGCTTCAATCATCCCGGCACCATGGTTGTTATGGTGTCAGGATGATTGAAGCGCATTATTTCTATTATTACATTGTAATATAAAATTAAATCATTCAACTCACCATAATGCCGAATCAGTGGGATCCCTGAGCGTGTCACTAGCCACGTCGCATGCCACCAGCAATCTGTCCTTGCATCAGGTGCCCCCTGCAGAGTCTGTCCTTATCAGGTGCCCCCTGCAGAGTCTGTCCTTGCATCAGGTGCCCCCGGCAGAGTCTGTCCTTGCATCAGGTGCCCCCGGCAGAGTCAGTCCTTGCATCAGGTGCCCCCGGCAGAGTCTGTCCGTGCATCAGGTGCCCCCGGCAGAGTCTGTCCGTGCATCAGGTGCCCCCGGCAGAGTCTGTCCGTGCATCAGGTGCCCCCGGCAGAGTCTGCCCTTGCATCAGGTGCCCCCGGCAGAGTCTGCCCTTGCATCAGGTGCCCCCGGCAGAGTCTGCCCTTGCATCAGGTGCCCCCGGCAGAGTCTGCCCTTGCATCAGGTGCCCCCGGCAGAGTCTGCCCTTGCATCAGGTGCCCCCGGCAGAGTCTGCCCTTGCATCAGGTGCCCCCGGCAGAGTCTGCCCTTGCATCAGGTGCCCCCGGCAGAGTCTGCCCTTGCATCAGGTGCCCCCGGCAGAGTCTGCCCTTGCATCAGGTGCCCCCGGCAGAGTCTGCCCTTGCATCAGGTGCCCCCGGCAGAGTCTGCCCTTGCATCAGGTGCCCCCGGCAGAGTCTGCCCTTGCATCAGGAGCCCTCGGAAGAGTCTGCCCTTGCATCAGGTGCCCCCAGCAGAGTCTGCGCTTGCATCAGGTGCCCCTGGCAGAGTCTGTGCTTGCATCAGGTGCCCCCGGCAGAGTCTGTCCTTGCATCAGGTGCCCCCGGCAGAGTCTGTCCTTGCATCAGGTGCCCCCGGCAGAGTCTGTATAGACCCCATCAGTGCAGCCCCCCCTCTATTAGTGCAGACCCCCCCTAGGTGCAGCCCTCCTCACCCCCCGCTCAGTGCAGGTGCGGCCGGCTGGTGTTCTGCCTGCCGAGAAAGTTCCCCTCGGCAAGTATGGACCCCCTGTACTGCGCAGGCGCAGCGCTTGCGCAGTACTGGGCTGGGGAATTTTCGGCAAGACACGTCGCTGTCGTCTTCTCCTTCAGTGGAGAGGGGGGGGCCATGCAGCCGCTTCATTGGCTGCATGGACCGAGCCCCCTTCCTCTCTCCACTACACAACACACAGTCACTAGGGGGAAGATTGAGCGGCGGCACCAGGCGCCATTTTGCTGGAGCCAGCTGCTCCAAAACAAAAAAAAAAAACATTCCGATTTTCCTTATGGAAGATCCCGATTCGGGACAGCCTCCATCCGGGACGAGGGTCCCAAAATCGGGATTGTCCCGGGAAAATCGGGACTGTTGGCAACTATGCTCTGGTCTAACACAACTACATTTCATCACTTTTTCAGAGAAGAGTTACAGGTACTCCTTGCCTGGTTGGAGATTTCACTTCACTTAATCTTCTGGAGGTGCAACAATAACGAGTGTAAAATCGCTTCATAAAGGGGTGAAACTTCCATAATTAAGCCTCCATGAGAAAATTGTAGCTGTATTACTGCATCCAATTTTTAGGGACTAGCTTTTGGGGATTGTCGACCAAGCAGTACTCCTTTTAGCTGCCTAAAAGCTTGCCCTGCAAATTGAATGTTAGTATCACAACAGTACTCGCTTGTTCTTCACATGGCAGTTTAGCAGCATACACTTGATTCCAGGAGCAAGAGTCGGCTCATTGAGGCTGGAGTGAAAAATGCATGCAAAGAGAGATGGCCGCGCAGCCTATACAAACTCATGTCAGGCTGACAGCGGCTAATGCTGTTTTCATGTAGTCTCACACCGAGGGGCGACATGTGGTTAAGGGCAGATGTCTGATTTCGGACAAAGCTGACTGCATCCAGGTTTCAACATTGAATTTTAAGAGCAGGCAACAAAGGTCTAGCTAGCTAGGCTTTTTATTACTAAAAAATTACATTTTTTCCCCAAATGTGAAAAAGGGACAGTCTTGAATGGTTGCAGGGACATGTGACCTAGCATGTTTACACCATACATTTACTATTTGGTTAGAGAACATGTATGTATCTTTGGGCTTCCATTGATACCTGAATATTGTTTGGGAGAATAAATTGCAAAGTCCATACCAGACAAGCAAAGTGGCAGGCTTAGGCTGACCATACATTATACAATCTGATTGTACAATCTCCTTTTAATCCTAACCCCTAACTCGCTGTCAGGTCCATATGTCGTACAGACCTGACAGCAGGGGTTGCCGCACACAATCCGGTGGCTGCAGCAGCCGGTGTATTTGGCTCCTGCCAGTGAGGAGAGAGCGGGACCAAGCAACGCTGTCTTAATACAGTATGAAAATGATGCAGTTGGGCAATAAAAAGAAATGGCAAGAACCAATCGTACAAGAGATGTGCCACTGAGCAGCTTTAATGCTAATATTTGGCACACAACACGAGATGTCCTAAAAAGCCCCATCCACACTTCTACACGACTGAGAATTACAAGCAGCCTATAGATAAAGAGAGCAAATGTGCATTGTCCATACATACAATGCAAGACTGCTCCCACCTGTTCAGGTGTGTACATACATTTTTCTGTGTTTTTTTTTTTGCATGTTATCAGGGCTGGACTGGGATAAAAATTTGGCCCTGGACTTCATCCACACCGGCCCACTTTATTTGTGCAAACAAGCACAAAAACAGTATATAAACTATACGCAATTGTGCAAAAAAACATAAGTAGCATAACATAAGGAGTCCTCACTAACCTCTTTTACTATTTCACTTATTCTCCTCTGTATTTTTCTCATCTTTCTCACATCACTGTGTGAAGTTGAGGGCGAACCAAGAAAGCCATTACTTTGACAGGCTGTCACTGAAACCAGCCCACTGAGCCATCGGCCCACCGGGAAACTCCCTGTAGTCCCGATGGCCAGTACAGGCCTGCATGTTATGTTTAGCGAGTCCATTTGAAACGGCTTTCCTACATACCATCACACAAGTGCCATGATGCTCAAAATATGCCGCACCAAACAAATGCTTCTTTGTTACCATGTATCTTGGCATGTGCATTAGCATGGTGTGTGGTGATACCATTAGGAATCAATTGCACTCTCACTTACCTACAAAATGTGCATTTTTGGTGCATTGCAGAGACATGCCCAATTGTGTATGTTCCCACAATGTAAACGTGTGAACCTAGCCTTGGAATAGATGCCAAGACCTACACCCAGCATACAGAACAAGAAAAGATGCACTGTGCAGCAGTCATAAAGACTGAAAATTATACATCTGGCACCTATCAAAATACAGTGCCTTGCAAAAGTATTCGGCCCCCTTGAACTTTTCAACCTTTTGCCACATTTCAGGCTTCAAACATAAAGATATAAAGTTTTTATTTTTTGTGAAGAATCACCAACAAGTGGGACACAATTGTGAAGTGGAACGAAATCTATTGGATATTTTAAACTTTTTTAGCAAATAAAAAACTGAAAAGTGGTGCGTGCAAAATTATTCGGCCCCTTTACTTTCAGTGCAGCAAACTCACTCCAGAAGTTCAGCGAGGATCTCTGAATGATCCAATGTTGTCCTAAATGACTGATGGTGATAAATAGAATCCACCTGTGTGTAATCAAGTCTCTGTATAAATGCACCTGCTCTGTGATAGTCTCAGGGTTCTGTTGAAAGCGCAGAGAGCATCATGAAGACCAAGGAACACACCAGGCAGGTCCGTAATACTGTTGTGGAGAAGTTTAAAGCCGGATTTGGATACAAAAAGATTTCCCAAGCTTTAAACATCCCAAGGAGCACTGTGCAAGCGATCATTTTGAAATGGAAGGAGTATCAGACCATTGCAAATCTACCAAGACCTGGCTGTCCCTCTAAACTTTCAGCTCAGACAAGGAGAAGACTGATCAGAGATGCAGCCAAGAGGCCCATGATCACTCTGGATGAACTGCAGAGAACTACAGCTGAGGTGGGAGAGTCTGTCCATAGGACAACAATCAGTCGTACACTGCACAAATCTGGCCTTTATGGAAGAGTGGCAAGAAGAAAGCCATTTCTCAAAGATATCCATAAAAAGTCTCGTCTAAAGTTTGCCACAAGCCACCTGGGAGACACACCAAACATGTGGAAGAAGGTGCTCTGGTCCGATGAAACCAAAATCGAACTTTTTGGCCACAATGCAAAACGATATGTTTGGCGTAAAAGCAACACAGCTCATCACCCTCAACACACCATCCCCACTGTCAAACATGGTGGTGGCAGCATCATGGTTTGGGCCTGCTTTTCTTCAGCAGGGACAAGGAAGATGGTTAAAATTGAGGGGAAGATGGATGCAGCCAAATACAGGACCATTCTGGATGAAAACCTGTTGGAGTCTGCAAAAGACCTGAAACTGGGACGGAAATTTATCTTCCAACAAGACAATGATCCCAAACATACAGCAAAATCTACAAAGGAATGGTTCACAAATAAACGTATCCAGTTGTTAGAATGGTCAAGTCAAAGTCCAGACCTGAATCCAATCGAGAATCTGTGGAAAGAGCTGAAAACTGCTGTTCACAAACGCTCTCCATCCAACCTCACTGAGCTCGAGCTGTTTTGCAAGGAAGAATGGGCAAGAATTTCAGTCTCTCGATGTGCAAAACTGATAGAGACATACCCCAAGCGACTTGCAGCTGTATTTGCAGCAAAAGGTGGCTCTACAAAGTATTAACGCAAGGGGGCCGAATAATTTTGCACGCCCCACTTTTCATTTTTTTATTAGTTAAAAAAGTTTCAACAATCCAATAGATTTCGTTCCACTTCACAATTGTGTCCCACTTGTTGGTGATTCTTCACAAAAAATAAAAATTCTATATCTTTATGTTTGAAGCCTGAAATGTGGCAAAAGGTTGAAAAGTTCAAGGGGGCCGAATACTTTCGCAAGGCACTGTATATGGCTTGTGTTACTGTATTATGCTGTATACATACAGTATATCACAAAAGTGAGTACACCCCTTACATTTTTGTAAATATTTTATTATATCTTTTTTTGCAACAACACTGAAAAAATTACACTTTGCATAAATTTAAAGCAGTGAGTGTACTGCTTGTATGACGGTGTAAATTTGCTGTCCCCACCAAAATAACGCTACACATAGCCATTAAGGCGCTGGC
This sequence comes from Lithobates clamitans, assembly GCA_037952925.1. Lineage (NCBI taxonomy): Eukaryota > Metazoa > Chordata > Amphibia > Anura > Ranidae > Lithobates > Lithobates clamitans. Next base: position 257,206 of record JBBGZY010001652.1, on the reverse strand, counting down.
AACAAAAGTGATTAAATGCCTAAAGTGTCAGTATTTTGTATGGCCATCATTATTTTCCAGCACTGCCTTAACCATCTTGGGCATGGAGTTCACCAGAGCTTCACAGGTTGCCACTGGAGACCTTACACTCTTCTACCTTCCATTTGAAGATGCTCAATAGGATTTAGGTCTGGAGACATGGTTGGCCAGTCCATCATCTTTACCTTCAGCTTCTTTAGCAAGGCAGTGGACATCTTGATGGTGTGTTTGGGGTCTTTATCATGTTGGAATACTGCCCTGCGGCCCAGTCTCCGAAGGGAGGGGATCATGCTCTGCTTCAGCATTTCACAGTACATGTTGGTATTCATGGTTCCCCCAATGAACTGTAGCTCCCCATTGCCGGAAGATCTCATACAGTCTCAGACCATGACACTCCCACCACCATGCTTGATTGTAGGCAAGACACACTTGGCTTTGTACTCCTCACCTGGTTGCCACCGCACATGCTTGACACCATCTGAACCAAATAAATGTATCTTGGTCTCAGAGCACAGGACATGGTTTCAGTAATCCATGTCCTTAGTCTGCTCATCTTCAGCAAACTGTTTGCAGGCTTCCTTCTGGGACGACCGCCATGCAGACCAATTTGATGCAGTGTATGGTCTGAGCAATGACAGGCTGATTCCCCCAACACACACACACACACACACCAATTTTAACCTCTGCAGCAATCCTACGTCTATTTCCCAAAGGCAACCTCTGGATATGACGCTGAGCACATGCACTCAACTTCTTTGGTCTACCATGATGAGGCCTGTTTTGAGTGGAACCTGTCCTGTTAAACCACTGGCCTTGGCCACTGTTCTACAGCTCAGTTTCAGGGTCTTGGCAATCTTCTTATAGCCTAAAACCTCTTTATGTAGAGCAACAATTCCTTTTTTCAGATCCTCACAGTTCTTTGCCATGAAGTGCCATGTTGAACTTCCAGTGACCAGTATGAGAGTGAGAGCGATGACACAAATTTTAACACCTGAGACCTTGTAACACTAATGAGTCACATGACAACGGGAAGGGAAAATGGCTACTTGGGCCCAATTTGGACATTTCGCTTAGGGGTGTACTTACTTTTGTGCCAGCGGTTTAGACATTATTGGCTGTGTTGAGTTATTTTGAGGGGACAGCAAATTTACACTGTTATACACACTTTGCTACAATGTAAAGTAGTAACTTCTTCAGTGTTGTCGCATGAAAAGATATAATAAAATATTTACAAAAATGTGAGGGGTGTAATCATCATTGTGGTGTGTAGCTGTATGTACATTATCTCACAAAAGTATCTTATACACAATGCTGACTGAATAGATAATTACTTGACGTCTGGACCTACTGCTGCATAACCAAGTGCCCTCTTTGTCTTGTCTGATTATAAAGTCTAGGAATTACTATTAAAAAAGGGGCACAAAGTTACCCTTCTAACACAGGATAACTACAGGTTACAGGTCAACAGGTGCCCTACATCTTGGCTAAGAGGTCAGGTCTCTGCTGAATTAACTGTTGATAATGTCTGAGGCTGCTATTCTAATGCTTATTGAATCTGTGTCCCAGAGAGCTGTCTGATAGTGTGGCTATTGGAGTAAATTGTTGAGTCACACTTATCTTGTTTGCCTATAGAGACACTTAAACCTTTGTTATAAAAGTTTACCTCTGGCATTTTCTTATCCAGCACCATAGGTATCATAAATTTTACTGGCTTTTTTATTATTCTTAAGGCCTGGTTTATACTGTTCTGTGTAATGCACACATATAAATGTGAATGGACACAAAGTTTCCTTTAGTCTTTGACAATAAACTGCAGCATATTGATATTTACCAGTCACATTATAGGGATTTCTTAGGCTACTTTCACACGGGGGCATTGCGCCGGCAGCGGTAAAATGGTGCTATTCGGCCTCTAGCGGGGCGCTTTTAACCCCCTGCTAGCTGCCGAAGAAAGGGTTAAAACCGCCCGCAAAGCGGCGCTTTGCCGGCCCTGCCCATTGAAATCAATAGGCAGGGGCGCTGTCGGAGCGGTGTAAACACCGCTCCGAAAGCGCCTCAAAGATGTGGCTGGCAGGACTATTTTTGAGCGTCCTGCCAGCGCACCTCTCCAGTGTGAAAGCCCTCGGGCTTTTACACTGGAGTGAGAGGAGCCACTTTTTCAGCTCTTTAGCACCTGCAAAGCACCCCAGTGTGAAAGTAACCTAAAACACATGGATTTTCATGAAGCTCTTGCATTCTGGTGCTTCAAAGTTGGGCAAATGCAAAAGGGGTCTTAAAATTCTTTAATAATATATACTGTAATTTGCCAAATTATGCCATCTGCCCTGAGAACCCCTCATAATGGCTTCAGCAGGTGTACAGACCCGGGAAGTTGGCATAGGGATGGAGGGAACCCCTCCTAATGGCCACAGCAGTTGTACAGACCTGGGAACTCAGCACAGGGTTGGAGGGAACCCCTCCTAATGGCAACAGCAGTTGTACAGACCTGGGAACTCGGCACAGGGTTGGAGGGAACCCCTCCTAATGGCCACAGCAGGTGTACAGACCTGGGAACCCTACATAATGGGCACAGCAGTTGTACAGACGTGGGAACACATCACAGGGATGGTGGGAACCCCTCATAATGATCACTTTAGGTGTAAAGACCTGGGAAATTTGCACAGGGATGGTGGGAACCCCTCATAATGGGCACAGCAGGTATATGAACACAGCACAGGGATGATGGAAACCCCTCATAATGGGCACAGTAGGTGTACAAACCAGGGGTGGGGGAAACCCCTCATAATGGTCACAGCAGGCATACAGACATGGGAACTTGGCACAGGGAAGGAGGGCACCCCTCAATGGGCACAACAGATGTACAGGTGTGTGGAGGTTGTTGAGTCTGGTTTGTCTAAGGATGTTATGGAGTGGTTGGAGGATAGGAGGAGGAGGGGCAAAAGAAGGAAAAAAAGGTGTTCAGTTACCTTAAATCCTAAAGTTTTGCCTTTGGAAAATAAGTTTAAGGTCCTGTCTGATGATGATGATGAGTGGGACTCATTCAGTTTGGCATCCTCTATGGAGGATGAGTGCCAGGGTGCAACGAAGTGCGCTGGTTCTCCAGGAGGAGGGAGTAGTCAGGCTAAGAAACAGCTGCCTCAACTACCCTAATGGCAGTTCCCACTCCGTTAAAATTGGCAACCATTAATGTTGCCAGTTTAAGATCAGTAAATGCTCGTCATATGGCCTTATTTTTGCTCAGCGAGTTTGATGCTGACTTTTTGTTTTTGCAAGAAACCCATCTGAGTAGTCGGGCCGATATACATCTGGCAAAGAAGGAGTGGAGACGTGGTCCCTCATTTTGGTCTCTTGCGGCTGAGCCTTACAGCGGAGTTGCAGTCCTTTTTTCTGGTATGGTAACCTGCCGGCGGGTATTAGAGGTAGAGCTAGGGAGATGCATGGTCTTAGACGTCTCTGTGAAGGGGCAGGACTTGCGCCTGATTAACATCTATGGTCCCCAGACAAAGTGGGACAGGAAATGCCTCTTTACAAAGATTAAGCCTTTTATTTTTACGGCCCAGCATGTTATCTTTGGAGGTGATTTCAACACCATTACTAGGTCTAAAGACAGGAGAGGTTTCAGAGATAAGCTGGGCTATGACACCCTTTTTCTTAATGTGATAATTAGGGAAGCAGGTCTGGTAGATGCGCACATTAAGCGCTGCCCAGACAGCACGGGGTTCACTTTTCAGCGAGGTAATAGTCAGAGTAGTATAGATAGTTTTTTTTTTTTTAAAGGAGACTCCGCTTTTTTGGCACCTGTGTGTCGGGCAGTGGAGTTTTCTGATCACTGTATTCTGTCTGTGACTCTGAACGCCCCAGACAGGGGGAGGGGTATCTGGAGATTGAATGCGGCCCTCCTGGAAGATGAGAGAGTAAGACAATCCTTTGAAGATTTTTTTCAAGCACAGGTAACGATCCTAGACTTTTGCAACAGCAAGTCAAAATGGTGGGAGCTTGTTAAACAGCGGACTGTTGGGCTTTTCAAGGCCATAGGAAGAAAGAAGCAGCAAGATAAGTATATCACCTACCAGCGTTTGTGGAGAAATCTTGACCGCCTTGTTTCGAATGGAGGAGATTCTGGGGCAATCTCTGAGGTAAAGCTCCTCCTTAGGAGACATCAATATGACCGGCACACCTCTTTTGTTCAGGAGAGGGATTACGGGAAATACCATTCGCCTGACCCTTACCAGAACTGTAAACAGAGCGTAGCAGTTAAGACGGTCAATGGCCTGAGGGACAGTACGGGCTCTCTGACGAAGTCTAGGTCAGGGATCCTGGAGATTGTCAGGTCATACTATGCTGATTTCCTGGGAGGAAGGAACCTTGATCGGACAAGGATGTTGGGTTTTTTGGACTCTACACCAGGACTGGAAAGTAATGTTCCTTTGATGAATTTGACAGATGAAATCACTGCAGATGAGGTAATCCAGGCTATTGATAAACTAGCCATCAAGAAAACGCCAGGGCCAGATGGTTTTACAGCCAAGTTCTATAAATGTTTTAAGACGATCCTGGCTCCCTACCTTGCGGAGGTTTTTAATGGCTGGCTGAATGAGGGTTCTCTCCATCCCTCCATGAGGCAATCTGCAGTGATCCTTCTGTCAAAGGGTAAGGATCCTTCGATGATTGGGAATTGGCGCCCCATTAGCCTTCTTTATGTCGATAGAAAGATACTGGCAAAGATTTTCTTCTGGCGATTATCACCAGTTGCAGGCAGTTTGTTATCCCGCCACCAGCACTGTCTGGTCCAAGGTAGAAGCACTTTCTCAGCGGTGTTAGCTGTCAGGGAGGCCTTGGAGCGTTGTAGGTCTGCTGGTTGGGGTAAATTTTTGCTGACATTAGATCAGGCTAAGGCCTTTGGTCGGGTTAATCATGAGTACTTGTGGCTCCTTCTTGACAAATATGGCCTGGAGGGGGGTTTCATTGATTGGCTCAAGATTTTGTACAAAGGGGCTGAAAGCTTTCCTCTAGTTAATGGTTGAGTCGGGCAACCCTTTGCGGTCGGCTCGGGTGTGCGTCAGGGGTGTCCATTGAGTCCTCTGCTATATGTGTTTGCAATCGACCCCTTCATTAGAAGGCTAGAGAATGGACTTTTGTGTGGGGTACCTTTTTGGGCATCGCTGGTGAGCCTTCTTTGAAGGTTGTGGCCTATGCTGATGATTTTTCTGTTTTTATCTCTGTGACTGAGGAGGCGCAGGAGGTGCTCTCAGTGATAGGGCATTATGCAGAGGCATCAGGTTCAAAGGTCAACCAGGACAAGTGTGAAGCTTTCTGGATGGGCGTGGAAGGTGAGAGCTTTGTTCTCCCGGATGACTTCCCGGAGCCCCAACAAAAAATTTGAGTTCTAGGCATTGAATTCGGCCCAGGTGACTATGGACATGCAAATTGGGTGAACAGGCTATAGAATGCCGATGCCAAGGTGGCAAGCTGGAAAGGTTGGCAGCTTTCCTTGAGGGAAAAGGTTGATCTGATCAAGACTTACCTGATTCCGATTTTTCTGTATGTCAGTTTTGTTTGCATTTTGCCAGTTTCTCTCTATACCAGGATCTATAGTTGTTTCTTCCAGCTGTTATGGGGGAACAGAATAAACCTTGTCAAAAGGAATGTGACTTACCTTCCTAGGCAGGAGGGTGGTCTAGGGATGGTAAACCCTGTAGTCTTTTTCTCTCTGATGTTTGTGAAGTATAATCTTGGTAACATGTTGGCAGAGAGACCGCCTGGGTGGGTTGGTATTTTCCAGTCCTGGTTTAGGCCCTTTCTGCGAGACTGGGTAAATGGTGGGCCAGTGAAAAGCCTGAGAGTCAAGCATGAACAGCTCCCAGCTAGGGATGAGCCGAACACCCCCCGGTTCAGTTCGCACCAGAACCTGCGAACGTACCAAAAATTCGCCTGAACGTTAGAACCATATTGACGTCTATGGGACTTGAATGTACAAAATCAAAAGTACTCATTTTAAAGGCTAATTTGCGTGGTATTGTCCTAAAAAGGGTTTGGGGACCCGGGTCCTGCCCCAGGGGACATGTATCAATGCAAAAAAAACTTAAAAACTGCCGTTTTTTCGGGAGCAGTGATTTTAATGATGCTTAAAGTTAAAAAAAAAAGTGAAATATTCCTTTAAATATCGTACCTGGGGGATGTCTTTAGTATGCCTGTAAAGTGGTGCGTGTTTCCCGTGCTTAGAGCAGTCCCTGCACAAAATTTCATTTTTAAAGGAAAAAAGTCATTTAAAACTGCTTGCGGCTTTAATGTAATGTCGAGTCCTGGCAATAAGGATGAAAATCAGTGAGACAAACCGTGTTAGATGTGACTGTTAAATAAGTCACTTTATGTTTATATGCCTTTGTCAAATCTTAAAACCTTAAAGAAATAAACACGGAGGCAAATGTCTGTGTCTCGTTTCACGGTCTGAGTGCCCCGCAGTGAGATAACTGTCCTGTTTTATTGAATTTATTTATAAGGTTTTGTTACATGACGTAAATATCGAAGTTCAATTTACATATCAACTAATAAAAAGGTGGTTTCAACAGATAATTCCTTATCAGCAATAAAAGGATACAATAAAAACAGTTTTATCGAGAATATGCGTCAGCAGGCAAAGGTTGAGTACATAACAGCTGCAAAGCAGGCATAATATATTTCAAAAACAGATTTTAAAACACGTAGACATTAGTTTAAGTAAGAACTCTAAATCAAATCCCTAACCCTATCAACAGCATGGGTACCCCCCAGTCCATTACCAGGCCCTTTGGGTCTTCTATGGATATTAAGGGGAACCCTGCATCTAAATTAAAAAAAGGAAAGGCGTGGGGCCACCAGGCCCTATATACTCTGAACAGCAGTATACAGGCGGTGCAAACAAGACAGGGACTGTAAGTTTGTTGTTAAGTAGAATCTGTAATGTTGAACTGGTACATTTTTAACGTGTTTAGCTCCAGCCAAAAAATCTATTTTAAGCTTTTTGGAAAACATAGGGAAGGGTTATCACCCCTGTGACATTTATTTTGCTGTCTGTGCTCCTCTTCAGAAGATTTCACCTCATTTTTTGTCCCTATGACAAATGTTTTTTGAAAATTTGGGGTTTTTTGTGAAACAAGGATTGGTGATAAAGCATCAGTGGAAAGGAGAAACGTTTTTCCCATATTAACTCTTACAGGAGAGAATTCCCCTTCCCAGGGGTAGATTTCATCTCACTTCCTGTTGTCTCCTTCCGTTTGCAAGTAGGAGTCGTTTGTAAGTGGGATGTTTGAAAGTAGGGGCCTGCCCTATATACTCAGCAGAAATTTGGGCCTTAGGTGTTGTTGTGGCCACAACACTGTAAGCCCTCACAGGGCCCTGCTGTGAAATATTAGATCAAGAATTTAAATTACATGCCCCTGTTGAACAGGGGCAGAAAAATTGGGCCTTTGGTGGTGGTGGTGCTAGTGCCACAACACTGTAAGTCCTCACACGCTCTTGGTGGGTGCAGAAACGGGCCCTGCTGTGAAATATTAGATCAAGAATTGTAATTACATGCCCCTGTTGAACAGGGGATGAAAAATTGGTCCTTAGGCACTGGTGCTGGTGCCACAACACTGCAACCCCTCACAGATACTCTAGTTGGAACGCAGAAACGAGCCCTGCTGCAAAGTATTGCATCAAAAATTGTAATTACACGCCCCTGTTAAACAGGGGCTGAAAAATTGGGCCTTAGGCACTGGTGGTGGCGCCCAGAACCAAAAATGCTCTTACAAGCTATCAGCGTGATCATTGAGGAGGAAGAGGATAATTGCTCAGGATAGTCATTGAGCATCAGTATAGGCAGTCTTTGAAGGGATCTGAGATTTTAAAAAAAATTATTCGGTTACATCAGCATCAGGTGCTTGGTAGCTGGTGGTGATCCAAGACTGATTCATTTTTATGAAGGTCAGTCGATCGACCGAGTCGGTGGACAGACGCACCCTGTGATCGGTTACAAAGCCTCCAGCAGCACTGAATGTGTGTTCCGAAAGAACGCTGGATGTAGGACAGGCCAGTAGCTCAATTGCATACTGTGCAAGCTCTGGCCAGTGATCCATCCTCAAGACCCAGTAACCCAGAGGATTTTCGGTGGGAAAGGTGTCCAAGTCTGATCTTGCCCCTAGGTATTCCTGCACCATGTAAAACAGCTGCTGGCGATGGTTGCTTGAACCGATCATACCTTGGGGCTGCGGACCAAAAAATTGTCCGAACGCATCGGTCAGACGGCCACCTTCTCCACCGCGCCTTCTTTTGCTGACCGCAGTCTCAGCAACCTGTTGTCCAGAAACAGGAGTTTGTAACCTCCCAGTCTCTGGGAACGCGTTGCACAGACCTTTCTGCAAGGCCTCCCGAAGAAGTTTCATCCGCTGCTCCCTCTGCGATGGCAAGATAAGGTCCGCAACCTTACCCTTGTAACGTGGATCAAGGAGGGTTGCCAGCCAGTATTGGTCCTTCTTGATACCACGAATACGAGGATCCTTACGCAGGCTTTGCAGGATCAGGGAGGCCATGCAGCGTAGGTTTGCTGAGGCATTCGGTCCGGAGTCCTCTGGGTCACTAAGGACGACATGGTCCGCAGCCACCTCCTCCCAGCCACGTACAAGTCCATCTGTTTCTTGGGGCTGATCCCTTAGAGACTGCTGCTGATGCTGAGTGCCAGGCTCCACCTCCATACTGACACAATCCTCCTCCTCCTCGTCGTCCTCATCCTTCTCCTGTGTGATCGGCGGGCACGCAGGAACACTGTCTGGATAAAGGGGGCCTTGAGAGCTAAGGAAGTCCTCCTCTTCCTGCCTCTGTTCTGCCTCAAGTGCCCTGTCCATTATTCCACGCAGCGTGTGCTCCAAAAGGTGGACAAGGGGGACAGTGTCACTGATGCATGCACTGTCACTGCTCATCATCCTCGTGGCCTCCTCAAATGGTGACAGGACAGTGCATGCATCCAAGATCATGGCCCACTGGTGTGGGGAAAAAAAATCAAGCTCCCCTGACCCTGTCCTGGTGCCATAGTCGCATTGATGGCCCTCTGCTGCGTGTGCAGCTGCTGCAGCATGGCCAACGTTGAGTTCCACCTGGTGGGCTTTTTTACAGATTAGGCAGTTCTTGGGCAGGTTAAACTCCTTTTTGGAGGTCTGCCAGCTGAGCACTGGCATTAAATGACCGGCGGAAATGCACACAGACTTTCCTGGCCTGCCTCAGGACATCCTGTAAGTCCGGGTACCTGCCCAAGAACCGCTGCACCACCAAGTTAAGGACGTGAGTCAAACAGGGCACATGGGTCATTTGTCCCTGTCGGAGGGCAGAGAGGAGGTTGGTGCCATTGTCGCAAACCACCATTCCTGCCTTAAGTTGGCGTGGCGTCAACCACCTCTGAACCTGCCCCTGCAGAGCTGACAGAACCTTTGCCCCAGTGTGGCTCCTGTCCCCCAAGCACACCAGCTCAAGCACCGCATGGCATCTTTTGGCCTGCATACTTGCGTAGCCCCTTGAATGGTTACGGAGCACCGCTGGTTCCGAGGACAAAGCACAGGAAGGGGCCATGGAGGAAGAAGAGGAGGAGGTGGAGGAGAGAGGTGTGTCACAATCATTAGTAGTGGCATTTTGGAGGCGTGGTGGCGGAACAACCTCCAACACTACTGCACCTCTTGTCCTGCATCCTTCCCAGCTGCGTCACCCAATGCGCGGTGAAACTTAGGTAACGTCCCTGTCCATGCCTGCTGGACCATGAGTCAGTGGTAATATGCACCTTACCGTTGACCGCCCTGTCCAGTGAGGCCAAGACATTGCCTTCCACATGCCGGTAGAGAGCCGGAATCACCTTCCGTGAGAAAAAGTGGCGTTTGGGTACCTGCCACTGAGGAACCGCACATTCCACAAACTCACGGAAGGGGACAGAGTCTACCAACTGAAAAGGCAGCAGTTAAAGTGCAAGCAATTTTCCAAGCTAGCATTCATCCGCTGGGCATGTGGATGGCTGGGAGTGAACTTCTTTCGGCAGTGCAGCAGCTGGGGCAGGGAAATTTGCCTGGTACAATCTGACGTCGGTGTACCGAAAGCAGATTGCCCACAAGTACTTGACTGTGACACACCTAATTCTACACCTTCATTCCTCTCAGTGCAGGTCTCAGAGAAGACTGAAGGTATAGTGGGGTTGGAGATCTCAGCTGATGAGGAGCAAGGAGAGGTCCTCTTTGTTCTTTGGTGTGGGTCTATTAGATACGCTTGCCAACGAACTGCATGGCAGGTCAACATATGTCTGGTCAAGCATGTGGTGCCCAAGCAGGAGATGTTTTGGCCACGTGAGATACACTTGAGGCATATGTTGCAAATAGCAGCGGTGCGATCTGATGCACTCGTCTCAAAAAAGGCCCACACCAAAGAACTTTTTGAATAACGCGCAGAGACTGCAGCGCCCTGTACATGCGGAGCTTTGGGGTGTGATGCAGTCAGTGTGCTGCCCTTAGGCTGGCCCCTGGAGGGCATCCTGCCTCGTTGGTGATGTGCCGCCTCCTCCTCCTCCTCTCTCCTATCAGGCACCCATGTTGAGTCAGTGACCTCATCATCCCCTCCCTCCTCATCACTGGAGCAAACCTGGCAGTATGCTGTAGCAGGGGGAGCATGACTGCCAGATTGCTGTCCTTCTTGGGCACCCCCTCTGTCTGTGCTCACGTTACTGCCTTCATCTAGCTCAGTATCATCAGAGCCTTTCAAACTCTGGGCATCCTCGTGGAGCATGTACCCAACACTGTGGTCAGACAGTTCAGGGGACCCCTCAGGAGGACATGGTGGGGCTAGGGAAGGAGTCACTGATGACATTGAACCGAGGGAAGAGTCCACTGCTTTGCCAGACAAAGTACCCTGAGCATGGGTGAGAGAGGATGAGGACGGCTTGGTCATCCACTCGACCATGTCTTCCGCATGTTGCGGCTCAGCACGGCCAGCTGCCAAAAAAAAGGCCAAGAGTGTCCCACGGCCACATGCTGATGAGGATGCACCATCTCCACGACCAGCACTGTTGCCTCTAGACACAGAGCCTGCTTGCCCTCTTTTATTTGCTTGTGACTGTCTGCCTCTCCTTGTTGGTTTTCCAGACATACTAATGGCCTGTAGCTGCACTAAGCTGGGATATATATATATATATATATATATATATATATATATATATATATATATATATATATATATATATATATATATATATATATATATATATTTAATATAAATATTTAATATAAATATATTTAATATAAATATATATATATATTTAATATAAATATATATATATATATATATATATATATATATATACTGATACTGCAGCTAGCAAAATCAACTGCCTGCCTGTAGTATGAGAACACCACTAACCTTCTACAGGTAGCTTTAGCTGAACACTGTGCAGAGCTCGCAAAAAATAACTTGTAGGTTTAGCTGAACACTGTGAGCAGGACGCACTACACTAACTTGTAGCTTTACCTGAACACTGTGCAGAGGTCTCACTACACTAACTTGTAGTTTTAGCTGAACACTGTGAGCAGGACGCACTACACTAACTGTAAATAGTCTAGCTGCCTGACTGTGGTACTAATAGGATCAAAAGAACACCAGCAATTTTCTTCAGGTAGCTGTAAATACTGTAACAAGACAAGCCTGCCTGTCAGTAGGAAGATAACAGGAACGGATCTAGCTAAACTGATTACAGTGTGTATATATGTATATATGTGTGTGTGTGTATATATATATATATATATATATATATATATATATATATATATATATATATATATATATATATATTATATATACGCAACACCTGGGATGCATATATACACACAATACACTATAAGTGCAGCTAACTCACTGACTGTCCTGCCTAATCTAGCTAACTCAAATGAAATGACAGTGTCTCTCTCAGGGGCGGATCCAGGGGGGGGGGGGCACAACAGGGCAATTGCCCCCCCCCCGAAATAGTAGCACTGACATGTTTTGATACCAGTGCTAATGCCGCTGCCTCTACCCGAGTCTCTCTCTCACATCAGCCGATCAGCGGCGCCGAGAGAGAGACTCGCACTGACATGGCAGGATACCAGGAGGAGGAGGAGGTGGGTGGAGCCTCTTCCCTGCACTCGTTGCTAACGCCAGGGCCGCCTGGCGTCTAGCAACGAGTGACGTCAGTGAGTCACGTCGGACTTGGACTTGAGTCTGAAAGCCGACGTGACTGTGACAGGTCAGACGGAGCTGTTGGCTAAACAGTCGTGTAATTGCAAGTGCAGGTACGGCGCACGTACAGTCACACTGAGCGGGGGGGAGGGGGATGGACGGGAAGCTGCTGGGTGGCTCGGCGGGGGGGATGGACTGGCCAATCAGTGGGTGGCGGAGCAGAGAGATGACATCATCTCTCACCGCCCGGCACCCGCCCTGCATTCTGGCAGTTCTGCCCTCACTCACTGTGCAGGCAGCAGAGAGATTACATCATCTCTCTGCTGCCTGACTCAGACTGGGACGCAGGAATTGACAATCCCCATTCCCCACCTTAGCAGGAAAGTAACTATCTGCAACTTGTGGCAGGTGATGTGGCAAGTGGACAATCCGCAATGTGTGACAGGTGATGTGGCAAGCGACAATCCACAACTTGTGGCAGGTGATGTGGCAAGTGAACAATCCGCAATGTGTGACAGGTGACGTGGCAAGTGACAATCCACAACTTGTGGCAGGTGATGTGGCAAGTGGACAATCAGCAATGTGTGGCAAGTGATAGTGGACAATTTGCAACACGTGGCAAGTGGACAATCCGCAACTTGTGGCAAGTGAACAATCCGCAATGTGTGACAGGTGACGTGGCAAGTGACAATCCACAACTTGTGGCTGGTGACGTGGCAAGTGGAGAATCAGCAATGTGTGGCAGGTGATAGTGGACAAATTGCAACGTGTGGCAGGTGACGTGGCAAGTGATAATCTGCATCTGGTGGCAGGCGATGTGGCAAGTGACACACTCGGGGCTCCCACTTATTCTGCATTATGGTGAGTTGAACTATTTCATTTTCTATAACAATGTAATAATAGAGATAATGTGTTTCAAACATCCTGACACTATAATAACCATGGTGCCGTGATGATTGAAGCTCCAACATCAGCCATTTCCCTGATAAATTGCCCCCAAAAAAACGTATTTTCTGGCAGTGCCCCTCCCGACACTAGACTCTGGATCCGCCCCTGGTCTCTCTCTCTCTATCTAACCACGCCGGAACACACTACACAGGGCCCCTGTGCAGGCGGCCTTATATAGTGTGGGGCGTGTTCTAAACCCCCTGAGCCATAATTGGCCAAAGTTACTCTGGCTTTGGCCAATTACAGCTCTCTCTACCGACGGCGCTGTGATTGGCCAAGCATGTGGGTCATAGTGCATGCTTGGCCAATCATCAGCCAGCAATGCACTGCGATGCTGCAGTGAATTATGGGCCGTGACGCGCCACACGAATTCGGCGCGAATGGCCCATATCGTTTGCAATTCGGCGAACGATCGAACAGCCGATGTTCAAGTCAAACATGGGTTCAACTCGAACACGAAGCTTATCCCTACTCCTGGCTTATGTTGCCCCATGTTTGAAAATGCTTCGGCAGTGGCAAGTAACAGCAGGAGAAGTCAGATCTCTTCCAAGGAAACTTCTTGAGAAGCGGATCATGAGCTCTGCTTTTTGCGAGCCACTGGCCTTGAGGGATTGCCCAAGCCTGGTTTTGGGGGTAGGTTTGCGATTGATTAATTTGGAGAGAATCCCAATGAAGTTTAGGGAGCAGGCTTGGCTTGCCTTTCATGGAAAACTATATGTGAAGGGCAACTTGAAGTTTCTTTCCATGAGTGATCGGGGCTGCCCGAGAGTGGAGTGTGGAGAAGTGGTGGAGTCCATGGATCACTTTCTACTTCAATGCCCTTTTAATATAGAGGTGTACAAGTGGGTTGGGAGGGCTCTGAGTATACCCTTTCTCCCCCATATGAGTTATGCAGAGTGGGTTTATGGGGCATTCCAGACTCATCAGGATTATGATTTGGAAACACTTTTTTTAGTTAGTCTAGTAGTCCGTTATTTCACGTGGAGTGCACGGTGTCAGGTATCCTTATGGAGTAAAATCCTCCCTGTTGAAGTGGTGGTGCAGGACATGCTGGGTGAGGTTGGGAAGATTCAGGGTCTTGAGAAAGGCAGGTGGCAGCAGGAGGCCTGGATAAGGGCGTGGAGGAATATCAGGACTCTGTAGCTGCTGCCTGTTGATCTCGGGGTGTGCGGCTTTTCTTTGTATTCTTGATTCACTCCCCTAGATTTTCAAGATCAAATATATTTTTGATTAAAGGCTACATGCATGGTGACGGTTATGTTCCTTAGTCTGGCTCTCCCGTAGGGATTGTGTTGTGCGCAATTTTGTTTGCACTGTTTATTATGTTCTTGTTTTGTATAATCATATTCAATTATTTTGTAAATATGTTTTATTTATTTATTATGGTTTTATTGTGTATATATAAGTTGTTGTTTGTAAGATTTTTCAATAAACAAAATTAACCCCTCATGGGCACAACAGGTGTACAGACCCAAGATCTCGGCACAGGGATGGTGGGAACCACTCACAATGGGCACAGCAGCCAGCAGGTGTACAAACATGGGAGCCCCTCATAATGGGCACAACAGTTATACAGACCTGGGAACTCAGCACAGGGATGGTGGGAAACTGCCATTCCGCTCCTTGACAGCGAGGTGTGAGGTTGCTAGTTCCTTTGCTCCTGTGCTTCCAGAGACCAGGGGCTAGAGTTGCTCCTCTGCCCCAGGAGTGATGCTGAATCCTGGGGAGTACCCTGGTGGAGGCCCCCTGGATAGGCCTCTGCCTATCCAGGGGGCCTCCACCAGGGGGACAGCAGAGAGTGAGAAAGTGGGCCCGGAGGATGAGCCCAGCTCTTCAAGACCTCAGACATCTGCATACCTCCCAACTGTCCCGGATTCTGCGGGACCTTCCCGCGATTTGAGATAAGTCCTGGAGCCCCGCGGACCTGGCCTGAAGTCCCGGAGCCAGGGCTCCGTGGCCCCCCCAATTAAAAGAAAGGGAGTCTGGAATGCAGGGACATTGACGGACTGAGCCACTGTAGCACTGGCTCCGGCTCCACCTCCACCTGCCCTGACTCTACTCCTTGTCACTGGTTGCTACAGCCGCCCGGCGTATAGCAACCAGTGACGTCATGGCTGCGACTCCCTCACTGCCCAGCATCGAAAGCGGAGGAAGATTTAACTTCCTCCTCCGTGCCTTAATCAGCTGCCCTTTGAGTTGAGTCCCGCCGCCACTCCCCTGTCATGGTCCCGCTGGTCCGGTAGCGGTGGGTGCAGGGCAGCGAGCGATATCTAGCGCTGTGGAAACTTCAAACGGTGGGCGGCCCCGGTGAGCGGCACGAGGCTCAGCCGCGGAGGCTGGCTAAAAACAGAGAGTGGGAGAAGACCTTACACAGCATCCCCCGGCACCGAGTCCCAGAGCCTGCCTGCACTCCTCCAAAGTCCGCTCCCAGCATCAGCAGGAAGACAGCCTGACCAAGAGCCCAGAGGACGAGGACGGGCGGGAGGTAGGTGCATTACAGACACACCTACCCACAGACAGGGGGGCACAACAGGGACTGCAGGCAGGGCTGGGGGGTCTCGCCCATCCTCACTCACCCATCCCCTCTTTCACCGAACCCCCTCTCTCACCCCCTCTCTCACCGAACCCCCTCTCTCTCTCACTGAACCCCCTCTCTCACTGAGCCCCCTCTCTCTCTCACCGAACCCCCTCTCTCTCACTGAACCCCCTCTCTTTCACCGAACCCCCTCTCTTTCACCGAATCCCCTCTCTCTCACCGAACCCCCTCTCTCTCACCGAACCCCCTTTCTCTCACCCACCCTCTCTCTCTCACCGAACCCCCTCTCTCACCCACCCTCTCACCGAGCCCCCTCTCTCTCACCGAACCCCCTCTCTCTCACCGAACCCCCTCTCTCACCCACCCTCTCTCTCACCAAGCCCCCTCTCTCTCACCGAACCCCCTCTCTCCCACCCACCCCCTTTCTCTCACCCACCCTCTCTCTCTTGGAACCCCCTCTCTCACCCACCTTCTCTCTCACCCACCCCCTCTCTCACCCACCTTCTCTCTCACCCACCCTCTCTCTCACCGAATCCCCTCTCTCCCCCACCTCCCCTCTCTCTCACCCACCTCCCCTCTCACTCACCCACCTCCCCTCTCTCTCACCCATCTCCCCTCTCTCTCACCCATCTCCCCTCTCTCTCACCCATTTCCCCTCTCTCTCACTGAACCCCCTCTTTCACTGAACCTCTCTCTTTCACTGAACCCCCTCTTTCACTGAACCCCCTCTCTTTCACTGAACCCCCTCTCTTTCACTGAACTCCCTCTCTTTCACTGAACCCCCTCTCTTTCACTGAACCCCCTCTCTCTCACTGAGCCCCCTCTCTCACCCACCTCCCCCCTCTCTCACCCACCTCCCCTCTCAGTCTCACCCACCTCCCCTTTCAGTCTCACCCACCTCCCTTTCTCTCACCCACCTCCCTCTCTCTCACTCATTTCCCCTCTCTTTCACTGAACCCCCTCTCTTTCACTGAACCCCCTCTCTTTCATCGAACCCCCTCTCTCACCCACCCTCTCTCTCACTGAGCCCCCTCTCTCACCCACCTCCCCCCTCTCTCACCCACCTCCCCTCTCAGTCTCACCCACCTCCCTTTCTCTCAGTCTCACCCACCTCCCTTTCTCTCACCCACCTCCCTCTCTCTCACTCAGCTCCTATTTCTCACCCACCCCTCTATCTCTCACCCCCTATCTCTCACTCACCCACCCCCTCTCTCTCACTCAACCCCATCTCTCACCCCCCACCCTCTCTTTCACTCCCTCTCTCTCACCCTTCCCTCTCTCTCACCGAGTCCCAGAGCCTGCACTCCTCCAAAGTCCGCTCCCAGCATCAGCAGGAAGACAGCCTGACCAAGAGCCCAGAGGACGAGGACGGGCGGGATGTAGGTGCATTACAGACACACCTACCCACAGACAGGGGGGCACAACAGGGACTGCAGGCAGGGCTTGGGGGGTCTCACCCATCCTCTCTCTCACCCATCCCCTCTCTTTCACCGAACCCCCTCTCACACCGAACCCCCTCTCTCTCACCGAACCCCCTCTCTCACCGAACCCCCTCTCTCTCACCGAACCCCCTCTCTCTCACCGAACCCCCTCTCTCTCACCCACCCCCTCTCTCTCACCGAACCCCCTCTCTCACCCACCCCCTCTCACCGAGCCCCCTCTCTCTCACCGAACCCCCTCTCTCACCCACCCTCTCTCTCACCGAGCCCCCTCTCTCTCACTGAACCCCCTCTCTCCCACCCACCCCCTCTCTCTCACCGAATCCCCTCTCTCCCCCACCTCCCCTCTCTCTCCCCCACCTCCCCTCTCTCTCCCCCACCTCCCCTCTCTCTCCCCCACCTCCCCTCTCTCCCCTCTCTCTCACCCATCTCCCCTCTCTCTCACCCAACCCCCTCTCTCTCACCGAACCCCCTCTCTCTCACCGAACCCCCTCTCTTTCACCGAACCCCCTCTCTCTCACCGAACCCTCTCTCTCACCCACCCCCTCTCTCACTAAACCCCCTGTCTCACCCACCTCCCCCCTCTCTCACCCACCTCCCCCCTCTCTCACCCACCTCCCTTCTCACTCTCACCCACCTCCCTTCTCACTCTCACCCACCTCCCTTCTCACTCTCACCCACCTCCCTTCTCACTCTCACCCACCTCCCTTTCTCTCACCCACCTCCCTCTCTCTCACCAAACCCCTCTCTCCCACTCAGCTCCCCTCTCTCCCACTCAGCTCCCCTCTCTCCCACTCAGCTCCTATTTATCACCCACCTCCCTCTCTCTCTCACCCACCTCCCTCTCTCTCTCACCCACCTCCCTCTCTCACCCATCCCCATCTCTCTCACTCACCCACCCCCCTCTCACTCACCCACCCCCTCTCTCTCCCTCACCCACCCTCCTCTCTCTCTCACTCACCCACCCCCCTCTCTCACTCACCCCCCCTCTCTCACTCACCCCCCTCTCTCACTCACCCCCCCCTCTCTCACTCACCCCCCCTCTCTCACTCACCCCCCCCCTCTCTCACCCCCCTCTCGCTCTCACTCACCCCCCTCTCGCTCTCACTCACCCCCCTCTCGCTCTCACTCACCCCCTCTCTCTCTCACCCACCCCCCTCTCTCACTCACCCACCCCCCTCTCTCACTCACCCACCCCCCTCTCTCACTTACCCACCCCCCCTCTCTCACTCACTCACTCACCCTCCCTCTCTCACTCACTCACCCTCTCTCACTCACCCACCCCCTCTCTCACCCCCCTTTCTCACCCACTCACTCCCCCACCCCCTCTCTCACCTCTCTCTCACCCCCTCTCTCTCTCACCCAACCCCCCCTCTCTCTCACCCACCTCCCATCTCTCTCACCGAACCCTCCCTCTCTCACCCCCACCCTCCTCTCTCACTCTCACCCCCACCCTCCTCTCTCACTCTCACTCCCACCCTCCTCTCACTCTCACTCCCACCCTCCTCTCACTCTCACTCCCACCCTCCTCTCTCACTCTCACTCTCACTCCCACTCTCCTCTCTCACTCTCACTCCCACTCTCCTCTCTCGCTCTCACTCTCCTCTCTCACTCCCACTCTCCTCTCTCACTCTCACTCCCACTCTCCTCTCTCACTCTCACTCCCACTCTCCTCTCTCACTCTCACTCCCACTCTCCTCTCTCACTCTCACTCCCACTCTCCTCTCTCACTCACACTCCCACTCTCCTCTCTCACTCCCACTCTCCTCTCTCACTCCCCCTCTCTCACCCCTCCCTCTTTCTCTCCCCCCTTTCTTTCACACCTCCTCTTCCACCCCATTCTCACACCCTCTCCCACTCCTCCCCTCTCTTGCATGCAGGCAGGGGGAACCAACTACTGACAGGTGACAAAAAGTGCCAGAAAAGCTCTGCCTCAGAACCCATCTCCCCACCACTGCAACTGATCCTATCCTCCTAATAAAGGACTACGGGTCCCAGCATGAACCAGTGAGATATAAGGGAGATTGTCAGACTTCCACGTAGCAGACAGGTGAGCCCGATGTAGCAGGGGGAGGCCTCCCTTACGTATCTGGTTCCCGGCCCCTGGTAGTATGGACAGAAGGCACGGGAGCACAGAATGGTATGAGAGCCTGGTGGGTAAGCTGCAGGAGGATCCCGGTAA
Organism: Lithobates clamitans; assembly: GCA_037952925.1. Lineage (NCBI taxonomy): Eukaryota > Metazoa > Chordata > Amphibia > Anura > Ranidae > Lithobates > Lithobates clamitans. Next base: position 237,888 of record JBBGZY010001652.1, on the reverse strand, counting down.
AGGTGGTTATGGAGATCACCAGTCAACTGAAGCACAGGCAGTAGATGCAGAGCAGGAGTGGAGCAGGCAGGTCGGGTCACAGGCAGAGGTCGGCAACAGGCGGGCAACGTAGTACAAAGGAGCAGGCAGATTCGTAGTCAGGACAGTCCGGGATCAGTGGCAGGCAGCAAGCAAGGAGAATCAAAGACCGGCCAGTGGTCAGGAGATCAGGTACAACAGGAAACAGGAAACAGGAAGCAGGTGCAGGGATACAGGGAGATGAAGATCGGACAGCACCGAGCCCCCTGTGCAGACGGCCTAAATAGGCAGATTGGCGTCAAACACCGGGCGCGCACCCCCGCACACACGCGCCCGCACACGAGCACCTGCGGCGGCGCACACGGGAACGCGCACGCGCCGACGCACCCCAACACACTGCGATGCCCACCAACAGCGCGTCTGCCCAAGGGAGCTCTCTGACAGTGCCCCCCCCTCAAGGGCAGCCTCCGGATGTCCAACTGTGCCAATCTGGAGGCGTGAGTACTCCTGAAAGTCCTCAGAAGCTCTTCGGCATGTAAGTTGCCCTCTGGCTCCCAGGAGTTATCCTCCGGTCCGTACCCCCTCCACTAGATCAGGTACTGCAACTGGTTGCGTCTCTTCCTGCAATCCAAGATAGCCTCCACTTCAAATTCTTCTTTGTTATCGCCAATTATTTGTTCCAATGGGTCAGTACTTCGGCCAGCAAAGGTGTTGGGTATAACAGGTTTTAACAATGAAATGTGAAAGACCGGATGAATCTTCAGGGTACTAGGTAAGTTGAGTTCGTAAGCCACATTGTTAATTCTCTTTTTGACTGAGAACGGACCCATGAATTTGGGGCCCAATTTCCTTGAAGGGCAGTCCATTCTTACATTGGTCGTGGACAACCAAACCTGGTTGCCAGGTTCCAGGATGAGCTCTCCCCGCCTCTTCCTGTCAAACATCTTCTTATTATACTCTTGGGTCTTAGCCATGGTTTCCTGCAAGAGTTTGTTGTTAGAAAGAAAGAAGTCCATGGTCTCAGAGACCGCAGGGATCGCACATTCGGGTAAAGACCTGGGCAGAAAGGATGGGTGGAAGCCTTAATTGGCAAAAAAAGGTGTTTGCTTAATGGCCGAATGTAAAGAGTTATTATAGGAGAACTCGGCAATTGGCAGAAGAGAGACCCAGTCGTCCGGTGAGAAAGATGAAAAACAACGGAGGTATTGCTCCAAAGTTTGATTAGTTCTCTCCGTGTACCCATTAGTCTGGGGATGGTAAGCAGAGGAGAGTGCCAGCTCAATTTCCAGGGAATCACAGAGAGCCTTCCAGAACCGAGAGGTGAACTGAACACCACGATCAGATATGATATTTGATGGGACTCCATGCAACCTGACAATTTCTTTATTGAAGACCCTTGCTGTCTCCATGGCCGAAGGCGTGCCCTTCATGGGCAGAAAGTGAGCCATCTTGGTTAACCTGTCTATGACGACGAAGATGGTAGAGAAGCTTTCTGCCTGGGGAAGCTCTACAATAAAATCCATTGATATCATCTTCCACGGTCTTTCCGGGACGGGTAGTGGTTTTAGCAGACCCCAGGCTCTAGTCCGGGTATTTTTGCTCCTAGCACAGGTAGTACAAGATTCTACATAGTTCTTGCAGTCGTAAATATGCGCTGCACTAATTCAGTCGTCTTTAGCACACCGAAATGTCCAGCCATCTTCTGATCATGGCAGAGCTCTAGCACTGCCACCCTCAAATCTTCAGGGACGATGATTTTACCCTTGTGCCAGAAAAAAACATCCTGAGCCCTCACCTCCTCTCCGGAAATTGGGGTCCAATTTGAAGAGGCTTGTTTTATGCGGGATAGTAGATCCACTTGGAGTAAAAGAAAATTTCTGGATGGGAAAATAGTGTCCGGATGCACAGGTTTGCCGGAATCAGGGAACATAGAACAAGAGCATCCGGCTTGGTATTCTTGGAACCAGGTCTGTATGTTATATGGAACTGAAATCTGGCGAAAAACGGGGCCCACCTTGGTTGCCGAGGTTTCAGTCTCTTGGCAGTTCGGAGATACTCCAGATTTTTATGGTCCGTATAGACCAGAATGGGATGTGCTGCACCCTCCAATAAATAACGCCACTCCTCCAAAGCGGACTTGATGGCCAGAAGCTCCCGATCACCAACATCGTAATTTCTCTCCGCTGAAGAGAGTTTGTGGGAGAAAAAGGCCACTGAGTAGAGAAGGGCCTTTGGACCTTGCCGTTGGGACAGAACAGCTCCGACTGCAACCTCTGAAGCGTCCACTTCAAGGACGAATGGTAGAGCAGGATCTGGGTGTTTTTAAGATTGAAGCAGAAGTGAACAGCTCCTTGAGTTTTTCGAAGGCGGATTGTGCCTTAGAGGACCACTGGAATCGATTCCCTTGTTTGGTTACTTTGGTGATAGGGGCAATTATTGCAGAGAAGCCTTTAATGAACTTCCTGTAAAAGTTCGAGAAGCCAATGAACCTTTGAACCCCTTTCTTATCGGAGGGAGCGGGCCACCACAGAATGGCTGATACCTTTTGCGGATCTAATTTTTATACCTTCAACAGAAATTATTAGGCCTAAAAAACGGAATACTTTGAAGTTCAAATTGGCATTTTTCTGGTTTAGCATGAAGTCCATGCTGCCTGAGATGAGCTAACACATTTCTGATGTGCCTGCGATGATCGGAGACTGAGGAGGAGAAGATCAGAATATCATCTAGATAGACAATAACATATAGATCCAAGAAGTCATGGAAAATGTCATTGACAAAATGTTGGAACGTAGCAGGTGCGTTGCTCAGGCCAAAGGGCATAACAAGGTATTCGTAATGCCCGAATCTGGTGCAAAAAGCTGTCTTCCAATCATCTCCTTCCCGAATACGGATCAAGTTGTAGGCACCACGGAGATCTAACTTGGTAAAGATTACTGCGGATCCCAATCTCTGGAAGAGCTCGGATTCAGTATCTAAACAGAGTATTTGGGTAGACTCAGCAGGATTTGTATGTAGGCAGTGTTGCCGGCAATAATCAGAAAAGAACTTGACTTTTTCTCTAGACCAGTCAATGCTGGGGTTATGGGCCTGCAACCATGGCATCCCCAGTATGATGGGAAGGAGAGGAGATGGCATCCAGGCACAGGAGTTCTTGATGGTTAGAGCCCATGGTGGCTAACAAAGGGATGGTTTCCTGCGTGATGGGACCGGAAGGGAGGAGCCATCAGCGAGATGTACGGAAAGTCCCCGAACTTTAGACTGGAGAGGGATGTGATGGTTGGCAGCGAAGGTTAGGTCAATAAAACAGCTGCAGGCTCCTGAATCAATTATGACTGTAGCTGGAATAATCTTTCCTGGAAGCTGTAAGGTGATAGAGAGAGCAAGATGATTAGCAGGTTTAGAGAGAGCAGATGCACAAAATGAAGAGATTGGCAGCGACTTAAGCGTCTTGTTTGGGCAAGACCTCACGTAGTGTCCAGGCTCCCCGCAGTACATGCAGAGATTGTTAACCCACTTGGCGTTGGCGTTCTTCTGGATTGAGAGAGGGACGGAGCAGACCGAGTTGCATTGGTTCAGAGGTATCAAGAACGGGTGTGGCCGGTGCCGGGAAGGACTGGCTGGGAGAGCTTGGAACCATGGGTAGCATCCAGGTAGGGCGGAATTGGCTGGAAGACCTCTCGGAGCGACGCTCTCTGAGGCATCGGTCAATCTGGATAGACAGATTGATGAGTTCATCCAGGGTTTGGGGTACACCGACCCGTGCTAACTCATCCTTCAAAGGATCAGACAATCCCAAGCGAAATTGGTAACGTAAAGCTGCATCATTCCACCTCCTAAATTCCACCACATAGTCCTCTGCGGCTCTACGCTCCTGTTGAAGGGCGTGCAAGGCGGCTTCGGCAGTCGTTGTCACCTGGGGGTCCTCATAAAACTGGGACATGATGGTAAAGAAAGCATCAAGGTTGTCCAGTGCTCCAGATTTCTGCTCCAGGAGGCGGTGAGCCCAGGTCTGTGGTTCACCAGACAAGAGGGAGATTACAAAGCCCACCTTGGTTGCCTCCAGGGAAAAAGTGCGAGGTTGCAGGGCGAAGTATAGTTCGCAGGCATTGCGAAAGGCCCGGAATTTACTGCGGTCCCCAGTAAATCTTTCGGGTATGGGTACCCTAGGCTCCAGAGGTAGCATAACTACTGAGGGTGCAGCTGGCGCTCCGGCAGATGAAGCGGCTTGCGGATGGGTTGGAGCCAACAGGACTTGGACTTGTTCTTCCAACCTTGTGTAGCCTTCCTGGAGGCTCTTCACGGCTTGTGTGAGACCCGCCAGGTGTCTACACAGTTCCTCCATGGGGGGAGGTTCCCTGCTCGGGCTCGGACATGGCTGTCCGATACTGTCGGACTTCCACGTAGCAGACAGGTGAGCCCGATGTAGCAGGGGGAGGCCTCCCTTATGTATCTGGTTCCCGGCCCCTGGTAGTATGGACAGAAGGCACGGGAGCACAGATAGGTATGAGAGCCTGGAGGGTTAGCTGCAGGAGGATCCCGGTAAAGGTGGTTATGGAGATCACCAGTCAACTGAAGCACAGGCAGTAGATGCAGAGCAGGAGTGGAGCAAGCAGGTCGGGTCACAGACAGAGTTCGGCAACAGGCGGGCAACGTAGTACAAAGGAGCAGGCAGATTCGTAGTCAGGACAGTCCGGGATCAGTGGCAGGCAGCAAGCAAGGAGAATCAAAGACCGGCCAGTGGTCAGGAGATCAGGTACAACAGGAAACAGGAAACAGGAAGCAGGTGCAGGGATACAGGGAGCTGAAGATCGGACAGCACCGAGCCCCCTGTGAAGACGGCCTAAATAGGCAGATTGGCGCCAAACACCGGGCGCACCGGCGCGTGCCCCTGCACACACGTACGTGCCCGCACACCGGCACCCGCGGTGGCACGCACGGGAACGTGCGCACCGACGCGCCCCAACGCACCGCGATGCCCACCAACAGCGCGTCTGCCCAAGGGAGCTCTCTGACAGAGATGCACCCTTAGATCTCATGGGTTCATACTGGGACTTGTAGTCCTTCCATTTTGGAGGGAGTTACATTCTTAGAGCTGAAGAGTTCATGTTGGAACTTGTAGCCCTTAATTTTTTGGGGATGTGACACCCCCAAAAAGTGAAAGACTGCAAGTCCCAGCATGAGCCCTTCAGAGCTAAGGGTGTGACATACCCCCCAATGGAGGAGTAGGAATCAGGTAGGTCAGTGTAATGGTCAGTGTAGAGATCAGGTTGGTCAGTATAGTGGACAGGCAGGGCAGTGTAATGGTCATTATAGTGGACAGGTAGGGCAGTGTAATGGTCAGTATAGGAATCAGGTAGGTCAGTGTAGTGGTCATTGTAGGAATCGGGTAGATCAGTGTAGTGGTCAGTATAGGAATCAGGTAGGTCAGTGTAGTGGTCATTGTAGGAATCAGGTAGGTCAGTGTAGTGGTCATTGTAGGAATCAGGTAAGTCAGTGTAAAGGTCATTGGAGTGCATTCTATTTTTGAAAAAAAAGAGAGAGAGAGAGAGCTGGAGGGCATTAGTAAGAGAGGAGGGGGGAGTTGGTGAGAAAGCTGTGGGGAATTAGTAATAGTAGTAAGAGAGCTGGGGGGTATTACTAAGAGAAGAGGGGGGAATTAGTGAGAGCTGGGGGGCATTGCTAAGATAGGAGGGGGGCATTGGTGAGAGAACTGGGGGGGGATTGCTGAGAAAGCTAGGGTGGGAGCATTGGCTGTGAGAGCTGGGGGGACATTTGTGAGAGGTGAGAGAGCTGGGTTTTGTTTAACTACCCCCTTAAGCCCCTCCCACCATTAAGACATTGGCCACACCCACATTTTGCCGTGATGTGCGCTGCAGCTCACTCCCTCATTTGTCCCTCATTCTAAAGTTCAAAAGTTGGGAGGTATGCATCTGCTGAGCCCTCAATGGTGGAGGCCTCTGTCCCCTTCACTCCCCAGCAATGTGGAACATCTGAGCAGGAGGTTTAAGGTTCTGGCATGCTGGATTTCATCAATAAACTTGAATCCCCTCCAGGTGTGGCTTCCCAGGATGATGAGGAGAAGACACCGTTCCAAGACCTGTGGAGAGAGCAGGTGCAGGTACAGTGTGTGTGCAGGATGGTATGAACTTTAATGACAATGTGCTTGCTGAGGGTTGTAGTGCTGCAGGCAGTCAGCCCAGACCCATAGACAATACACAGCATGCAATAACATCTGCTAATAACTGTCAGCTTCAGTCTGCAGAGAGGTCCATAGACAATACAGAGACTTTGCCTGGACCAGGCACAGCGGCTGTTAGACATGTGCACACTGAAATATTTCGTTTCGGAATTTCGTTTTCGTCCAAAAAATAAATTTATTTAGTTACTCCCGAAATTTGTTTTTATTTATTTCGTTAAATATTGCATTTGTCCGAAAATCCAAATTAAGGTCAAATCTGTCATTGAAGGCTTATGGTGTCTGTGGAATGCTCAAAGAAGATTCGACGGAGCAGCTAAACTGTACGACGCTGTATAGTTTACCTGCTCCGTCAAATCTTCTTAGAACTTTCAACAGACACCATAAGCCAAAGTACATGTGTACTTAATTCTAGCTATTTTACTGCTCCTCCTCTTTGGTGACAATCAGCCAATAACATTCATCATCATCATTATTTTTATTTATCTTTTCTCCCCTACGTCGAATCTTTTCTCCCCTACGTCGAATCTTTTCTCCCCTACGTCGAATCTTTTCTTCCCTACGTCGAATCTTTTCTCCCCTACGTCGAATCTTTTCTCTATGTCGAATCTTTTCTCTCTATGTAGAATAATCTTGGACTAATAGAGTTAAGGTTAGACACATTCGACCACAGGTTTGATGGACACAGATTGTTATTGTCATCATCATGTCGAATCTCCTATCTATATCGAACTGTTGTAGCAACGAAAACGAAAATAAAGCATTTGTTTATGTCGGATCTTTCGTTTTTCGGATTCTGCACTTTCGTTATCGTTTGTTAAAATGATAACGAAAATACCTGAAATTCGGACGAAAAATGCATTCAGACGAAAACGAATGCACATGTCTAGCGGCTGTTCCTGTGAATGGTGGAGGAGATGCTGGGTGCAGTAGTGCTACAACTTTCCAGGAGTCTGCAGCAGCCATGACTGTGATTGATCCCAGAAAAGAAACTCTGTGTTCGGGGGAGGGTCCTGCCTCTGCTAATCAGAAGACTGCTATCCCAGCTGATTCAGACTCTCTGCCAGCAGGTTTGAATGTGTCTAAGGACAAGACTGCAAATGCTGCTGGTGTAAGAAAAACTTATGCTGGTGTTGATGCTACAGGATCTGGGAGGGGGCAGCAAGCAGGGAAGGAGCATGAAAATGGTTTATCTTCCTCCCTGTTTAAAAGGAGGAATGTTGTTCAGTTAAAATGGGAAGGCGGTGGAATCCCCCCACATAGGAGGGCATTGGTGGATAAAATCCTGCAGATGGGGTTTACACCCACAGATATCTTCGCCCTGATAAGTCCAGCAGGTTCCTATGAGTATGATTTGTCCTTTATCCATCCGGAGTCTTTGGACATATTTTGGGAGAAGTATGAACACGTGTGTAGGGGCCTGCCGGACTGGAAAGGGCTCATCCCAAAGCTTGTATCACGCCAGCCCCTCATTAAAATGGTCACAATTTTGGTCCGCAATGAGTCCATACCACAAGGGGATTTAACTGTATGGTTGAGAAGGTATGGAGACGTTCTGAGCCCCCTTAAAAAGATTGTGGACGATCTGGGAATATGGACGGGGGATGGTCTGTGCAGTTAAAATTAAAGCTCGTTGACAATGTCGTCCAGCATCTGCCATCCTCAGCTTTCCTGGGGAGGGACAGGCTGACCATCTTCTATCCAGGCCAGCCAAAGCTCTGCAATAAGTGTGGTGATAAAGGGCATCTTGCATCCTCCTGTCCAGTGATGAAGTGCTGTGTGTATCAGGGAATAGGACATTTGGCGAAGGACTGTAATATTATCAAGTGTAATCTGTGCAATGCGGTGGGACATCCTTACAGTCAGTGTCCTGAGGCAATGCACAACAATCCTGAGCTCATGAGAGAATTCTTCCGCCTGAACATGGAGGATGCTCAGAGCTCAGCAGTAGACATGTGCAGGATGAAAAAATTTGTTTAGTTTAGTTTCGTTATTTAACTAAATTTGTTTAGTTAAATTCGTTGCATTCGTTACATTCGTTTTCGGAATTCGTTTCGTTTCGTATTCGAATTCGAAAAAATTCGACCAAATTTGAAAAAATTCTACCACATTCGAAAAAAACTATAAAATTCGAAAAAATTCTACCGTATTCGAAAAAAAAAATTAACTGAATTTGAAAAATTAAACTATATATAACCATTTTGCGAAATTTGAAATTCGTATAGAATGAAATCGAATTCCAATAAAAAAGATTAGGATAGAATAGAAAATATAAAAGAATAGTATAGAAAAACAATAGAACAGAATAGAAAAAAATATAATATATTGTATTCTAATCTTTTCTATTCAAATTCATTCTGTACCAAATTCCAATTTCAGAGGATGGTTATATATATATATATATTATATTTTTTTTTCTATTCTGTTCCATTGTTTTTCCATGCTATTTTTTTCTATTCTATTCTAAACTTTTCTATTCAAATTTGAATTAATTCTATGCGAAATTCGAATTTCAGAAGATGGCTTCTAAAATTAGAATTTCGTATAGAATGAATTCGAATTTGAATAGAAAAGATTAGAACAGAAAATAATAGAAATAGAATAGACTAGAAAATAGAGCTGCACGATTCTGGCTAAAATGAGAATCACGAGTTTTTTGCTTAGAGGATAGATCACGATTCTCTCACGATTCTCGCGGCGTAACATCATCTTTCACATTAAAACAACAAAAAATTGTGCTAACTTTACTGTTTTGTTTTTTTTTTTATTTATTGAAGTGTATTTTTTCCCAAAAAATTGCATTTGAAAGACCGCTGGGCAAATACAGTGTGACATAAAATATTGCTGCAGTTGCCATTTTATTCCCTAGGGTCTCTGTTAAAATATATATATAATGTTTGGGGGTTCCAAGTAATTTTTTTTAGCAAAAAATATTGATTTTAACTTAAGAAAGAAGTGTCAGAAAAAGATTTAGACTTTAAGTGGTTAAACTTCCTGCATTTACACGTTGTTTAAAACTTGGCAGTTTGCCCAGTTATTTGTTTACACAGAGAAGTTTATCCCTTTGATCTAAGAAGGAAGTTAGTTACAATGTTTCAAGTTTTAAACTTGGCAGACTGCCCGATGCTTTCTTTTGACAGCTGAGTGAGTAGATAATCTCTGCACTTGTTTATATGAAAGAATCGCAAACTCTGCAGGAGAGATCGTCAGGGGAGGTGAATCGAGATCACGATTTTTTAACGATTAATTGTGCAGCTCTACTAGAAAAACAATAGAACAGAAGAGAATAAAATATAATATATATATTATATTTTTTTCTATTCTGTTTCAGTTTTTCTATTCTATTCTTTTTTTATTCTATTCTAAACTTTTCTATTCAAATTTGAATACATTCTATACAAAATTCGAATTTCGGAAGATGGCTTCTGAAATTCGAATTTCGTATAGAATGAATTTGAATAGAAAATAATAGAAAAGAATAGACTAGAAAAACAATAGAACAGAATAAAATATAATATATATATTATATCTTATTCTATTCTGTTCTATTGTTTTTCTAGTCTATTCTTTCTACTCCTTTCTATTCCAATTCAAATTCATTTTATACGAAAATTGAATTTTCGGAAGATGGTTTTATATATATATATATATATTTTTTTTGTTTTTTTTTCTATTCTGTTCTATTATATTCTAATCTTTTCGATTTGAATTTAAATTCATTCTATACAAAATTTGAATTTCAGAAAATGCTTATATAAAAATAAAATGAAATCAAATTCTAATAAAAAAGAATAGAATAGAAAAACAGTAGAACAGAATAGAAAGAAATATTATATTATATATATTGTGTGTGTGTGTGTGTGTGTGTGTGTATATATATATATATATATATATATATATATATATATGTGTATATGTATGTGTGTATGTATATGTATGTGTGTGTATATATGTATATATATGTATGTATATATATATATATATATATATATATATATATATATATATATATATATATATATATATATATATATATATATATATATATATATATATAAAGCCATCTTCCGAAATTTGAAAAGATTAGAATAGATTAGAATAGAATATGTTATATTTTTTCTATTCTGTTCTATTGTTTTTCTATGCTATTCTTTTATATTTTTTTCTGTTCTATTCTAATCTTTTCTATTTGAATTCATTCTGTACCAAATTCCAATTTCGGAAGATGGTTATATATATATATATATATATATATATATATATATATATATATATATGTATATATTATAATTTTTTTCTATTCTGTTCTATTGTTTTTCTGTTCTAGTCTTTTCTATTAGAATTCAATTTCATTCTATTTCATTCTGTTTCTGTATAACCATTTTCAGAAATTCAAATTTCGTATAGAATGAATTCGCATTCAAATAGAAAAGATTATAATAAAATAGAAAAGAATAGAAAAACAATAGACCAGCATAGAAAAATAAATAAAATAAAATAAAAATAAAATATATTATATATATATCTTATTGTTTTTTTAGAAAAACATTTTCTATTTTTTTTTTAATTCGATTCGAATTTGTCTTCGAATTTGATTCGAATATATTTCAAATTCGATTCGAATATGTTTTCGAATTCGATTCAAATATGTTTTCGAATTTGTTCGTTTTTTCTCAGATTCGTTTAAATTCTTCACTTTTGTAATTCGGAAATTCGGATGCATCCGAATTTCCGAATAATGAAAAATTCGTCCGAATTTCGATTCGGAACGAAACGAAATGCACATGCCTACTCAGCAGCTGGAGTGCCTGTGGGTCCATCTGAGTCTTTGCCAATACCTAATGTGTCTCCCCAGTCTGTGGTGTCCCAGTCTGTGCCAATACCCAATGTGTCTGTGTCTCCCCAGTCTGTGCGTTTACCTAGTGTGCACGTGTCTTCTGTAGGTAAGGTACCAGTTGCTGAAAATGTGTCCAATCCTTCTGTGTCTTCTAAAATTGCAGAGGCAGCAAGAGGTGCTGAGGCAGGTGCGTCAGGTGTGGTGCCAATCCCTGCTGCAGGGTTTGTATTGAGGATCGTGGGGTGCAGAGGAGTGGGGAGGATGGTGGAGAGGCTGGCCTGGTGGTAGATAAGGGGAGGGGGGTGAGGGGGAGGATAGGTGTGGGGGAGGATAGGTGTGGGGAGGCTGTTGAGTCTGGTTTGTCTAACGATGATATGGAGCGGTTGGAGGATAGGAGGAGGAGGGGCAAAAGAAGGAAAAAAAAGGGGTCTAGTTACCTTAAATTCTAAGGTTTTGCCTTTGGAAAATAAGTTTAAGGTCCTGTCTGATGATGATATGAATGGGACTCGTTCAGTTTGGCATCCTCTATGGAGGATGAGTGCCAGGGTGCAACGAAGCGCGCTGGTTCTCCAGGAAGGAGTAGTCAGGCTAAGAAACGGCTGCCTCAACTACCCTAATGGCAGGTCCTACTCCGTTAAAAGTGGCAACCATTAATTTTGCCAGCTTAAGATCAGTAAGTGCTCGTCAAATGGCCTTATTTTTGCTCAGTGAGTTTGATGCTGACATTTTGTTTTTGCAAGAAACCCATCTAAGTAGTCTGGCCGATATACATCTGGCAAAGAAGGAGTGGAGACGTGGTCCCTCATTTTGGTCTCTTGCGGCCAAGCCTTACAGCGGGGTTGCAGTCCTTTTTTCTGACATGGTAACGTGTCGGTGGGTAATTGAGGTAGAGAAAGGGAGATGCATGGTCTTAAACCTCTCTGTGAAGGGGCAGGACTTGCGCCTGATTAAGGCGTCCCCAGACGAAGTGGGACAGGAAATGCCTCTTTACATAGATTAAGCCTTTTCTTTTTACGGCCCAGCAGGTTATCTTTGGAGGTGATTTCAACACCATTACTAGGTCTAAAGACAGGAGAGGTTTCAGAGATAAGCTGGGCAATAACACCCTTTTTCTTAATGCGATAGTTAGGGAAGCAGGTCTGGTAGATGCGCACATTAAGCGCTGCCCAGACAGCACAGGGTTCACTTTTCAGCGAGGTAGTAGTCAGAGTAGGATAGATAGGTTTTTGTTTTTTAAAGGGAGACTCGGCTTTTTCGGCACCTGTGTGTCGGGCAGTAGAGATTTCTGATCACTGTATTCTATCTGTGACTCTGAATGCCCCAGACATGTAACCTAGGGGGAGGGGTATCTGGAGATTGAATTCGCCCCTCCTGGAAGACGAGAGAGGCAATCCTTTGAGGATTTTTTCAAGCACAGGTAACGATCATAAACTTTTGCAACAGCAAGTCAGAATGGTGGGAGCTTATTAAACAACGGACTGTTGGGCTTTTCAAGGCCATAGGAAGAAAGAAGCAGCAAGATAAGTATATCACCTACCAGCGTTTGCGGAGGAAACTTGACCGCCTTGTTTCGAATGGAGGAGATTCTGGGGCGATCTCTGAGGTGAAGCTCCTCCTTAGGAGACATCAATATGACCGGCACGCCTCTTTTGTTCAGGAGAGGGATTACGGGAAATACCATTCGCCTGACCCTTACCAGAACTGTAAACAGAGCGTAGCTGTTAAGACGGTCAATGGCCTGAGGGACAGTACAGGCTCTCTGACGAATTCTAGGTCAGGGATCCTAGAGGTTGTCAGGTCATACTATGCTGATCTCCTGAGAGGAAGGAACCTTGATCGTACAAGGATGTTGGGTTTTTTTGGACTCTACACCAGGACTGGAAAGTAATGTTTCTTTGATGAATTTGACAGATGAAATCACTGCAGATGAGGTAATCCAGGCTATTGATAAACTAGCCATCAAGAAAATGCCAGGGCCAGATGGTTTGACAACTGAATTTTATAAATGTTTTAAGACGATCCTGGCTCCCTACCTTGCGGAGGTTTTTAATGGCTGTTTGAATGAGGGTTCTCTCCCTCCCTCCATGAGGCAACCTGCAGTGAACCTTCTGTCAAAGGGTAAAGATCCTTCGATGATTGGGTATTGGTGCCCCATTAGCCTTCTTAATGTCGATAGAAATATACTGGCAAAGATTTTCTTCTGGCGATTATCACCAGTTGCAGGCAGTTTGTTATCCCGCCACCAGCACTGTTCGGTCCAAGGTAGAAGCACTTTTTCAGCGGTGTTAGCTGTCCGGGAGGCCTTTGAGCATTATAGGGCTGCTGGTTAGGGTAAATTTTTGCTGACATTAGATTAGGCTAAGGCCTTTGATCAGGTTAATCATGAGTACTTGTGGCTCCTTCTCGACAAATATGGCCTGGAGGGGGGTTTCATTGATTGACTCAAGATGTTGTACAATGGGGCTGAAAGCTTTCCTCTGGTTAATGGTTGGGTCGGGCAGCCCTTTGCGGTCGGCTCGGGTGTGCGTCAGGGGTGTCCATTGAGTCCTCTGCTATATGTGTTTGCAATCGACCCCTTCATTAGAAGGCTAGAGAGTGGACCTTTGTGTGGGGTACCTTTTTGGGCATCGCTGGTGAGCCTCCTTTGAAGGTTGTGACCTATGCTGATGATGTTTCTGTTATTATCTCTGGGACTGCAGAAGCGCAGGAGGTGGTCTCAGTGATAAGGCAGTATGCAGGGGCATCAGGTTCAAAGGTCAACCATTACAAGTGTGAAGCTTTCTGAATGGGCGTGGAAGGTGAGAGCTTTGTTCTCCCTGATGACTTCCTGGAGCCCCAACAAAAAATTTGAGTTCTAGGCATTGATTTCGGCCAGGGTGACTATGGTCATACAAATTGGGTGAACAGGCTGGAGAATGCCGATGTCAATGTGGCAAGCTGGAAAGGTTGGCAGCTTCTCTTGAGGGAAAAGGTTGATCTGATCAAGACATACCTGATTCCGATTTTCCTGTATGTCAGTTTTGTTTGCTTTTTGCCAGTTTCTCTCTATACCAGGGTCTAGTTGTTTCTTCCAGCTGTTATGGGGGAACAGAATAAACCTTGTCAAAAAGGAATGTGACTTACCTTCCTAGGCAGGAGGGTGGTCTAGGGATGATCAACCCTCTAGTCTTTTTCTCTCTGATGTTTGTGAAGTACAATCTTTGTTTAAACTTTATTTCTTTATTAAAAATGTGTCTTATTTATACAAGGGGCAAAAAGGGACAGTACAGATATACATCCAGCAAATACATATTTCCCCTTGTTGATCCAAAACTCCATCCCAGAACATTGAAACCCAAGCATATATTATCTAAATATAGGGTGGAGCCTGAGGATACGTCTCATAATATTTTTATTAACTAAACAAACCTGCTTCCCCCTCTCACACAGATTCAAACATCTCACTCCTTCCATTCATCATTAAATTCTCTAGGGTCCCTTCTCGATTATCCCTTATCCTTTACAAAATTATTTTGATGTTTATTAGTATTTTACATGTGAATCCCCCTTGCTTCCCACCAGGGCTTCCAAATCATATCATATTTCCTAGGCGCACTTTGCTTTATATATACCGCTTTCTCTTTGAGAATTATGCCATTCATACTGTTTATCCATTCTTCGCTGGACGGCTGTAGTGCAGCCTGCCACCTTTGGGCAATCAAGATCCTTGCTTGAAATAAACATCTCATCACTGCAACTTGGGTATTACCTAATTTACCCTCGCCCTCCTCTAATCCCAAGAGACATTTTTTCAGCTCCAACTCCGTGGAAGTTCCGAATACCTCGTCAATGTTTTTCACCACCTCCGTCCAGTACCGAAATGGCTTTGAACACCTCCAAAACATATGGACCAGGTCCCCTTCTAATTACCCGCACCTAGGGCATCTAGGATCTGTCCGACGGTCAAATTGAAAGAGTCTGTAGGGAGTATAGTGAGTTCTGTACAATAAAAATAGGTGTGACATCCTCTGCGACGGGGATAAGGAGACCAACGGGGCCACTTCAAGGATTCTATTCCACTGGGTATCAGATATATTACCTACATCTTTTTCCCATTTACTCTTATAACGAGGGGGGTCTTGCTTGTCCAATCTCCCCTTGTTAATATGTGAATATACTTTTGAGATTAAACCTTTCATTGAATCACCATTAATTAATTTTTGGAGTATAGAAATTGCACTCCATTCTAAAATCCTTCCCCTAAACTGTACCTCTAATGCATGCCTGACCTGTAAATATTTAAAAAAGGATTTATTCGGCAGGGCATATTGAGCTCTTAGTTCCTGGAAAGTTTTCAATATGCCTTCTTGATATAGCTGTGAGAGATATTTTAACCACTTCAGCCCCGGACCATTTGGCTGCCTAAGGACCAGAGGACTTTTTCCAATTTGGCACTGCGTCGCTTTAACTGCTAATTGCGCGGTCATGCAATGCTGTACCCAAACGAAATTTGCGTCCTTTTCTTCCCACAAATAGAGCTTTCTTTTGATGGTATTTGATCACCTCTGCCGTTTTTTTTTATTTTTTGCGATATAAACGGAAAAAGACCGAAAATTTTGAAAAAAAATGATATTTTCTACAGTTATAAAAAAAATCCAATAAACTCAATTTTAGTCATACATTTAGGCCAAAATGTATTCGGCCACATGTCTTTGGTAAAAAAAATGTCAATAAGCATATATTTATTGGTTTGCGCAAAAGTTATAGCGTCTACAAACTAGGGTACATTTTCTGGAATTTACACAGCTTTTAGTTTATGACTGCCTATGTCATTTCTTGAGGTGCTAAAATGACAGGGCAGTACAACCCCCCCCAAATGACCCCATTTTGGAAAGTAGACACCCCAAGGAAATTGCTGAGAGGCATGTTGAACCCATTGAATAGTTATTTTTTTGTCCCAAGTGATTGAATAATGACAAAAAAAAAAAATATTTACAAAAAGTTGTCACTAAATGATATATTGCTGACGCAGGCCAAGGGCCTATGTGGAATTGCACCCCAAAATATATTCAGCTGCTTCTCCTGAGTATGGGGATACCACATGTGTGGGACTTTTTGGGAGCCTAGCCGCGTACGGGGCCCCGAAAACCAATCACTGCCTTCAGGATTTCTAAGGGCATACATTTTTGATTTCACTCCTCACTACCTATCACAGTTTTGAAGGCCATAAAATGCCCAGATGGCACAAAACCCCCCCAAATGACCCCATTTTGGAAAGTAGACACCCCAAGCTATTTGCTGAGAGGCATGTTGAGTCCATGGAATATTTTATTTTTTGACACAAGTTGCGGGAAAGTGACACTTTTTTTTTTGCACAAAGTTGTCACTAAATGATATATTGCTCACACAGGCCATAGGCATATGTGGAATTGCACCCCAAAATACATTCAGCTGCTTCTCCTGAGTATGGGGATACCACATGTGTGAGACTTTTTGGGAGCCTAGCCTAGCCGCTAGGATATTTATTATCTCAGGGAATGTAAATATCCCCTATGATAGCAATAGGTAGTGACCGGTACTCTTTTTTTAAAAAAAAAATTGGGGTCTATTAGACCCTAGATCCTCTCCTCTGCCCTCAAAGCATCTGACCACACCAAGATCGGTGTGATAAAATGCTTTCCCAATGGCGCTGTTTACATCCGGCGAAATCTAAGTCATGAAATGCTCGTAGCTTCCGGTTTCTTAGGCCATAGAGATGTTTGGAGCCATTCTGGTCTCTGATCAGCTCTATGGTCAGCTGGCTGAATCACCGGCTGCATTTTCAGGGACAGGAGAGCCAGAGAAAAACATGGAAGGTGGTGGGGGGGGGCATTCCCTCCCACTGCTTGTAAAAGCAGTCTAGAGGCTAATTAGCAACTAGGTACGGCGCCAACAACTGGTCTTGGAGGTCCACCCCTCCCATATTTTGGTTATATTCGTGGACACAGAGGGGTTTCTCCACAACACCAGTCGCCGTAGTAATTTGGGCCGTCGCGTCTGCATGAACGCTGGGGTCACAAACTGACACCAATGCAAAAAAAAATCTGCTATTGGTGTCAGTGTGACAGGGGGTAATCGGGGGGTGATGGGGGGTGAAAAGTGTGCCTGGCATGTTCTACTGGAAGTGTAGTGTTGGTGCACTTACTTGGATGTCTTCTCTCCTCGGCGCCGGATCGAAAAGACCGGCTCGAGGAGGGATGACATCACTTCCTCTCCCTCTGTTTACATTACAGAGGCAGAGGAAGGATTTTCATTTTCAAGGAGCGATTGGGAGGGGGTGGCCACGAATGGATGGCCTCCCCCTCACCTCTCATCGCCCGGGAACAAATGGCGACCGCCTCGGGCACGGGGGGGGGTCCGATCGCCCGTGGAAGGCAGATCACGTATATGTACGTGATTCTGCCTGTCCGTGCCACCTTGCCGACGTACATCGGTGTGAGGCGGTCGTCAAGTGGTTAAGAGGAACAGCCGGGCGCATTCATATTCGGATGAAACTCTTGGACCGGCGCAAGACGAACCAAAGCGAAAGCACTTGCCAAGAATGTTTTAATTAATCAAGAACGAAAGTCGGAGGTTCGAAGACGATCAGATATCGTCACAGTTCCGACCATAAACAATGCCGACTGGTGATCCGGCAGCGTTACTCCCATGACCCGCCGAGCAGCTTCCGGGAAACCAAAGTCTTTGGGTTCCGGGGGGAGTATGGTTGTAAGGCTGAAACTTAAAGGAATTGACGAAAGGGCACCACCAGGAGTGGAGCCTGTGGCTTAATTTGACTCAACACGGGAAACCTCACCCGGCCCGGACACGGAAAGG
>JBBGZY010001652.1:195000-215000 GCA_037952925.1 Lithobates clamitans | reverse complement strand
GCACCGCATGTTCGTTGGGAACCCGGTGCTAAATCATTCGTAGACGACCTGATTCTGGGTCAGGGTTTCATGCGTAGCAGAGCAGCTACCTCGCTGCGATCTATTGAAAGTCATCCCTTGAGACAAGCTTTTGTCGCGGAGGGCGAGCACGGGCGTCTGCCTCCCCCCGACCCTTCCCCGCAGAGCGGAAGAGCTTGGCGCGCGGGGGCGCAGAGCTTGGCGCGAAGCGGCCTCCCCGCCCGCCGGGAGCCAGAGACTCCCCACGGACGTCTCGGAGCGGAGCGGAGGGGGGCAGCGGGCCCGGTGGTCTGAGGTTGTTGGACACCGGGGTCGGGCTTAAGGGGCGGAGGCCAGCTTGGCATAGGGGAGGCCGGACGGGGAGCCTCGAGTCATGGGCAGGCGGCGGCGAGAGTCCACCGGAGAGGCCTAGAGTCACGAACAGTCATCCCGAGAGGCGCAGGGTGAAGCAGGGATGCAAAGCTTCCGCAGAGTCATGGCAGTCAGCCCGAGAGGCGTAGAGGTGGATGGAAAGCGTCCACCAGAGAGGCCCAGAGTGGTGGGCAGTCAGCCCCCGAGAGGTGTAGAGTCAAGGGCAGTCAGCCCGAGAGGCGCAGAGTCAAGCCGGGGTGGAAAGCTTCCAGAGAGTGATGGGCAGTCAGCCCGAGAGGCACAGATTCAAGCCGGGGTGGAAAGCTTCCAGAGAGTGATGGGCAGTCAGCCTGAGAGGCGCAGAGTCAAGCCGGGGTGGAAAGCTTGCAGAGAGTGATGGGCAGTCAGCACGAGAGGCGCAGAGTCAAGCCTGAGCGGGAAGAGTCGGTCCCCCCCAGGGCCCCCTGGTGGAAAGATTCGGCCTCAGCCCCGTCCCTCTTGGGAAAGATCAGGCCAGGCAGCCTGGCTCACCGTCGCCGCATTCGGCTCCCACCTCCCGGTGGGAAAAAATAAAAATAAATGAATAAATAAATTAATAAATAATAATGGAAAGAAAAAAAATATCATGATGAAACAAACCCCAGACCGACCCGGGCCGGAAGGCAGGGTCTCGGACGGCACCCGGGACCCTCCATATACCTACCCAAGCTGGCCGGAGTTAACCGGGCTCCAGGCAGCTCCCAGGACCCGTCACAGACCAGGCAGGGGATGGCCGGCATAGTTCCCGGCTCCAGGAGGGACCCAGGACCCGTGGTAGAGCTGCCAGGGCTGACCGGAGATGACCGCACTTATCCGGGATTGAAGGGGCTCCAACATCCGCTAACCGCCCGGGCTGGGATAGCCGGCAAGGTCCCCGGCATCAAACCGGCACCAGGAGTGACCCAGAACCCATGGTAGAGCTGCCCAAGGAGACCGGAGATAACTGCACTTAACCGGGATTGAAGGGGCTCCAGCGTCCGCTAACCGCCCGGGCATGGGTGGCCGGCAAGGTCCGCGGCGTCAAAACAGCTCCAGGAGTGACCCAGGACACATGGTAGAGCTGCCCAAGGAGACCGGAGATAACCGAACTTAACCGGGATTGAAGGGGCTCCAACGTTCGCTAACCGCCCAGGCATGGGTAGCCGGCAAGGTCCTCGGCGTCAAACCGGCTCCAGGAGTGACCCAGGACCCATGGTAGAGCTGCCCAAGGAGACTGGAGATAACCACACTTAACGGGAATTGAAGGGACTCCAGCGTCCGCTAACCGCCCGGGCATGGATAGCCGGCAATGTCCCCGGCATCAAACCGGCTCCAGGAACCGTCCAGGACCCATGGTAGAGCTGCCCAAGGAGACCGGAGATGACCGCACTTAACCGGGGTTGAAGGGGCTCCAACGTCCGCTAACCGCCCGGACATGGGTAGCCGGCAAGGTCCGCGGCATCAAACCGGCTCCAAGAACCATCCAGGACCCATAGTAGAGCTGCCAGGGCTGACCGCAGATGACCACACTTAACCGGGATTGAAGGGGCACCAGCATCAGCTAACCGCCCGGGCATGGGTAGTCGGCAAGGTCCCCGGCATCAAACCGGCTCCAGGATCCGTCCAGGACCCATGGTAGAGCTGCCCAAGGAGACCGGAGATGACCGCACTTAACCGGGATTGAAGGGGCTCCAGCGTCCGCTAACCGCCCGGGCATGGTTGACCGGCAAGGTCCGTGGCATCAAACTGGCTCCAGGAGTGACCCAGGACCCGTGGTAGAGCTGCCAGGGCTGACCTGAGATGACTGCACTTAACCAGGATCGAAGAGGCTCCAGCGTCCGCTAACCGCCCGGGCATGGGTAGTCAGCAAGGTCCCCGGCGTCAAACCGGCTCCAGGAGTGACCCAGGACCCATGGTAGAGCTGCCCAAGGAGACCGGAGATAACCGCACTTAACCGGGATTGAAGGGGCTCCAGCTTCCGCTAACCGCCCGGGCATGGGTAGCCAGAAAGGTCCCCGACGTCAAACTGGCTCCAAGAGTGACCCAGGACCCGTGGTAGAGCTGCCCAAGGAGACCGGAGATAACTGCACTTAACCGGGTTTGAAGGGGCTCCAACGTCCGCTAACCGCCCGGGCAGGGGTAGCAGGCAAGGTCCCCGGCGTCAAACTGGCTCCAGGAACCGTCCAGGACCCATGGTAGAGCTGCTCAAGGAGACCGGAGATAACCGCACTTAACTGGGATTGAAGGGGCTCCAACGTCCGCTAACCGCCCGGGCATGGGTAGCCGGCAAAGTCCCCGGCGTCAAACCGGCTCCAGGAGTGACCCAGGACCCATGGTAGAGCTGCCCAAGGAGACCGGAGATAACCGCACTTAACTGGAATTGAAGGGGCTCCAACGTCCGCTAACCGCCCGGGCATGGGTAGCCGGCACGGTCCGCGGCGTCAATCCGTCAACCAGGGCCGGCCCCAGGTTCCAGGAGGAATCGCAGGCAAAACCCAAGCTGACCTGTTGGGACTTAGGCGTTTTTCTTCCTCCCTCTCTCTGCGGGGCTCGAGGCTAGGTCTTAAGCCGGTCGAGCATTCCAGGGAGTTTGCCGCTTTTCGCGGCTTGGTCTCAGGCCGGCCGACCGCTCCAGGGAGTTTGCCGCATTCCCCGACTCGCGGCTCGGTCTCAGGCTAGCCGAGCGCTCCACGGAGTTTGTCGCTTTCCCGGCTTGCGGCTTGGATCACGAGCCGGCTTAGCGCTCCATGGACTTTGCCGCTTGTCCCGGCGCGCCGAGCCAAAGCCAAGCTGGCCAGACGGTCCAAGCTGGACGATTGAGTCTGTCGTTTTTCTGGGCGAAAAATGCGCGGAGCTCGCGGATGAGGTCGGATTTGCCCGCCGAGGCCGGGAGGGAGTTCCAGGAGCCCGGACTGATTCCGCGTGGAGCTCCCCTTCTGCCTCGGGACTGTTTTCGGGGGGGGCTCCGGGAAAGGTTGCTGAGGATATATGTGAGGAGGTGATTTTCAGAGTGCCACGATCTCAGGACGCCTCACGCTCGGACCGATGATGCCCACCGCCTCCAGGTGGGGAGGGGAGAGCGCGCCCAGGCCCCGGCGGTCGCGGGCTGCCAGAGGCGCCTCGACCCCCCTCCTGTCCGCTTGGGGAAGGCTTCCGCGGTCGGCCCGCCGTCCAGGTGGTGGGTCCCCCCGTTCGTCACGGGGCCGGAGGAGCCCACCACCCCGCCCGGGGAGGTCCTCCGTCCGCCCCACAGTCTCCGACGGTGAGTCTGCCAGGACCCGAAGGAGAATCAGGCCGGCCAGAAGGACGCCACCGGCGGCCGTGCCAGGCGAGGTTTGAGGGCGCGAGCCGGGCGGTCTGCACCGACCGTTCCCGGCCGCCCCTCCCTTCGCCCCGGCCGGCCTCCAGGCCCCGGCGTCCGAGCGCAGATGACCTCCGACAGCCCCCGGTACCTCCGCAAGGAGAGCGTGACATCGAGGCCGACGGGCGAGGGGGAGGCTTCGGCCGAGCCTCCCTCCTCCCCGCCGCCTCCTCCACCCCACGGAAGCTTCGCCCTCTGCGCCTACCATGGTGACCACGGGTAACGGGGAATCAGGGTTCGATTCCGGAGAGGGAGCCTGAGAAACAGCTACCACATCCAAGGAAGGCAGCAGGCGCGCAAATTACCCACTCCCGACTCGGGGAGGTAGTGACGAAAAATAACAATACAGGACTCTTTCGAGGCCCTGTAATTGGAATGAGTACACTTTAAATCCTTTAACGAGGATCTTTTGGAGGGCAAGTCTGGTGCCAGAAACCGCGGCAATTCAGAGGAGGAGGTTGTGTATGCTGAGGCTCTGCTAAAGATCCAGAGGAGTTGGAGAGAGGGAAAGCTATGGCTTCCTCCAGCCCAGGTTCGGGGCAGCTGGCCCGGCCTGTAAGTGTGCAGACTATCCCTGGACTGAGAGACCTGTCCAGGAAGGAGCGGCTGTTTTTGGGGACTCAGTTCGGGATCTTCGACTGGACCAGGGCCTAGCCTGGAGAGGACCCTTCCAAGATTAGGAAGAGAAGGGCCAAAAAAAAGAGTTGATTCAGAAGGCCTCCCAGGCCTTTTGCAAGAGAATGGAGGTCTTGTCCGACCTTTGGAACCGGAGGCATTGGGCTAATAGCTCCCGGAGAAAAGAGTTCCGTGAGGCCATTAAGCTCTTGAAAGCTCAATCCGCAGAGCAATGGGACTTGATCGATGGCCTATGCGAGAGGGGGATTGGAGAAAGTTGATTTCTGTTGGAGGTGAGGAGAGAGCTGCGGAGGGCGAGTAAGGAGGGGACCCAAGCAGCAAGGCATGGAGGACAGCCTTCCCCACAGACCCCGCAGGTGGAGGTGGAAAGGAGTGCACCGGATCCAATTGAGCCGGTGGATGGTGAGATGGAGACCAATGGTGGTGTGATAGCTTCCCAACCAGGCACAGCTGTTGTGATTGAGGCTGTGAAGGGTCCCTGGAACCCTGTGTCAGCCCAGCCTGTGATTGAGGCTGGGGTACAGGTTGAACCGGGTAGGGCACCCAATGAGGCAGTTCAGCAAGAGGCAGGTGCGGTTGGAGGGAGCAGGGCGGCTGTGAGGAAACCCGTGGTCATGCTGACACCACTTACCAGTGCAGCGGTGGATTTGTTTAGCACACCGAAGACCCATGCAGGGAAAGAAGAAGAAGAAGCAATGGCTGACAAGAAGCCAGGGACTGCCGACTCCCAGTGCACCCCGGTGAACCCAGTGTGTGACCCAGTGTGTGACCCAGTGATGCAGGGCGGATTGGCCAAGATAGCGGCCACTGCATAGGCACATGCTGTGGGGGAGGGGCAGGCTTTTGCAGGACTACCCATAGAGACTCCGGTAATGGACTCCGGTTCAGTGGCGGCTATGGGGGAGGATGGTTCAGAAGGAGAGGGTGCGGGGATGGAGGAGGTGGATGGATCGGCTTCACCTGTAGGTGCAGTGGAGCCAGGTGATCCACAAACTCCCAGTGTTCCGGCACCGTCAGATGACGCCGGAGGTGTGGTGGGCATGACCCGTGGGCTGGGGGAGGGGCCACGAGGGGCAGGTATTCCCGGAGTAGCCTGTGGCAGAGGATCAGGGCCACTTCCGGTCTGTGTCTCCAGGGACTTCCGGTCCGCAGAACGACCAGGAAGTGACGGGAAGTGGTAAGGCTGAGGTTTCGGAGGGGATTGATGCTGCCCAGCAATCTGCTGGATGGGGGGAAAGCCAGATGGGGGTGCTCCAGGGAGAATTGGCAAGTCTGGTGCCAGTAGCCACGGTAATTCCGTGGTGAGAGGAGGTGTGTTACTGAGCTCCTGCGGAGAACCAGAGCCTTTGGAGAGAGGGGGAGTGATGGCCTCCTCCAGCCCAGGACCGGGGCAGCTGGCCCGGCCTGGAGATGTCCAGACCATCCCGGGTCTGAAGGATCTAGCTCGGGAGGAGAGGCTTTTCCTGGGGACACAGTCAATCCTGTCTGACTGGACCCGGGCCCAGCCAGGTGAGGACCCGTCCAAGACCAGGAAAAGGAGGGCCCGTGTGAAGGGCCTCATCCACAAGGCATCGGTGGCCTTCTGCCGAAAAATGGAGGTACTGTCAGACCTGCGGAACCGGAGGGACAGAACCAACAGTTCTAGGAGACGGGAATTCCGTGAGGCCATAGAGGCCCTGAAGGAGCAGTGTGCCCGTGATTGGGATCTCATTGACGGGCTCTGTGAGCGTGGAGTTGGAGAGAGGGGGTTTTGCCTGGAAGTGCGCCGGGAAATCCGGAAGGCCAGCCAGGAAGGAACCCAGGCTGCGAGGCGGGGAGGTCCTTCCCAGCAGCCCCTGCAGGATGGAGCAGAGCCGGTGGTGGAACCGACGGTGGAGGCAGCGCAGGCCAGCGGTGGTGCAGCCCCCCAACCAGGTACGATCCCCGCTTGTGAGGCTGAGGAGGGTCCCCGGATCGCTGTTGTCACCCAGCCTGCGTCTGTGGCAGGGACGCAGGCAGATCCGGGTAGGGTACCCAATGATCCAGTCTCACAGGAGACGGGATTGGTTGGTGGGGCCAGGGCGGGTTTGACGCCGGTGGTACTGTTAAAGCCACTGGCCGCTGCCAAGTTAAAAGTCCCAGCCAGCGTCCAGGTGGCTCAGGCGGATGTTGCGGTGGAGGAGGCTGTGAAGCCTGAAGGGACTGCCGGGACTGCTCAGTGCATCCCCCCTGTGAACCCAGTGTGTGCTCAGCAGCAGGTGCAGAGCGGACCTGCCAAGATGGCGGCCGCTGCACCAGAGCACGCCGAGGGGGAGGGGGTGACAAGTGGAATGCTCTCCACAGAGACTTTGGTGGTGGTGGGTGATGTTGCGGTGAGGGGGGAGGAGGTTGTGGTTGAGGGTGGTGGGAGGAGGGAGGAGGATGTGGATGGATCGTCCTGGGATCCACAGGCTCTGAGCGTCCCTGCAGAGGCTAATGGCGCCGGAGCCGCGGCGGGCGTGTCCCGCGAGTTGGGGGCGGAGCCGGAGGGGGCGGGCTTGCCGGAGGTGCCGCTGGCGGTGGATTCGGGCCACTTCCGGTCGGCGTCTGCCGCGACTTCCGGCCCGCACCCAGTCCAGGAAGTGGTGGAGGATGGTGTGGTAGGATCTGAGGAGGGGCTGCCAGCAGCCCAACGTTCCGTGGGGTGGGGAGAGAGCCGGATGGAGGCGCTGCAGGAGGAGTGCCCGGCTCTCTCCTTCATAAGGTTGTTGGAGGGCTCCCAGGGTGGTGCGGGAGACCAGTCTGCGATGGAGGTGGGTGGTGAGGGTGATGCTGTCCCAGCAGACTGGGACAACTTGGGGGACAGCCAACTGGCGGCCATCTTGGGGGAAACCCCTGGTGCGCCTCCGCCCCAAGTGGTGAGGAGGAAGGAGGGGAGGCAGGTTGGGGGTTCTCAACCCCAGAGTGAGGTGGGTGCGGGTGAAGAGGGGTCTGTGGGAGATGCCATCCCTGCGGGGGGTCCCCCTCCTGCCCCGGGTTTGCTTGACCAGCCACAGGAGGCGGGCCTTCTGACTGCCCTGAAGGAAGGGAGGTCCTTTGCCCAGGTGGCTGGTGCCAGTGTCCCTCTGGCCCCCCTGTATGGTCGGTTCGGGGCCCAGAATTTTAGGGCCCCCCCGGCAGACCAGGCACAGGGCGGTGGTGCCTGGTCAAGGGGTACAGGGGGTCCAGAGAGAAGGAGACGCAACGTGGTGCAGCTGAAATGGGAAGGGGCGGGGCAGTGCCCTACCCGTGGACAGATTATCGACTGGGTGTTGGCATTGAGGTTCAAGGTTTCGGACCTCTTTGCTGTAATACACCCTACAAACTCCAGGGAGTTCGATATTAGTTTCGTTTCCTCTGTCTCGATGGAAATGTTCCTGACCATATATGAGATTGTGAGGAAGTCAGACCCCTGGAAGAGCGTAAGGGTCATCCCTCTGTCCCGCCAGGAGGAGGTGAAGACCCTGACAGTACTCGTGAGAAACGAGTCTTTGCCGCCCGAGGATATAATGACCTGGCTCGGGCGGTACGGGCAGCTGCAGAATCCACTAAGAAAAGTGTTGGATGAGCGTGGGGTTTGGACGGGGGCATGGACAGCCAAGATCCGCCTGAAAAGGCTAGGCAACAGTGTCACCCATGTCCCCGGCAGTGCCTTTATCGGCCGGGACAGGATCTTGGTGTTCTACCCTGGCCAGCCTCGGCGCTGCTTTAAATGCGGTAGCCCGGCGCACCTCAGCGCAGATTGTACCATGCCACGCTGCGTGAGGTGCAATGGCTTCGGGCACTCGCCGGACACCTGCAGGCTTATCGTGTGTAACCTGTGTGGGGAACTGGGTCACCCCTTTAGCCGGTGCCCGAAGGCCTTCCGTGGGTATGGGTCAGAAGGTTGTGGACCTGGTCAAGCTGGGGGGCAGGAGGAGGGGGGGTCGGTGCCAGCTGCCGGTCCCGCAGGTCCGGGCGGGACTCAGCCGGGCCCCCCTGGCCCTGACCCTCGCCCGCAAAGGCAGAGGGTGAACAGGCGCAGACAGGGGGATGTGGCAGCTCCGGCTGCGCCTGGTGCTAGTAAGCCGGCCCCTCCAGTGCCGGCACCTAGGGCCTCCAGGGGTCCTGGGGTCAGGACAACCCCTATGGGTCCCCCAAAACCATCTGAGGGGAGGGTCCCTGGGGACTCTGCCCATTTGCCTTCCCCTGCCCCGCCCCCGTCTTCTTCCCCTCCCCCTCCTTTGTCTGTTCCTGTTTCCCATGCCCCCCCTTCCCCGTCCCCTTCCCTTCCTGTGCCCGTTGTCTCTTCCCCTGTCCCTGGTCCATCTCGTCCCCCCCCTGATCCTGCCGAGCAGGACCAGATGGACACTTCTGGCCCCGGCAAGGGCCCTTTCAAACGGCAGAATGAGGCCTCAAGTGAGGGGCGCTCGGAGGACGATGGCGGGAGGGAGGTCCTGGAGGGAGGGTGGGTTAAAAAGAAAAAAAATAAAAAAAGGAAGAGGAAGGTGCCAGTAGCGGTTGATGGTGGAGATCCTCCCCTTACCCTCCACAACCGCTACTGGTTTTTCACAGACTCGGACGACAGTGAGGATGTCTAGGTTTTGGGTAACAGAGGAGAATGCAAACCATTCAATTACTAAGGATGGCGGTACCCTCTCCAATACGTCTTGCGACTATTAACGTCGCAAGTGTTCGTTCTGTGGCGGCTCGCTTTGCGGCCTTCACTTTTCTCAGCCAGATTGAGGCTGACATTTTGTTTTTGCAAGAGACCTGGCTAGCATCGGTGGCAGAGGTGCATTTAGCAAAGAGGGAGTGGAGGTGTGGGCCCTCCCTCTGGTCTCTTGCGGCTGAGCCCTGCAGTGGAGT
Organism: Lithobates clamitans; assembly: GCA_037952925.1. Lineage (NCBI taxonomy): Eukaryota > Metazoa > Chordata > Amphibia > Anura > Ranidae > Lithobates > Lithobates clamitans. Next base: position 205,771 of record JBBGZY010001652.1, on the reverse strand, counting down.
TGCGGTCCTTTTTAAGACTGGTCCGGTGACTTGCCGACGAGTAATTGAGGTGGAGACTGGTAGGTGTCTGGTGGTGGACGCCGTCGTGAGGGGGCAATTCCTTAGGCTCATCAATTTTTACGGTCCCCAGTCCAAGAGGGACAGGAAGAGCCTCCTTACGATGGTCAAGCCCTACCTTTTTACGTCCCAGCAGGTGGTCTTTGGCGGTGATTTTAACATGGTCACCAGATCAAAGGATCGGGCAGGTGCCTCTGGCCCCCTGGGATATGATAGTATTTTTCTGAATACTATAGTGAGGGAAGCCGGATTGGTGGATGCGCACGTTTGCCGCCTCCCCAATCACACGGGGTTCACCTACTCCCGAGGCAGTTGTAAGAGTAGATTAGACAGGTTTTTTTTGAAGGGGGACTCTGCCTTTGCGGCTCCTGTGCTGCATGCGGTGGAGTTCTCTGATCACTGTATGGTATCCGTGACTCTGAATGTTGCCGAGACCCCCCAGAAAGGTAAGGGTTTGTGGCGACTGAATGGGTCGCTGCTCGAGGACTCTGAAGTTAGGGAAGCCTATGAGACCTTTCTTACGGAACAGGCCTCGCTCCTTGAGAGCGGCTGCTCCCGCCAGGAATGGTGGGAAGTAGTGAAGAAGAGGTCGGAAGGCTTTTTCCGTAGGGTCTCTAGGTACCGGGCAAGTTCTAAGTACCTGGCCTACCAGAGGTTGCGCAGGCGTTTAGACGACCTGATTTCCTTTGGGGGCCCTCAGGAGCAGATATCCGATCTGAAGCTTCAGATGAGGGAGTGTCAGTACGACCGTCTCGCCTCCCTGGTTCTTGAGAGGGATTACGGGAAGTTTTCCTCCCCGGATCCTTACAAGAGCTGCGGTGAGGCGGTGAGTTCGAAGGTCGTACATGGCCTGAGGGACTCCTCTGGATCACTGGTGCGGTCCAAATCAGGGATCCTGGGCGTCATCAGGGACCATTTTTCGGACCTCCTGAAGAAGAAGCCTTTAGATATGGAGAAGGTCAGGGACTTCCTTGATGAGACTCCGCTTCGTGTGGGGTCTGACCTCCCTGACTCTTTGACGGATGAGATCTCAGTTGCTGAAGTTGAACAGGCCATTGACTCTTTGTCACCAAAGAAGTCGCCTGGGCCTGACGGTTTCACGGCGGAGTTCTATAAAGCCTTTAAGGGTCTCTTGGCCCCTCTTCTGAGGGAGGTGTTTTGTGAGTGTTTGGCCAAAGGCCTGTTGCCTCCCTCGATGAGAAGGTCAGCTCTGATCCTCCTGTCAAAGGGGAAAGATTCGTCCGTTATTGAGAATTGGCGGCCCATCGCCTTTAGTGCTGTCCTGAGCGTCCGGGAGGCTGTGGAAAGGTGCAGGGCAACGGGGGATGGGCAGTATCTGCTGGCATTGGATCAGGCTAAGGCTTTTGATCGGGTGAGCCATGAGTACCTCTGGCTTCTTCTGAGAAAATACGGCCTGCCTGACCAATTTGTAAATTGGCTGGAGGTTTTGTATAGGGGGGCTGAGAGCTTCCCCCTTGTCAATGGTTGGACGGGTCCCTGCTTTCCTGTGGACTCTGGTGTCAGGCAGGGTTGCCCGCTGAGTCCCCTTCTCTACGTCTTTGCGGTAGATCCCTTTGTGAAGAGGCTTGACTGCGGGCGTCTGAGGGGGGTCCCGGTGGAGCCTTGCAGTGGCTCAGATTTGGCAGTGAGAGTTGTCGCCTATGCGGATGATGTCTCGGTGGTGGTGTCTAGCCGAGAGGAGGCCCAGTTTGTGGAGACGCAGATTGGAGGCTACTCCGAGGCATCAGGGTCGCTTGTCAACTGGGAGAAGAGTGAAGTTCTCTGGTTGGGAAGGGAGGGTGAGCAGTTCGCCCTTCCGGACGTTTTCCCGGTGCCCCAACCTAAAGTCAAAATTTTAGGCATCTTTTTTGGCCCGGAAGATTATCCCAAGCTAAACTGGGAGAGCAGGTTGGTTGGTGCGTCTCCGAAAGTGAACGCCTGGAAAGGCTGGAAGCTGACGTTGAGGGAAAGGGTGAGCCTGATTAAAACATACTTGCTGCCTGAGTTTCTCTATGTCAGCTACGTTTGTCTGTTGCCAGCATCTCTCTATGCTCGAATCATGAGTCTGTTTTTCCTGCTCTTGTGGGGAAACAGACTTAACTTGATCAAGAGGGAGGTCACGTACCGGCAGCGGAGGCATGGGGGGTTGGACATGGTCAATCCGGTGGTGTTCTTCACTGTCGTGTTTGTAAAGTTCAACCTCCAGTCCATCTTTGTGGACGGGCCTTCGCTGTGGGAGCGCTCATGCAAGGGCTGGCTCTTGCTGTTCCTGAGTGAGTGGGAGGATGGGGGAGGCCTGGTGATCTGCGCAGATCGCATGGGTATCTCCCATCCTACGTCCCGCAGGCATTGAAGGTACTGAGGCAGTGGCGGATAACTGCTCTTGAGGTAGGCTCTATGGGTCGGCGTGAGCTGCACTCAAGGGTCATGGCCTCGGACATTTTGAAGCCACTGGCCTTGAGGGACTGTCCGGAGAGAGTCCTCGGGGAGGGGTTAGCCCTTCTGAATTCCCCGAGAATTCCACCTAAATTTTGGGATCTTGCATGGAGGGCGTTCCATGGACGCCTTTACGTCCGTGCAAACCTAAAATACCGGAACCTCGATGACAGAGACTGTCCTCGTCAGGAGTGTGGGGGGTACTGGAGACCATGGACCATTTTTGGTCCAGTGCCCTTTCAACCTGGAGGTTCTGAGGGGAGTGGAGGATGCCATCGGCTATCCCCGCCTCTCGGCCCTGTCCCTTCCTGAGAGGGTGTACGGTAACTTCAGAGTTCATAGGGGTTTTGAGTTATCGTCACTTTTTTTTAGTTAGTACAGTAGTGCTCTACTACACTTGGCACGCTCGGGCTCTGGTGTCCACTAGGGACAAAATCCTGTCGGTGCATGAGGTGGTGGGTGATATCTTTCGGGAACTGGTGAAGGTGAGGAGTCTGGAAAGGGAGAGAGTCGGGGCGGTGAGGTGTGCCCGTTTATGGAGGGGTTTTAACTTCCAGCCACCTTGAGCCAGACTCCTCTTCCTTGTGGGGTGGTGGTTCTTGCTGTCCTTTCCACTCCCCTTTAGATTTTGTCTTGGGTTACTTTTTGAAGTAGGGCTGCGGACAAACCGCGTCTGTGCATTCTCGCCTGTGTAAATGGGTGTGAAGTGTAGTGCTGTGTTAGGGTGTTAGTAGTTTTGTTTGTCTAGTCAGTTTTAAGGTATAAGTTTAAGTTTTAAGTTTCAGTTATGAGTTTTGATATATGCCAAGGATGGCCATGACCTGCCAGTGCAGTGGCTCCCCAAAATTATGGGTGATGCCAGCAGGCAGTATGCCATTCTTTTATGCTCATGATAATACAGGCTTAAGGCCTGCTATATGTTTGTAGTCCTTTCAGAAGTTTGCGTTTATTTTGTTAAGCTGTTTTACCGGAATGGGATTGTTCTGTTTATTTTGTTATTTTGTTATGAATATTGTTAAATTTTTGGTAGCTGTATATATAAATAAAAACATTTCCAGCTCCAATCTCTGAAGGAGTAGGACGTGTGCTGCTGGTGCTCCTGAAGAACCAGAGCGTTCAGTGTGAGAGGGGGAAGCATGGCTTCCTCAAGCCCAGGCTCGGGGCAGCTGGCCCGGCCTGGTGAAGTCCAGACCATCCCTGGTCTGCGGGATTTGGCCCGGGAGGAGAGGCTGTTCCTGGGGACCCAGTTAATTCTATCTGACTGGACCCGGGCCCAGCCAGGAGAAGACCCGTCGAAGACCAGGAAGAGGAGAGCCAGGGTGAAGGGCCTCATTCAAAAGGCCTCCCTGGCTTTTCAGAAAAAAATGGAGGTCCTGTCGGACCTCAGAAACCGGAGGGATAGGTCCAACAGCTCCAGACGCCGGGAGTTCAGGGAGGCAATTGAGCTCCTGAAAGGGCAGTGTGCGGATGACTGGGACCTGCTGGATGGGCTCTGTGAGCGTGGTGTCGGCGAGAGGGGGCTTCCTTCTGGAGGTCCGCCGGGAGATCAGAAGAGCAAGCCAGGAGGGAACCCAGGCCGCGAGACGCGGAAGTCAACCATCCCCGCAAGTCCCGCCGGTGGTGGAGCCAGGAGTGGAGCCAGGTGCAGAGCCAGGTGTGGAGCCGATGGAGGAGGCAGCGGTAGCCGGCGGTGGTGCGGCCCCCCAGCCCAGTGTGACCTCTGCTCGTGAAGCTGAGGAGGGTCCCCGGACCCCTGGTGTTTCCCAGCCTGTGTCTGTGGCAGGGGCACAGGTGGAACCGGGTAGGGCACCCAATGATTCAGCTTCACTAGAGCCTGGTGTGGTTGGAGGAGGCAGGGCTGGTTTAACACCAGTGGTGTTGCTTAAACCGCTGACGGCTGCTAGGCTCGTGGCTGTGGAGGGGGCTCAGTGTTCCCGGAAGGTGGACCCCATGGAGGAGGCTACCAAGCCAGGAGAGACTGCCGGGACTACCTCGCAGGGAAACCCGGTGATCCCAGCGTGTGTGATGCAGGTGCAGGGAGGACCCGCCAAGATGGCGGCCGCCGCACAAACACACGCTATGGGGGAGGGTGAAACAAACCCTGGACTCACCTTAGAGACTCTGGCTGTGACTGTGGGTTCAGTAGAGGATGCGGTGGTGGTGGAGGAGGAGAGGGATTGTGCAGGGGATGGGGATGGATCGCTTCCTCTGCGAGATGCGGGGGAAGCTGATCCACAGGTTTCCAGCATCCCGCCAGAGGCTAATGGCGCCGGAACCGAGGCGGGCGTGGCCCGCGAGTTGGGGGAGGGGCCGGGAGGGGCGGGCTTGCCGGCGGAGCCGCTGGAGGTAGTTCCGGAGCACTTCCGGTCGGAGTTACCCGCAACTTCCGGGTTGCCACCGGGCCAGGAAGTGAGGGGAAGTGTGGGGGAGGGGGCTGTGGAGGAAATGCCTGCTGATCAGCGCTCGGCTGATTGGGGGGAAAGCAAGATGGGGGTGCTGCAGGGGGAGTCCCCGGCTCTTGATTTCATCCGCCAGCTGGAAGGCTCCCAGGTGCAGGCTGCGGATCAGGAGGGTATGGAGGTGGGGGGTGATGCTGCAGAGGCTGTCCCTGCAGATTGGGACAGCTTGCAGGACAGCCAGATGGCGGCCATCTTGGGGGATACCCCAGTTGTGCCTCCACCCCAGGTGGTTAGGAGGAAGGAGGGGAGGCAAGTAGGGGTTTCTCAACCCCAGTGTGCTGTGGAAGAGGTGGTGGGCGGGGCTAAGGGGAGTAGTGGTCCTGTGGAGGGTCCTCCCCCGGCCCCAAGTGTAGTGCTTGACCAGCCACAGGAGGCGGGCCTTCTGACAGCCCTGAAGGAAGGGAGGTCCTTCGCCCAGGTGGCTGGTGCCAGTGTCCCTCTGGCCCCCCTGTATGCTCGGTTTGGGGCTCAGAATTTCCGGGCCCCTCCGGCAGATCAGGCGCAGGACGGTGGCACCTGGTCAAGGGGTACAGGGGGTCCGGAGAGAAGGAGACGCAACGTGGTCCAGCTAAAGTGGGAGGGGGCAGGGCAGTGCCCCACTAGAGGACAGATAATTGATTGGGTGTTGGCAGCAAGGTTCAAAGTTTCGGACCTCTTTGCTGTCATTCACCCGACAAACTCCAGGGAATTTGACATCAGCTTCGTTTCTGCAGTAACGATGGAGATGTTCCTTACCATCTACGAGATTCTAAGGAAGACTGACCCCTGGAAGAGTATTAGGGTGGTCCCTCTGTCCCGCCAAGAGGAGGTGAAAACCCTCACAGTACTCGTGAGGAACGAGTCGTTGCCGTCCGAGGACATAATGACCTGGCTCGGGCGGTACGGGCAGCTGCAGAGTCCACTTAAGAAAGTCCTGGACGAGCGTGGGGTTTGGACCGGGGCGTGGACAGCCAGGATCCGCCTGAAGAGGCAGGGCGCCAGTGTCATGCATGTCCCTGGCAGTGCGTTCATTGGCAGGGACAGGATCCTGGTGTTTTACCCTGGCCAGCCTCGGCGCTGTTTTAAGTGCGGCAGCCCGGCGCACCTCAGCGCAGATTGCACTATGCCTCGCTGCGTGAGGTGCAATGGCTTCGGGCACTCGCCGGACACCTGCAGATTGATCGTGTGCAATCTGTGTGGGGAACTGGGTCACCCCTTCAGCCGGTGCCCGAAGGCCTTCCGAGGGTATGGGTCGGAAGAGTGTGGGTCTGGTCAAGCTGGGGGTCAGGGGAATGGGGGGTCAGGGCCAGCTACTGGTCCTACGGGTTCTGGGACTCGGTCTAGTCCATCTGACCCTCTCCCGCAGAGGCAGAGGGCGAGCAGGCGCAAGCAGGGGGATGCTGCAGCTTCGGCTGCGCCTAGTGGCAGTAGGCCGGCTCCCCCTGTGCCAGCACCTAGGGCCTCTAGGGGTTCTGGGGGCACGCCTGCTCCGAGCGGGGCCCAATCAAGATCAACGGGCTCCCAAAAACCATCTGGGAGAGGTGGTCCCAGGGTTCCTACCCCGGCCCATTTGCCCTCCCCCTCCTTCCCCTCCCCCTCCTGTGTCTGTCCCTGTCCCCCCCCCTTGTCCCCTTCCCTTCCCCTCCCTGTTGCTCCTTCCCCTGTCCCTGGTCCCTCCTGTCCCATGTCCGGTCCTGTCGACCAGGACCAGATGGACACCTCAGGTCCTGGGAAGGGCCTTTTCAAGAGGCTGAAAGAGGCCTCTAGTGGCCACTCAGAAGACGGTGGTGGGGAAGAGGTTTTGGAGGAAGGTTGGACAAAGAAAAAATCAAACAAAAAAAAGAGGAAGAGAAAGGTGCCAGTAGCGGGTGGGGGTGGAGATCCTCCCCTTACTCTCCACAACCGCTACTGGTTCTTCTCAGATTCAGAAGACAGTGAGGATTTGTAGGGTGTTGGGTAACAGAGGAGAATGCAAACCATCCAATTATTAATGATGGCTGTACCCCCTCCAATACGCCTTGTGACGATTAATGTCGCGAGTGTTCGTTCTGTGGCGGCTCGTTTTGCGGCCTTTAATTTTCTCAGCCAGATTGAGGCTGACATTTTGTTTTTGCAAGAGACCTGGCTGGCATCGGTGGCGGAGGTGCATCTGGCGAAGAGGGAGTGGAGATGTGGGCCCTCCCTCTGGTCTCTTGCGGCCGAGCCCTGCAGTGGAGTTGCGGTCCTTTTTAAGACCGGTCCGGTGGCTTGCCGACGAGTAATTGAGGTGGAAACTGGTAGGTGTCTGGTGGTGGACGCTGTCGTGAGGGGGCAATTCCTTCGGCTCATCAATTTCTACGGTCCCCAGTCCAAGAGGGACAGGAAGAGCCTCCTTACGATGGTCAAGCCATACCTTTTTACGTCCCAGCAGATGGTCTTTGGCGGTGATTTCAACATGATCACCAGATCAAAGGATCGGGCAGGTGCCTCTGGCCCCCTGGGATATGATAGTATTTTTCTAAATACTATAGTGAGGGAAGCCGGATTGGTGGATGCGCACGTTTGCCGCCTCCCCAATCACACGGGATTCACCTACTCCAGAGGTAGTTGTAAGAGTAGGTTAGACAGGTTTTTTTTAAAGGGGGACTCTGCCTTTGCGGCTCCTGAGCTGCATGCGGTGGAGTTTTCCGATCACTGTATGGTATCTGTGACTCTGAACGTTGCCGAGACCCCTCAGAAAGGGAAAGGGTTGTGGCGACTGAATGGGTCGCTGCTCGAGGACTCTGAAGTCAGGGAGGCCTATGAGACCTTTCTTACGGAACAGGCCTCGCTCCTTGAGAGCGGCTGCTCCCGCCAGGAATGGTGGGAAGTAGTGAAGAAAAGGTCGGAGGGCTTTTTCCGTAGGGTCTCTAGGTTCCGGGCGAGTTCCAAGTACCTGGCCTACCAGAGGTTACGCAGGCGCTTAGACGACCTGATCTCCTTTGGGGGCCCTCAGGAACAGATATCCGATCTGAAGCTTCAGATGAAGGAGTGTCAGTATGACCGTCTCGCCTCCCTGGTCCTTGAGAGGGATTACGGGAAGTTCTCCTCCCCGGATCCTTACAAGAACTGTGGTGAGGCGGTGAGTTCGAAGGTCATACATGGCCTGAGGGACTCCTCTGGATCACTGGTGCGGTCCAAATCAGGGATCCTGGGCGTCATCAGGGACCATTTTTCGGACCTCCTGAAAAAGAAGCCTTTGGATATGGAGAAAGTCAGGGACTTCATTGATGAGACTCCGCTCCGTGCGGGGTCCGACCTCCCTGACTCTTTGACAGATGAGATTTCGGTCGCTGAGGTCGAGCAGGCCATTGACTCTTTGTCACCAAAGAAGTCGCCTGGGCCTGATGGCTTTACGGCTGAGTTCTATAAAACCTTCAAGGGTCTCTTGGCCCCTCTTCTGAGGGAGGTATTCTGCGAATGTTTGGCCAAAGGCCTGCTGCCTCCCTCGATGAGAAGGTCAGCACTGATTCTCCTGTCAAAGGGGAAAGATTCGTCCGTCATTGAGAATTGGCGACCCATCGCCCTTCTCACTACGGATAGGAAGATACTGGCGAAGATATTGTTTTCGCGTATGTCAGCTATCGCTGACAAGTTACTGTCAGTCTCCCAGCACTGTGCAGTTCCTGGCCGTAGCACATTTAGTGCTGTCCTGAGCGTCCGGGAGGCCGTGGAAAGGTGCAGGGCAACGGGGGATGGGCAGTATCTGCTGGCATTGGATCAGGCGAAGGCTTTTGATCGGGTGAGCCATGAGTATCTCTGGCTTCTTCTGAGAAAATACGGCCTGCCTGACCAATTCGTAAATTGGCTTGAGGTTTTGTATAAGGGGGCTGAGAGCTTCCCCCTTGTCAATGGTTGGACGGGTCCCTGCTTTCCTGTGGACTCTGGTGTCAGGCAGGGTTGCCCGCTGAGTCCCCTTCTCTACGTCTTTGCGGTAGATCCCTTTGTGAAGAGGCTTGACTGCGGGCGTCTGAGGGGGGTCCCGGTGGAGCCTTGCAGTGGCTCAGTTTTGGCAGTGAGAGTTGTCGCTTATGCGGATGATGTCTCGGTGGTGGTGTCTAGCCGAGAGGAGGCCCAGTTTGTGGAGACACAGATTGGAGGCTACTCCGAGGCATCAGGGTCGCTCGTCAACTGGGAGAAGAGTGAGGTTCTCTGGTTGGGAAGGGAGGGTGAGCAGTTCGCCCTTCCGGACGTTTTCCCGGTGCCCCAGCCAAAGGTCAAAATTTTAGGCATCTTTTTTGGCCCGGAAGATTATCCCAAACTAAACTGGGAGAGCAGGTTGGTTGGTGCGTCTCGGAAAGTGAGCGCCTGGAAAGGCTGGAAGCTGACGTTGAGGGAAAGGGTGAGCCTGATTAAAACATACTTGCTGCCTGAGTTTCTCTATGTCAGCTACGTCTGTCTATTGCCAGCATCTCTCTATGCTCGAATCATGAGTCTGTTTTTTCCTACTTTTGTGGGGAAACAGACTGAACTTGATTAAAAGGGAGGTCACGTACCGGCAGCGGAGGCACGGGGGGTTGGACATGGTCAATCCGGTGGTGTTTTTCACCGTCGTTTTTGTAAAGTTCAACCTCCAGTCCATCTTTGTGGACGGGCCCTCGCTGTGGGAGCGTTCATGCAAGGGCTGGCTCTTGCTGTTTCTGAATGAGTGGGAGGACGGGGGGCGGCCTGGTGATCTGCGAAGATCGCACGGGTACCTCCCGTCCTATGTCCCGCAGGCTTTGAAGGTACTGAGACAGTGGCGGATAACTGCCCCTTGAGGTGGGCTCTATGGGTCGGCGTGAGCTGCACTCAAGGGTCATGTCCTCGGACATTTTGAAGCCACTAGCTTTGAGGGACTGCCCGGAGAGAGTCCTCGGGGAGGGGCTAGCCCTCCTGAATTCCCCGAGAATTCCACCTAAGTTTTGGGGATCTTGCGTGGAGGGCGTTCCATGGACGCCTGTACGTCCGCGCAAACCTAAAGTACCGGAACCTTGATGACAGAGGCTGTCCTCGTCAGGATTGTGGGGGGGCGCTGGAGACCATGGACCACTTTCTGGTCCAGTGCCCTTTCAACCTGGAGGTTCTGAGGGGAGTGGAGGATGCCGTTGGCTATCCCCGCCTCTCGGCCCTGTCCGTTTCTGAGAGGGTGTATGGTAACTTCAGAGTCTGCAGAGGGTTTGAGTTGTCATCACTTTTTCTAGTCAGTACAGTTGTGCTTTATTACACTTGGCACGCTCGGTCTCTGGTGTCCACTAGGGATAAAATCCTGTCAGTGCATGAGGTGGTGGGTGATGTCTTTCGGGAGCTGGTGAAGGTGAGGAGTCTGGAAAGGGAGAGAGTCGGGGCGGTGAGGTGTGCCCGTTTGTGGAGGGGCTTTAACTTCCAGCCACCTTGAGCCAGACTCTCTTCTTTGTAGGGTGGTGGTTCTGGCTTTCCTTTCTCACTCCCTTTAGATTTTACTCTCAGTTATTTTTGATGTATGGCTGCAGACAAACCTGGTCTATGCATTCTCGCCTGTAAAAACGGTGTGATGTGTAGTGCAGTGTAGTGTGTGGTTTGTTTAGATTTAAGTAGATTAGTTAGTAGTAGGGTAATGTGCTAATATGTGGTCGTAGGCTGGTAAGGCCTTGTATATAAGTTCCCTAGGGAAAATGTAGCATTATTGTTTTTTTTTCTCTCCTAAGTTGTTAATGTTTATTGCTAAGCCTTATGGCTGTGACCGGATCCTGCAGTGGCCCCTCAAATTTGGGTGTGGCCAGCAGGCGGTATGCCTGACAGGCATAATACTATGCTAAGGTAAACTTGGGGTTGTCCTGCTTGCCCATGGTAAAGTTTATCTC
>JBBGZY010001652.1:0-185000 GCA_037952925.1 Lithobates clamitans | reverse complement strand
GAAGCAATAGTAAGGATAAGAGATGCGTGAGTAAGGATGAAGTAGGGGGGGGGTGTGAAGCATGAATGATAGAGGGGGTGTATTAGTATGCATGAGGCAGGGGGAGTAGTAAAGCAGATGCACAAGTACGGTTGAGGGGGGTGTAAGTAATGATGAGTTTTGGGTGGGGGGGGGTTGTGTTGTAAGTGTTATATGTAAAAAGGGGGGGGGGGTGTGGAATGATGGAGGGATGGGGTGGTACAGAAGGGAAGGGGGGTGGGAATGACAAAGGGAGGGCGGAGGTGATGTGAAGTTACAAGGAGGGAAGAAAAGTGAAGTGCATAGATTTGAAAAACATTAAAAAATAACAATTGATACATGGTAAGATGATCATAATTTTTGGCATGGTTTTGAATAATCAATTCCACTTGTCTTTTCAATCTACGGGATAAAAAATAAATAATTATTAAAAATATAAAAACAAATACATTTCACATATACATTTTGAAAAAATGTATATATATATATATATATATATATATATATATATATATATATATCTATCTCTCAATCTCTACCAAAAATTTTTTATACATTACCTGAATGGAAAACAATGTAGACCAAAAAGAGAAGCAGACCAAGAAATATGATCCAAGTTCTTCTGTATCTGTTAAGTTAAAAACAGTTAAAATTAAATTTACATTGAGAAATGTTTACATTATTATTGACAATATGCCTAACATTTTTGCAATACAGACATTAACAATTAGAAACAGGCAAAAAAATTTTTTTATACCATACCTTAAAATTTAATACAGCTTTTGATGGCTATAAAAAAATATATATATATTTTTCCGTTCAAAATAAAATAACTATGCAATATGATTATAATTAATTATATATATATATATATATATATATATATATATATATATATATATATATATATATATATATATATATATATATATATATATATATATCTCTATCTCTCAATCTCTACAAAAAATTTTTTATACATTACCTGAATGGAAAACAATGTAGACCAAAAGAGAAGCAGACCAAGAAATATGATCCAAGTTCTTCTGTATCTGTTAAGTTAAAAACAGTTAAAATTAAATTTACATTGAAAAATGTTTACATTATTATTGACAATATGCCTAACATTTTTGCAATACAGACATTAACAATTAGAAACAGGCAAAAAAAATTTTTTATACCATACCTTCAAATTTAATACAGCTTTTGATGGCTATAAAAAAAAATATATATATTTTTCCGTTCAAAATAAAATAACTATGCAATATGATTATAAATTTACATATATATACACATATATATATATATATATATATATATATATATACACATATATATATATATATATATATATATATATATATATATATATATATATATATATATATATACATATATACACACACACACACACACACACACATATATACATACACACACACACAAACAAATTATTTTAACAAAAAAATAGTATACGTTATTAAACAAACAAAAAAAAATGTTGTAATTACATAAAATAAAAAAACAAACAAAAAAAAAAAAAAAACCATAACTTTATATTGCTGATATTACATCAAAAAAAAACTTTCGCTTTTTATACACAATTACAATATTTATATATATTACAATTTACTAAATACTTTCCTTAGTAAAATAAAAAAAAAAATATTAAAAAATAAATAATTTAAATAGACAACAAAAAATTTTATGTTTAAAAAAAAAAAAAAAAAATTGGATAACAAAATAGATATAAAAATTCTACTGTAATAACCATTACTATAAAACTAGCTATATTATATTTAAAAACAGAATTTAAAATACATTACACCTATATACAAAGCATTGCAAGTAACAGTATAATTTTAGATTAAAAAAAATATATATAAATAAAGACACTAGGATTACTTACCTTATTGTTTGTGCAGTAGCATATGGTGACAAAGGGGAAGGTATGCCGCGTGTGCTCCGTTCGCCTCGTGTTCTCAGGTAATACTGCTGAATATTACCTGTATGCCCAACCTAAAAATGGAAAAATTTGAAACGCCCTCTAAACGTGGCGGACGTAATGACGTCAGTCCTGGTAAAGTCTCGCGAGATTTTGCGGAGGTTATCCGCAATGTCTCCTGGGATGAAAGACAATGAGATCCCAGGAGACATTGCGGGTAACGAAGGATATGACTTCAATACCCGCAAAGTCCACGCCCACAGCCGCAGGGACAGAAACAAAGAAAGACTGATAACGCAAGGTAGGAAAAAAAAAAAAAAAAAAAAAAGCTCCATATGGCACTCGGTGTTGCTTTTAGAAGCCACCGAGATGCTGATTAAAAAACGGGTGAAGATCCGCTTTAAGTTTTATTTTACTAGCATGTTCAGTTCTTTTTCTAACGTTTGTATTTTCAATGGTAGCTGTTTTTCTTTATTAAAAAATTTCCAGCTCCAATCTCTGAAGGAGTAGGACGTGTGCTGCTGGTGCTCCTCAAGTTCCAGAGCGTGCTGAAGGAGAGGGGGAAGCATGGCTTCCTCAAGCCCAGGCTCGGGGCAGCTGGCCCGGCCTGGTGAAGTCCAGACCATCCCTGGTCTGCGGGAACTGACCCGGGAAGAAAGATTGTTCCTGGGGACCCAGTCCATTTTATCAGACTGGACCCGGGCTCAACCAGGAGAGGATCCCTCCAAGACCCGCAAGAGGAGGAATAAAGTAAAGGGCCTGATACAGAAGGCCGCTGCTGCCTTCTGTAGGAGCATGGAGGTCCTGTCCAACCTCCGTAACCGGAGAGACCATACCACCAGCACTCGGAGGAAGGATTTTAAGGAGGCCATAGATCTGCTAAAACAGAAGTGTGCGGAGGCCTGGGATCTGATCGATGGCCTGTGCGATCGTGGCATAGGGGAGAGGGGCTTCTGTTTGGAGGTCCGGCGTGAAATCCGGAGAGCCAGCCAGGAAGGGAAGCAGGCTGCAAGACGGGGAGGTTCTTCCCAGCAGCCCCCGCAGGAAGAGCAGGTTCCGGAGCCAGTGGTGGAGGCAGTGCAAGCCGGCAGTGTGACCCCCCTACCAGGTACGATCCCCGCTTGTGAGGCTGAGGAGGGTCCCCGGGCCCCTGTTGTCACCCAGCCTGTGTCTGTGGCAGGGACACAGGTGGGCCCGGGTAGGGCACCCGATGATCCAGTCTCACAGGAGACGGGATTGGTAGGTGGGGGAAGGGTAGTCCTGAAGCCGGTAGTGCTGCTGAAGCCGCTGGCTGCTGCCAGGCTGAAGGCTCCTATCAACACCCGGTCAGCTTGTGCGGTGGAGGAGGAGGAGGTGAAGATCCCCAAAGAGACTGCCGGGACTGTCTGCTGTAACCCCCCCATGATCCCTGTGTGTGACCAGCGGGAGGTGCAGGGCGGACCTGCCAAGATGGCGGCCGCCGCACCTGTGAACGCTGTGGGGGAGGGGGAGGCACATGGAGAGGTCTCCATAGAGACTGTGGTGGTGGCGGGAGAAGTCATGGTGAGGGAGGAGGAGATGGCTGTGGTTGAAGGGAGGAGGGAGGAGGTTGTGGATGGATCAACCCGGGATGATCCACAGGCACTGAGCGTCCCCGCTGAGGCTAATGACGCCGGAGCCGCGGTGGGCGCTTCCCGCGAGTTGGGGGCGGAGCCGGGAGGGGCGGGCTTGCCAGGGGTGCCACCGGCGGTGGATTCTGGCCACTTCCGGTCCGCGTCTGGTGCGACTTCCGGCCCGCACCCAGTCCAGGAAGTGGAGGTGGAAGGTATGGTGGGATCGGAGGAGGGGCTGCCAGCAGCCCAACGTTCTGTGGGGTGGGGAGAGAGCCGGATGGAGGCACTGCAGGAGGAGTGCCCGGCTCTCTCCTTTATAAGGCTGTTGGAGGGCTCCCAGGGTGGTGCTGAGGGCCAGTCTGCCATGGAGGTGGGTGGCGAGGTAGATGCTGTCCCGGCAGACTGGGACAACTTGGGGGACAGCCAGCTGGCGGCCATCTTGGGGGAAACCCCTGATGTGCCTCCGCCCCAAGTTGTAAGGAGGAAGGAGGGGAGGCAGGTTGGGGGTTCTGAACCCCAGAGTGAGGTGGGTGCGGGTGAGGGGAGGTCTGTGGGTGATACCATCCCTGCGGGGGGTTCCCCTCCTGCCCCGGGTTTGCTTGACCAGCCACAGGAGGCGGGCCTTCTGACTGCCCTGAAGGAAGGGAGGTCCTTTGCCCAAGTGGCTGGCGCCAGTGTCCCTCTGGCCCCCCTGTATGGTCGGTTCGGGGCCCAGAATTTTAGGGCCCCCCCGGCAGACCAGGCACAGGGCGGTGGTGCCTGGTCAAGGGGTACAGGGGGTCCAGAGAGAAGGAGACGCAATGTGGTGCAGCTGAAATGGGAAGGGGCGGGGCAGTGCCCTACCCGTGGACAGATTATCGACTGGGTGTTGGCACTGAGGTTCAAGGTTTCGGACCTCTTTGCTGTAATCCACCCCACAAACTCCAGGGAGTTCGATATAAGTTTTGTTTCCTCCGTCTCAATGGAAATGTTTTTGACCATTTATGAGATTGTGAGGAAGTCAGACCCCTGGAAGAGTGTAAGGGTCATCCCTCTGTCCCGCCAGGAGGAGGTAAAGACCCTGACAGTACTCATGAGAAACGAGTCTTTGCCGCCCGAGGATATAATGACCTGGCTCGGGCGGTACGGGC
Source organism: Lithobates clamitans (assembly GCA_037952925.1). Lineage (NCBI taxonomy): Eukaryota > Metazoa > Chordata > Amphibia > Anura > Ranidae > Lithobates > Lithobates clamitans. Next base: position 180,315 of record JBBGZY010001652.1, on the reverse strand, counting down.
AGCTGCAGAATCCACTGAGGAAAGTGTTGGATGAGCGTGGGGTTTGGACGGGGGCGTGGACAGCCAAGATCCGCCTGAAGAGGCAAGGCAACAGTGTCACCCATGTCCCTGGCAGTGCCTTTATTGGCAGGGACAGGATCTTGGTGTTCTACCCTGGCCAGCCTCGGCGCTGCTTTAAATGCGGCAGCCCGGCGCACCTCAGCGCAGATTGTACCATGCCTCGCTGCGTGAGGTGCAATGGCTTCGGGCACTCGCCGGACACGTGCAGGCTTATCGTGTGTAACCTGTGTGGGGAACTGGGTCACCCCTTTAGCCGGTGCCCGAAGGCCTTCCGTGGGTATGGGTCAGAAGGTGGTGGTTCTGGTCAAGCTGGGGGGCAGGAGGAGGTGGGGTCGGTGCCAGCCGCTGGTCCCGCAGGTCCAGGCGGGACTTAGTCAGGCCCCCCTGGCCCTGACCCTCGCCCCCAAAGGCAGAGAGCGAGCAGGCGCAGAGGGGATGTGGAAGCTCCAGCTGCGCCTGATGTTAGTAAGCCGGTCCCTCCAGTCCCGGCACCTAGGGCCTCTAGGGGTCCTGGGGTCAGGACAACCCCTATGGGTCCCCCAAAACCATCTGGGGGGAGGATCCCTGGGGTCCCTGTCCATCTGCCTTCCCCTGCCCCGGCCCCGTCTTCCCCCTCTCCCCCTCCTTTGTCTGTTCCTGTCCCCCCTGCCCCTTCTTCCCCATCCCCTTCTCTTCCTGTGCCTATTGCCCCCTCCCCTGTCCCTGGTCCATCTCGTCCCCCCCCCTGATCCTGCCGAGCAGGACCAGATGGACACCTCTGGCCCTGGTAAGGGCCTCTTCAAGAGGCTGAACGAGGCCTCGAGTGAGGGGCGCTCGGAGGATGATGGCGGGAGGGAGGTCCTGGAGGGTGGGTGGGTGAAAAAGAAAAAAAACAAAAAAAGAAAGAGGAAGTTGCCAGTGACGGTTGATGGTGGGGATCCTCCCCTTACCCTCCACAACTGTTACTGGTTCTTCACAGATTCAGATGAGGATGAGGATGTTTAGGTGTTGGGTAACAGAGGAGAATGCAAACCATTCAATTACTAAGAATGGCAGTACCCTCTCCAATACGTCTTGCGACAATTAACGTCGCGAGTGTTCGTTCTGTGGCGGCTCGCTTTGCGGCCTTCACTTTTCTCAGCCAGATTGAGGCTGACATTTTGTTTTTGCAAGAGACCTGGCTAGCATCGGTGGCAGAGGTGCATTTAGCAAAGAGGGAGTGGAGGTGTGGGCCCTCCCTCTGGTCTCTTGCGGCCGAGCCCTGCAGTGGAGTTGCGGTCCTTTTTAAGACTGGTCCGGTGGCTTGCCGATGAGTAATTGAGGTGGAGACTGGTAGGTGTCTGGTGGTGGACGCCGTCGTGAGGGGGCAATTCCTTAGGCTCATCAATTTTTACGGTCCCCAGTCCAAGAGGGACAGGAAGAGCCTCCTTACGATGGTCAAGCCCTACCTTTTTACGTCCCAGCAGGTGGTCTTTGGCGGTGATTTTAACATGATCACCAGATCAAAGGATCGGGCAGGTGCCTCTGGCCCCCTGGGATATGATAGTATTTTTCTGAATGCTATAGTGAGGGAAGCCGGATTGGTGGATGCGCACGTTTGCCGCCTCCCCAATCACACGGGGTTCACCTACTCCCGAGGCAGTTGTAATAGTAGATTAGACAGGTTTTTTTTGAAGGGGGACTCTGCCTTTGTGGCTCCTGTGCTGCATGCGGTGGAGTTCTCTGATCACTGTATGGTATCCGTGACTCTGAATGTTGCCGAGACCCCCCAGAAAGGTAAGGGTTTGTGGCGACTGAATGGGTCGCTGCTCGAGGACTCTGAAGTCAGGGAAGCCTATGAGACCTTTCTTACGGAACAGGCCTCGCTCCTTGAGAGCGGCTGCTCCCGCCAGGAATGGTGGGAAGTAGTGAAGAAGAGGTCGGAGGGCTTTTTCCGTAGGGTCTCTGGGTACCGGGCAAGTTCTAAGTACCTGGCCTACCAGAGGTTGCGCAGGCGTTTAGACGACCTGATTTCCTTTGGGGGCCCTCAGGAGCAGATATCTGATCTGAAGCTTCAGATGAGGGAGTGTCAGTACGACCGTCTCGCCTCCCTGGTTCTTGAGAGGGATTACGGGAAGTTTTCCTCCCCGGATCCTTACAAGAGCTGCGGTGAGGCGGTGAGTTCGAAGGTCGTACATGGCCTGAGAGACTCCTCTGGATCACTGGTGCGGTCCAAATCAGGGATCCTGGGCGTCATCAGAGACCATTTTTCGGACCTCCTGAAGAGGAAGCCTTTAGATATGGAGAAAGTCAGGGACTTCCTTGATGAGACTCCGCTTCGTGTGGGGTCTGACCTCCCTGACTCTTTGACGGATGAGATTTCAGTTGCTGAAGTTGAACAGGCCATTGACTCTTTGTCACCAAAGAAGTCGCCTGGGCCTGACGGTTTCACGGCGGAATTCTATAAAACCTTTAAGGGTCTCTTGGCCCCTCTTCTGAGGGAGGTGTTCTGTGAGTGTTTGGCCAAAGGCCTGTTGCCTCCCTCGATGAGAAGGTCAGCTCTGATCCTCCTGTCAAAGGGGAAAGATTCGTCCGTCATTGAGAATTGGCGGCCCATCGCCCTTCTCACTACGGATAGGAAGATACTGGCGAAGATATTATTTTCGCGTATGTCAGCTGTCGCTGACAAGTTACTGTCAGTCTCCCAGCACTGTGCAGTTCCTGGCCGTAGCACATTTAGTGCTGTCCTGAGCGTCCGGGAGGCTGTGGAAAGGTGCAGGGCAACGGGGGATGGGCAGTATCTGCTGGCATTGGATCAGGCTAAGGCTTTTGATCGGGTGAGCCATGAGTACCTCTGGCTTCTTCTGAGAAAATACGGCCCGCCTGACCAATTTGTAAATTGGCTGGAGGTTTTGTATAGGGGGGCTGAGAGCTTCCCCCTTGTCAATGGTTGGACGGGTCCCTGCTTTCCTGTGGACTCTGGTGTCAGGCAGGGTTGCCCGCTGAGTCCCCTTCTCTACGTCTTTGCGGTAGATCCCTTTGTGAAGAGGCTTGACTGCGGGCGTTTGAGGGGGGTCCCGGTGGAGCCTTGCAGTGGCTCAGATTTGGCAGTGAGAGTTGTCGCCTATGCGGATGATGTCTCGGTGGTGGTGTCTAGCCGAGAGGAGGCCCAGTTTGTGGAGACGCAGATTGGAGGCTACTCCGAGGCATCAGGGTCGCTCGTCAACTGGGAGAAGAGTGAAGTTCTCTGGTTGGGAAGGGAGGGTGAGCAGTTCGCCCTCCCGGACGTTTTCCCGGTGCCCCAGCCAAAAGTCAAAATTTTAGGCATCTTTTTTGGCCCGGAAGATTATCCCAAGCTAAACTGGGAGAGCAGGTTGGTTGGTGCGTCTCGGAAAGTGAACGCCTGGAAAGGCTGGAAGCTGACGTTGAGGGAAAGGGTGAGCCTGATTAAAACATACTTGCTGCCTGAGTTTCTCTATGTCAGCTACGTTTGTCTGTTGCCAGCATCTCTCTATGCTCGAATCATGAGTCTGTTTTTCCTGCTCTTGTGGGGAAACAGACTTAACTTGATCAAGAGGGAGGTCACGTACCGGCAGCGGAGGCACGGGGGGTTGGACATGGTCAATCCGGTGGTGTTCTTCACTGTCGTGACTGTAAAGTTCAACCTCCAGTCCATCTTTGTGGACGGGCCTTCGCTGTGGGAGCGCTCATGCAAGGGCTGGCTCTTGCTGTTCCTGAGTGAGTGGGAGGATGGGGGGAGGCCTGGTGATCTGCGCAGATCGCATGAGTATCTCCCATCCTATGTCCCGCAGGCATTGAAGGTACTGAGGCAGTGGCGGATAACTGCTCTTGAGGTAGGCTCTATGGGTCGGCGTGAGCTGCACTCAAGGGTCATGGCCTCGGACATTTTGAAGCCACTGGCTTTGAGGGACTGTCCGGAGAGAGTCCTCGGGGAGGGGTTAGCCCTTCTGAATTCCCCGAGAATTCCACCTAAATTTTGGGATCTTGCATGGAGGGCGTTCCATGGACGCCTCTACGTCCGTGCAAACCTAAAGTACCGGAACCTTGATGACAGAGATTGTCCTCGTCAGGAGTGTGGGGGGGTACTGGAGACCATGGACCATTTTTTGGTCCAGTGCCCATTCAACCTGGAGGTTCTGAGGGGAGTGGAGGATGCCATCGGCTATCCCCGCCTCTCGGCCCTGTCCCTTCCTGAGAGGGTGTACGGTAACTTCAGAGTCCATAGGGGGTTTGAGTTGTCGTCACTTTTTTTAGTTAGTACAGTTGTGCTCTACTACACTTGGCACGCTCGGGCTCTGGTGTCCACTAGGGACAAAATCCTGTCGGTGCATGAGGTGGTGGGCGATATCTTTCGGGAGCTGGTGAAGGTGAGGAGTCTGGAAAGGGAGAGAGTCGGGGCGGTGAGGTGTGCCCGTTTATGGAGGGGTTTTAACTTCCAGCCACCTTGAGCCAGACTCTCTTCCTTGTGGGGTGATGGTTCTTGCTGTTCTTTTCACTCCCCTTAGATTTTGTCTTGGGTTATTTTTGAAGTAGGGCTGCGGACAAACCGGGTCTATGCATTCTCGCCTGTGATAATGGGTGTGAAGTGTAGTGCTGTGTTAGGGTGTTAGTAGTTTTGTCTGTATAATAAGTTTTAGGGTATAAGTTTAAGTTTTAAGTTTCAGTTATGAGCTTGATATATGCCAAGGATGGCCATGACCTGCCAATGCAGTGGCTCCCCAATGTGTGGGTGATGCCAGCAGGCAGTATGCCATTCCTATATGCTCATGATCGTACAGGCTTAGGGCCTGCTATATGTTCTTTTCAGAAGTTTGAGTTTAATTTGTTATGTTTATTCTACCGGATTGGGATTGTTTCTGTTTTATTTTGTTATTTTGTTATGTACAATGTTTAATTTTGGTAGCTGTTTTTCTTTAAATAAAATCTTCCAGCTCCAGCTTTGGAAGGAGCAGGTCGTGTGCTGCTGGTGCTCCTCAAGAACCAGAGCGTGCTGAAGGAGAGGGGGAAGGATGGCTTCCTCAAGCCCAGGCTCGGGGCAGCTGACCCGGCCTGGTGAAGTCCAGACCATCCCTGGTCTGCGGGACCTTTCAAGGGAGGAGAGGCTGTTCCTGGGGACCCAAGCTATTTTGTCCGACTGGACCCGGGCCCAGCCAGGTGAAGACCCGTCAAAGACCCGGAAGAGAAGGAGCAGAGTGAAGGGCCTGATACAGAAGGCCGCTGCTGCCTTCTGTAAAAGCATGGAGGTCCTGTCTGACCTACGAAACCGGAGGGACCGCACTACCAGCTCCAGGAGGAAGGAGTTTAAGGAGGCCATAGACCTTTTGAAGCAAAAGTGTGCAGAGGCCTGGGATCTGGTTGATGGCCTGTGTGAGCGTGGCGTGGGGGAGCGAGGATTTTGCCTGGAGATCCGCCGTGAGATCCGGAGGGCCAGCCAGGAGGGGAAGCAGGCTGCAAGGCGGGGAGGTCCTTCCCAGCAGCCCCCGCAGGAGGAACCGGCTCCAGAGCCAGCGGTGGAGGGAGTGCAAGCCGGCAGTGTGACCCCCCAACCAGGTACGATCCCCGCTTGTGAGACTGAGGAGGGTCCCTGGGCCCCTGTTGTCATCCAGCCTGTGTCTGTGGCAGGGACACAGGAGGGTCCGGGTAGGGCACCCAATGATCCGGTCTCACAGGAGACGGGATTGGTTGGTGGAGGTAGGGCAGTCTTGAAGCCGGTGGTGTTGCTGAAGCCGCTGGCTGCTGCCAGGCTGAAGGCTCCGATCAACACCCGGTCAGCTTGTGTGGTGGAGGAGGAGGAGGTGATGAAGACCCCTATAGAGACTGCCGGGACTGTCTGCTGTAACCCCCCCATGATCCCTGTGTGTGACCAGCGGGAGGTGCAGGGCGGACCTGCCAAGATGGCGGCCGCCGCACCTGTGAACGCTGTGGGGGAGGGGGAGGCACATGGAGAGGTCTCCATAGAGACTGTGGTGGTGGCGGGAGAAGTCATGGTGAGGGAGGAGGAGTTGGTTGTGGTTGAAGGGAGGAGGGAGGAGGTTGTGGATGGATCAACCCGGGATGATCCACAGGTTCTGAGTGTCCCCGCTGAGGCTAATGACGCCGGAGCAGCGGTGGGCGCTTCCCGCGAGTTGGGGGCGGAGCCGGGAGGGGCGGGCTTGCCGGAGGTGGATTCTGGCCACTTCCGGTCCGCGTCTGGTGCGACTTCCGGCCCGCACCCAGTCCAGGAAGTAGAGGTGGATGGTATGGTGGGATCGGAGGAGGGGCTGCCAGCAGCCCAACGTTCTGTGGGGTGGGGAGAGAGCCGGATGCAGGCACTGCAGGAGGAGTGCCCGGCTCTCTCCTTTATAAGGCTGTTGGAGGGCTCCCAGGGTGGTGCTGAGGGCCAGTCTGCCATGGAGGTGGGTGGCGAGGTAGATGCTGTCCCGGCAGACAGGGACAACTTGGGGGACAGCCAGCTGGCGGCCATCTTGGGGGAAACCCCTGATGTGCCTCCGCCCCAAGTTGTAAGGAGGAAGGAGGGGAGGCAGGTTGGGGGTTCTGAACCCCAGAGTGAGGTGGGTGCGGGTGAGGGGAGGTCTGTGGGTGATACCATCCCTGCGGGGGGTTCCCCTCCTGCCCCGGGTTTGCTTGACCAGCCACAGGAGGCGGGCCTTCTGACTGCCCTGAAGGAAGGGAGGTCCTTTGCCCAAGTGGCTGGCGCCAGTGTCCCTCTGGCCCCCCTGTATGGTCGGTTCGGGGCCCAGAATTTTAGGGCCCCCCCGGCAGACCAGGCACAGGGCGGTGGTGCCTGGTCAAGGGGTACAGGGGGTCCGGAGAGAAGGAGACGAAATGTGGTGCAGTTAAAGTGGGAAGGGGCGGGCCAGTGCCCTACCCGTGGACAGATTATCGACTGGGTGTTGGCACTGAGGTTCAAGGTTTCTGACCTCTTTGCTGTAATCCACCCCACAAACTCCAGGGAGTTCGATATAAGTTTCGTTTCCTCCGTCTCGATGGAAATGTTTTTGACCATCTATGAGATTGTGAGGAAGTCAGACCCCTGGAAGAGTGTAAGGGTCATCCCTCTGTCCCGCCAGGAGGAGGTAAAGACCCTGACAGTACTCATGAGAAACGAGTCTTTGCCGCCCGAGGATATAATGACCTGGCTCGGGCGGTACGGGCAGCTGCAGAATCCACTAAGAAAAGTGTTGGATGAGCGTGGGGTTTGGACGGGGGCGTGGACAGCCAAGATCCGCCTGAAGAGGCAAGGCAACAGTGTCACCCATGTCCCTGGCAGTGCCTTTATTGGCAGGGACAGGATCTTGGTGTTCTACCCTGGCCAGCCTCGGCGCTGCTTTAAATGCGGTAGCCCGGCGCACCTCAGCGCAGATTGTACCATGCACGCTGCGTGAGGTGCAATGGCTTCGGGCACTCGCCGGACACGTGCAGGCTTATCGTTTGTAACCTGTGTGGGGAACTGGGTCACCCCTTTAGCCGGTGCCCGAAGGCCTTCCGTGGGTATAGGTCAGAAGGTGGTGGTTCTGGTCAAGCTGGGGGGCAGGAGGAGGGGGGGTCGGTGCCAGCCGCTGGTCCCGCAGGTCCAGGCGGGACTCAGTCAGGCCCCCCTGGCCCTGACCCTCGCCCGCAAAGGCAGAGGGCGAACAGGCGCAGAGGGGATGTGGCAGATCCAGCTGCGCCTGATGTTAGAGAGCCGGTCCCTCCGGTGCCGGCACCTAGGGCCTCTAGGGGTCCTGGGGTCAGGACAACCCCTACGGGTCCCCCAAAACCATCTGGGGGGAGGGTCCCTGGGGTCCCTGTCCATCTGCCTTCCCCTGCCCCGGCCCCGTCCTCCCCCTCTCCCCCTCCTTTGTCTGTTCCTGTCTCCCCTGCCCCCCCTTCCCCATCCCCTTCCCTTCCCCATCCCCTTCCCTTCCTGTGCCTATTGCCCCCTCCCCTGTCCCTGGTCCATCTCGTCCCCCCCTGATCCTGCCGAGCAGGACCAGATGGACACCTCTGGCCCTGGTAAGGGCCTCTTCAAGAGGCTGAACGAGGCCTCGAGTGAGGGGCGCTCGGAGGATGATGGCGGGAGGGAGGTCCTGGAGGGTGGGTGGGTGAAAAATAAAAAAAATAAAAAAAGGAAAAGGAAGTTGCCAGTGACGGTTGATGGTGGGGATCCTCCCCTTACCCTCCACAACCGTTACTGGTTTTTCACAGACTCCGATGAGGATGAGGATGTTTAGGTGTTGGGTAACAGAGGAGAATGCAAACCATCCAATTATTAATGATGGCAGTACCCTCTCCAATACGCCTTGTGACGATTAATGTCGCGAGTGTTCGTTCTGTGGCGGCTCGTTTTGCGGCCTTTAATTTTCTCAGCCAGATTGAGGCTGACATTTTGTTTTTGCAAGAGACCTGGCTGGCATCGGTGGCAGAGGTGCATCTGGCAAAGAGGGAGTGGAGATGTGGGCCCTCCCTCTGGTCTCTTGCGGCCGAGCCCTGCAGTGGAGTTGCGGTCCTTTTTAAGACTGGTCCGGTGGCTTGCCGACGAGTAATTGAGGTGGAGACTGGTAGGTGTCTGGTGGTGGACGCTGTCGTGAGGGGGCAATTCCTTCGGCTCATCAATTTCTACGGTCCCCAGTCCAAGAGGGACAGGAAGAGCCTCCTTACGATGGTCAAGCCATACCTTTTTACATCCCAGCAGGTGGTCTTTGGCGGTGATTTCAACATGATCACCAGATCAAAGGATCGGGCAGGTGCCTCTGGCCCCCTGGGATACGATAGTATTTTTCTAAATACTATAGTGAGGGAAGCCGGATTGGTGGATGCGCACGTTTGCCGCCTCCCCAATCACACGGGATTCACCTACTCCAGAGGTAGTTGTAAGAGTAGGTTAGACAGGTTTTTTTTAAAGGGGGACTCTGCCTTTGCGGCTCCTGGGCTGCATGCGGTGGAGTTTTCCGATCACTGTATGGTATCTGTGACTCTGAACGTTGCCGAGACCCCTCAGAAAGGGAAAGGGTTGTGGCGACTGAATGGGTCGCTGCTCGAGGACTCTGAAGTCAGGGAGGCCTATGAGACCTTTCTTACGGAACAGCCCTCGCTCCTTGAGAGCGGCTGCTCCCGCCAGGAATGGTGGGAAGTAGTGAAGAAAAGGTCGGAGGGCTTTTTCCGTAGGGTCTCTAGGTTCCGGGCGAGTTCTAAGTACCTGGCCTACCAGAGGTTACGCAGGCGCTTAGATGACCTGATCTCCTTTGGGGGCCCTCAGGAACAGATATCCGATCTGAAGCTTCAGATGAAGAAGTGTCAGTATGACCGTCTCGCCTCCCTGGTCCTTGAGAGGGATTACGGGAAGTTCTCCTCCCCGGATCCTTACAAGAACTGTGGTGAGGCGGTGAGTTCGAAGGTCATACATGGCCTGAAGGACTCCTCTGGATCACTGGTGCGGTCCAAATCAGGGATCCTGGGCGTCATCAGGGACCATTTTTCGGACCTCCTGAAGAAGAAGCCTTTAGATATGGAGAAAGTCAGGGACTTCCTTGATGAGACTCCGCTCCGTGCGGGGTCCGACCTCCCTGACTCTTTGACAGATGAGATTTCGGTCGCTGAGGTCGAGCAGGCCATTGACTCTTTGTCACCAAAGAAGTCGCCCGGGCCTGATGGCTTTACGGCTGAGTTTTATAAAACCTTTAAGGGTCTCTTGGCCCCTCTTCTGAGGGAGGTATTCTGCGAATGTTTGGCCAAAGGCCTGCTGCCTCCCTCGATGAGAAGGTCAGCTCTGATTCTCCTGTCAAAGGGGAAAGATTCGTCCATCATTGAGAATTGGCGACCCATCGCCCTTCTCACTACGGATAGGAAGATACTGGCGAAGATATTGTTTTCACGTATGTCAGCTATCGCTGACAAGTTACTGTCAGTCTCCCAGCACTGTGCAGTTCCTGGCCGTAGCACATTTAGTGCTGTCCTGAGCGTCCAGGAGGCCGTGGAAAGGTGCAGGGCAACGGGGGATGGGCAGTATCTGCTGGCATTGGATCAGGCGAAGGCTTTTGATCGGGTGAGCCATGAGTATCTCTGGCTTCTTCTGAGAAAATACGGCCTGCCTGACCAATTCGTAAATTGGCTTGAGGTTTTGTATAAGGGGGCTGAGAGCTTCCCCCTTGTCAATGGTTGGACGGGTCCCTGCTTTCCTGTGGACTCTGGTGTCAGGCAGGGTTGCCCGCTGAGTCCCCTTCTCTACGTCTTTGCGGTAGATCCCTTTGTGAAGAGGCTTGACTGCGGGCGTCTGAGGGGGGTCCCGGTGGAGCCTTGCAGTGGCTCAGTTTTGGCAGTGAGAGTTGTCGCTTATGCGGATGATGTCTCGGTGGTGGTGTCTAGCCGAGAGGAGGCCCAGTTTGTGGAGACACAGATTGGAGGCTACTCCGAGGCATCAGGGTCGCTCGTCAACTGGGAGAAGAGTGAGGTTCTCTGGTTGGGAAGGGAGGGTGAGCAGTTCGCCCTCCCGGACGTTTTCCTGGTGCCCCAGCCAAAGGTCAAAATTTTAGGCATCTTTTTTGGCCCGGAAGATTATCCCAAACTAAACTGGGAGAGCAGGTTGGTTGGTGCGTCTCGGAAAGTGAGTGCCTGGAAGGGCTGGAAGCTGACGTTGAGGGAAAGGGTGAGCCTGATTAAAACATACTTGCTGCCTGAGTTTCTCTATGTCAGCTACGTTTGTCTATTGCCAGCATCTCTCTATGCTCGAATCATGAGTCTGTTTTTCCTGCTTTTGTGGGGAAACAGACTGAACTTGATTAAAAGGGAGGTCACGTACCGGCAGCGGAGGCACGGGGGGTTGGACATGGTCAATCCGGTGGTGTTTTTCACCGTCGTTTTTGTAAAGTTCAACCTCCAGTCCATCTTTGTGGACGGGCCCTCGCTGTGGGAGCGTTCATGCAAGGGCTGGCTCTTGCTGTTCCTGAGTGAGTGGGAGGATGGGGGACGGCCTGGTGATCTGCGAAGATCGCACGGGTACCTCCCGTCCTATGTTCCGCAGGCTTTGAAGGTACTGAGACAGTGGCGGATAACTGCCCTTGAGGTGGGCTCTATGGGTCGGCGTGAGCTGCACTCAAGGGTCATGTCCTCGGACATTTTGAAGCCACTGGCTTTGAGGGACTGCCCGGAGAGAGTCCTCGGGGAGGGGCTAGCCCTCCTGAATTCCCCGAGAATTCCACCTAAGTTTTGGGATCTTGCGTGGAGGGCGTTCCATGGACGCCTGTATGTCCGCGCAAACCTAAAGTACCGGAACCTTGATGACAGAGACTGTCCTCGTCGGGATTGTGGGGGGGTACTGGAGACCATGGACCACTTTCTGGTCCAGTGCCCTTTCAACCTGGAGGTTCTGAGGGGAGTGGAGGATGCCGTTGGCTATCCCCGCCTCTCGGCCCTGTCCGTTTCTGAGAGGGTGTATGGTAACTTCAGAGTCCACAGAGGGTTTGAGTTGTCATCACTTTTTCTAGTCAGTACAGTTGTGCTTTACTACACTTGGCACGCTCGGTCTCTGGTGTCCACTAGGGACAAAATCCTGTCAGTGCATGAGGTGGTGGGTGATGTCTTTCTGGAGCTGGTGAAGGTGAGGAGTCTGGAAAGGGAAAGAGTCGGGGCGGCGAGGTGTGCCCGTTTATGGAGGGGTTTCAGCTTCCAGCCACCTTGAGCCAGACTCTTTTCCTTGTAGGGTGGTGGTCTCTGCTGTCCTTTCCACCCCCCCTTAGATTTTGGTTTGGATATTTTTAATGTATGGCTGCAGATAAAACCTGGTTTGTGCGTTCTCGCCTGTAGAAATGGTGTGACGTGTTAGTGTGCTGTGTTTTATTTCTAGTTAGCTAGTTAGTAAGATTAAGTGTAATGTAATCCCTTTTCTGCAGTGACCCCAGGTTGTGGAGGTCGGTAGGCGAGGGATGTGCTGTCCCAAAGATATGGGCCTATTGGGCCTGGTTCTTAAGTTATTTTTAAGTTTATTATGTTTAATGTTTTAATAAGTTCTTCTATAAGTGGCCATGACTAGTCCTGCAGTGCCTTCCCCAGTTTCTTTGGGTGAGGCCAGCAGGCGGTTCGCCAGTCTGGCATTTTCTTTCTTATACTGGTCCTTAGGGCCTGTTTACTGTCCAAGCTGTAAATTTTAAGTTTTTTTGCTCATGTTTTATTTACCAGTATGGTTTGTTTATGTTCTTTTCTGTTATTTTGGAAAAAGTATGTTTTGTATTTGGTAGCTGTCTATCTATAAATAAAAAACTCCAGCTCCAACCTTGGAAGGAGTAAGACGTGTGCTGCTGGTGCTCTCCAGAGAACCAGAGCTGCTGAGTGAGAGGGGGAAGGATGGCTTCCTCAAGCCCAGGCTCGGGGCAGCTGGCCCGGCCTGGTGAAGTCCAGACCATCCCTGGTCTGCGGGATCTTTCAAGGGAGGAGAGGCTGTTCCTTGGAACCCAGTCCATTCTCTCGGACTGGACCCGGGCCCAGCCGGGAGAAGACCCATCAAAGACCCGGAAGAGAAGGAGCAGGGTGAAGGGCCTAATACAGAAGGCCGCTGCTGCCTTCTGTAAGAGCATGGAGGTCCTGTCAGACCTCCGCAACCAGAGGGACCGTACTACCAGCACCCGGAGAAAGGAGTTTAAGGAGGCCATAGACCTCCTGAAGCAGAAGTGTGCGGAGGCCTGGGATCTGGTCGATGGCCTATGTGAACGAGGCATAGGGGAGAGAGGGTTTTGTCTGGAGATCCGCCGTGAGATCCGGAGGGCCAGCCAGGAGGGGAAGCAGGCTGCAAGGCGGGGAGGTCCTTCCCAGCAGCCCCCGCAGGAGGAACCGGTTCCAGAGCCAGTGGTGGAGGCAGTGCAAGCCGGCAGTGTGACCCCCCAACCAGGTACGATCCCCGCTTGTGAGGCTGAGGAGGGTCCCCGGGCCCCTGTTGTCACCCAGCCTGTGTCTGTGGCAGGGACACAGGTGGGCCCGGGTAGGGCACCCGATGATCCGGTCTCACAGGAGACGGGATTGGTTGGTGGGGGAAGGGCAGTCCTGAAGCCGGTGGTGTTGCTGAAGCCACTGGCTGCTGCCAGGCTGAAGGCTCCGGTCAGCACCCGGTCGGCTTGTGAGGAGGAGGAGGAGGTGGTGAAGATCCCCATAGAGACTGCCGGGACTGTTTGCTGTAACCCCCCCATGATCCCTGTGTGTGACCAGCGGGAGGTGCAGGGCGGACCTGCCAAGATGGCGGCCGCCGCACCTGTGAACGCTGTGGGGGAGGGGGTGGCACATGGAGAGGTCTCCATAGAGACTGTGGTGGTGGCGGGAGAAGTTGTGGTGAGGGAGGAGGAGATGATTGAGGTTGAAGGGAGGAGGATGTGGATGGGTCGACCCGGGATGATCCACAGGCTCAGAGCGTCCCCGCTGAGGCTAATGACGCCGGAGCCGCGGTGGGCGTTTCCCGCGAGTTGGGGGCGGAGCCGGGAGGGGCGGGCTTGCCGGAGGTGCCGCCGGCGGTGGATTCTGGCCACTTCCGGTCTACGTCTGGTGCAACTTCCGGTCCGCAGCCAGTCCAGGAAGTGGAGGAGGGTGGTCTGGTGGGATCAGAGGAGGGGCTGCCAGCAGCCCAACGTTCTGTGGGGTGGGGAGAGAGCCGGATGGAGGCACTGCAGGAGGAGTGCCCGGCTCTCTCCTTTATAAGGCTTTTGGAGGGCTCTCAGGGTGGTGCTGAGGGCCAGTCTGCCATGGAGGTGGGTGGCGAGGTTGATGCTGTCCCGGCAGACTGGGACAACTTGGGGGACAGCCAGCTGGCGGCCATCTTGGGGGAAACCCCTGATGTGCCTCCGCCCCAAGTTGTGAGGAGGAAGGAGGGGAGGCAGGTTGGGGGTTCTCAACCCCAGAGTGAGGTGGGTGCGGGTGAGGGGAGGTCTGTGGGTGATACCATTCCTGCGGGGGGTTCCCCTCCTGCCCTGGGTTTGCTTGACCAGCCACAGGAGGCGGGCCTTCTGACTGCCCTGAAGGAAGGGAGGTCCTTTGCCCAAGTGGCTGGCGCCAGTGTCCCTCTGGCCCCCCTGTATGGTCGGTTCGGGGACCAGAATTTTAGGGCCCCCCCGGCGGACCAGGCACAGGGCGGTGGTGCCTGGTCAAGGGGTACAGGGGGTCCGGAGAGAAGGAGACGTAATGTGGTGCAGTTAAAATGGGAAGGGGCGGGCCAGTGCCCTACCCGTGGACAGATAATCGACTGGGTGTTGGCACTGAGGTTCAAGGTTTCTGACCTCTTTGCTGTAATCCACCCCACAAACTCCAGGGAGTTTGATATAAGTTTCGTTTCCTCTGTCTCGATGGAGATGTTTTTGACCATCTATGAGATTGTGAGGAAGTCAGACCCCTGGAAGAGTGTAAGGGTCATCCCTCTGTCCCGCCAGGAGGAGGTGAAGACCCTGACAGTACTCGTGAGAAACGAGTCTTTGCCACCCGAGGATATAATGACCTGGCTCGGGCGGTACGGGCAGCTGCAGAATCCACTAAGAAAAGTGTTGGATGAGCGTGGGGTTTGGACGGGGGCGTGGACAGCCAAGATCCGCCTGAAAAGGCTAGGCAACAGCGTCACGCATGTCCCTGGCAGTGCCTTTATTGGCAGGGACAGGATCTTGGTGTTCTACCCTGGCCAGCCTCGGCGCTGCTTTAAATGCGGCAGCCCGGCGCACCTCAGCGCAGATTGTACCATGCCACGCTGCGTGAGGTGCAATGGCTTCGGGCACTCGCCAGATACTTGCAGGTTAATTGTTTGTAACCTGTGTGGGGAACTGGGTCACCCCTTTAGCCGGTGCCCGAAGGCCTTCCGTGGGTATGGGTCAGAAGGTTGTGGTCCTGGTCAAGCTGGGGGGCAGGAGGAGGGCGGGTCGGTGCCAGCCGCTGGTCCCGCAGGTCCAGGCGGGACTCAGTCAGGCCCCCCTGGCCCTGACCCTCGCCCGCAAAGGCAGAGGGCGAACAGGCGCAGAGGGGATGTGGCAGCTCCGGCTGCGCCTGATGTTAGTGAGCCGGTCCCTCCGGTACCGGCACCTAGGGCCTCTAGGGGTCCTGGGGTCAGGTCAACCCCTATGGGTCCCCCAAAACCATCTGGGGGGAGGGTCCCTGGGGTCCCTGTCCATCTGCCTTCCCCTGCCCCGCCCTCACCTTCCCCCTCTCCCCCTCCTTTGTCTGTTCCTGTTTCCCCTGCCCCCCCTTCCCCATCCCCTTCTCTTCCTGTGCCTATTGCCCCCTCCCCTGTCCCTGGTCCATCTCGTCCCCCCCCTGATCCTGCCGAGCAGGACCAGATGGACACTTCTGGCCCTGGTAAGGGCCTCTTCAAAAGGCTTAACGAGGCTTCGAGTGAGGGGCGCTCGGAGGATGATGTCGGGAGGGAGGTCCTGGAGGGTGGGTGGGTGAAGAAGAAAAAAAATAAAAAAAGGAAAAGGAAGTTGCCAGTGACGGTTGATGGTGGGGATCCTCCCCTTACCCTCCACAACCGTTACTGGTTCTTTACAGACTCCGACGAGGATGAAGATGTTTAGGTGTTGGGTAACAGAGGAGAATGCAAACCATTCAATTACTAAGGATGGCGGTACCCTCTCCAATACGTCTTGCGACAATTAACGTCGTGAGTGTTCGTTCTGTGGCGGCTCGCTTTGCGGCCTTCACTTTTCTCAGCCAGATTGAGGCTGACATTTTGTTTTTGCAAGAGACCTGGCTGGCATCGGTGGCAGAGGTGCATTTGGCAAAGAGGGAGTGGAGGTGTGGGCCCTCCCTCTGGTCTCTTGCAGCCGAGCCCTGCAGTGGAGTTGCGGTCCTTTTTAAGACTGGTCCGGTGGCTTGCCGACGAGTAATTGAGGTGGAGACTGGTAGGTGTCTGGTGGTGGACGCCGTCGTGAGGGGGCAATTCCTTAGGCTCATCAACTTTTACGGTCCCCAGTCCAAGAGGGACAGGAAGAGCCTCCTTACGATGGTCAAGCCCTACCTTTTTACGTCCCAGCAGGTGGTCTTTGGCGGTGATTTTAACATGATCACCAGATCAAAGGATCGGGCAGGTGCCTCTGGCCCCCTGGGATATGATAGTATTTTTCTGAATACTATAGTGAGGGAAGCCGGATTGGTGGATGCGCACGTTTGTCGCCTCCCCAATCACACGGGGTTCACCTACTCCAGAGGCAGTTGTAAGAGTAGATTAGACAGGTTTTTTTTGAAGGGGGACTCTGCCTTTGCGGCTCCTGTGCTGCATGCGGTGGAGTTCTCTGATCACTGTATGGTATCTGTGACTCTGAATGTTGCCGAGACCCCCCCAGAAAGGAAAGGGTTTGTGGCGACTGAATGGGTCGCTGCTCGAGGACTCTGAAGTCAGGGAAGCCTATGAGACTTTTCTTACGGAACAGGCCTCGCTCCTTGAGAGCGGCTGCTCCCGCCAGGAATGGTGGGAAGTAGTGAAGAAGAGGTCGGAGGGCTTTTTCCGTAGGGTCTCTAGGTACCGGGCAAGTTCTAAGTACCTGGCCTACCAGAGGTTGCGCAGGCGTTTAGACGACCTGATTTCCTTTGGGGGCCCTCAGGAGCAGATATCTGATCTGAAGCTTCAGATGAGGGAGTGTCAGTACGACCGTCTCGCCTCCCTGGTCCTTGAGAGGGATTACGGGAAGTTTTCCTCCCCGGATCCTTACAAGAACTGCGGTGAGGCGGTGAGTTCAAAGGTCGTACATGGCCTGAGGGACTCCTCTGGATCACTGGTACGGTCCAAATCAGGGATCCTGGGCGTCATCAGGGACCACTTTTCGGACCTCCTGAAGAAGAAGCCTTTAGATATGGAGAAAGTCAGGGACTTCCTTGATGAGACCCCGCTTCGTGTGGGGTCTGACCTCCCTGACTCTTTGACGGATGAGATTTCAGTTGCTGAAGTTGAACAGGCCATTGACTCATTGTCACCAAAGAAGTCGCCTGGGCCTGATGGTTTCACGGCGGAGTTCTATAAAACCTTTAAGGGTCTCTTGGCCCCTCTTCTGAGGGAGGTGTTTTGTGAGTGTTTGGCCAAAGGCCTGTTGCCTCCCTCGATGAGAAGGTCAGCTCTGATCCTCCTGTCAAAGGGGAAAGATTCGTCCGTCATTGAGAATTGGCGGCCCATCGCCCTTCTCACTACGGATAGGAAGATACTGGCAAAGATATTATTTTCGCGTATGTCAGCTGTCGCTGACGAGTTACTGTCAGTCTCCCAGCACTGTGCAGTTCCTGGCCGTAGCACATTTAGTGCTGTCCTGAGCGTCCGGGAGGCTGTGGAAAGGTGCAGGGCAACGGGAGATGGGCAGTATCTGCTGGCATTAGATCAGGCAAAGGCTTTTGATCGGGTGAGCCATGAGTATCTCTGGCTTCTTCTGAGAAAATACGGCCTGCCTGACCAATTTGTAAATTGGCTTGAGGTTTTGTACAGGGGGGCTGAGAGCTTCCCCCTTGTCAACGGTTGGACGGGTCCCTGCTTTCCTGTGGACTCTGGTGTCAGGCAGGGTTGCCCGCTGAGTCCCCTTCTCTACGTCTTTGCGGTAGATCCCTTTGTGAAGAGGCTTGACTGCGGGCGTCTGAGGGGGGTCCCGGTGGAGCCTTGCAGTGGCTCAGATTTGGCAGTGAGAGTTGTCGCTTATGCGGATGATGTCTCGGTGGTGGTGTCTAGCCGAGAGGAGGCCCAGTTTGTGGAGACGCAGATTGGAGGCTACTCCGAGGCATCAGGGTCGCTCGTCAACTGGGAGAAGAGTGAGGTTCTCTGGTTGGGAAGGGAGGGTGAGCAGTTCGCCCTCCCGGACGTTTTCCCGGTGCCCCAGCCAAAAGTCAAAATTTTAGGCATCTTTTTTGGCCCGGAAGATTATCCCAAGCTAAACTGGGAGAGCAGGTTGGTTGGTGCGTCTCGGAAAGTGAACGCCTGGAAAGGCTGGAAGCTGACGTTGAGGGAAAGGGTGAGCCTGATTAAAACATACTTGCTGCCTGAGTTTCTCTATGTCAGCTACGTTTGTCTGTTGCCAGCATCTCTCTATGCTCGAATCATGAGTCTGTTCTTCCTGCTTTTGTGGGGAAACAGACTAAACTTGATCAAAAGGGAGGTCACGTACCGGCAGCGGAGGCATGGGGGGTTGGACATGGTCAATCCGGTGGTGTTTTTCACTGTCGTTTTTGTAAAGTTCAACCTCCAGTCCATCTTTGTGGACGGGCCCTCGCTGTGGGAGCGTTCATGCAAGGGCTGGCTCTTGCTGTTCCTGAGTGAGTGGGAGGATGGGGGGCGACCGGGTGATCTGCGTAGATCGCATGGGTATCTCCCGTCCTATGTCCCACAGGCATTGAAGGTACTGAGGCAGTGGCGGATAACTGCTCTTGAGGTAGGCTCTATGGGTCGGCGTGAGCTGCACTCAAGGGTCATGGCCTCGGACATTTTGAAGCCATTGGCCTTGAGGGACTGTCCGGAGAGAGTCCTCGGGGAGGGGCTAGCCC
Organism: Lithobates clamitans; assembly: GCA_037952925.1. Classification (NCBI taxonomy): domain Eukaryota; kingdom Metazoa; phylum Chordata; class Amphibia; order Anura; family Ranidae; genus Lithobates; species Lithobates clamitans. The sequence goes on along the minus strand of JBBGZY010001652.1, from coordinate 161,826 downwards.
TTCTGAATTCCCCGAGAATTCCACCTAAATTTTGGGACCTTGCATGGCGGGCGTTCCATGGACGCCTTTATGTCTGTGCGAACCTAAAATACCGGAACCTTGATGACAGAGATTGTCCTCGTCAGGAGTGTGGGGGGGTACTGGAGACCATGGACCATTTTTTGGTCCAGTGCCCTTTCAACCTGGAGGTTCTGAGGGGAGTGGAGGATGCCATCGGCTATCCCCGCCTCTCGGCCCTGTCCCTTCCTGAGAGGGTGTACAGTAACTTCAGAGTTCATAGGGGTTTTGAGTTATCGTCACTTTTTCTAGTTAGTACAGTTGTGCTTTACTACACTTGGCACGCTCGGGCTCTGGTGTCCACTAGGGGCAAAATCCTGTCAGTGCATGAGGTGGTGGGTGACATCTTTCGGGAACTGGTGAAGGTGAGGAGTCTGGAAAGGGAAAGAGTCGGGGCAGGGAGGTGTGCCCGTTTATGGAGGGGTTTTAACTTCCAGCCACCTTGAGCCAGATTCTTTTCCTTGTAGGGTGGTGGTACTTTCTGTCCTTTCCACCCCCCCTTAGATTTTGGTTCTGATTATTTTTTGAAGTAGGGCTGCAGATAGAGCTGGTCTATGCATTCTCGCCTGTGGGGAGGGTGTGATGTGTAGTGCTGTGTGGGTGTTATAGTTTTTATTTTGTATAAGTAGGTTAGGATTTAGGTTTTAGTTATATGTATAAAGTAAAGTCAGGGGCGGCTGTGACCTGCTGAGTGCAGTGGCTCCTCAGATCTTGGGTGTAGCCAGCAGGCAGTATGTCAGACCCTCTTTTATACCATGACAAGACAGGCTCAGGGCCTGCTAAAGGAAGGAAAAACATGTTTGAGTTCTGTGTTTTTTTTTGGTTTTTTGTTTATGTTTGTACCAAGAATGGGTTATTTATTTTGTTTATTATGTTATGTATAAGTTTTTCTGTTTTGGTAGCTGTCTTTTAAAAATAAAAAATTTCCAGCTCCAACCTTGGAAGGAGTAGGACGTGTGCTGCTGGTGCTCTGCAAGAGATCCAGACAGTGGAGAGAGAAAGGGGGAGATGGCCTCCTCCAGCCCAGGCTCGGGGCAGCTGGCCCAGCCTGGAGATGCTCATACCATCCCTGGACTGAAAGACCTGTGCAGGGATGAGAAGCTATTTTTGGGGACCCAGTTCACTATCCTTGATTGGACCCGGGCCCAGCCAGGAGAGGACCCGTCCCAGACGAGGAAGCGGAGGGCCAAGGTGAAAGGGCTTGTACAGAAGGCGTCTTTAGCCTTCTCTAAGAAGATGGAGGTCCTGTCTAACCTCCGGAATCGCCGGGACAGGGCGAGTAGCTCCCGGAGGAAGGAGTACAGAGAGGCTATTGAGTCCTTGAAGGCCCAGTGTGCCCAGGAATGGGACTTGATTGACGGCCTATGTGAGAGGGGCATTGGAGAACGTGGCTTCTGCCTGGAGGTGAGGCGGGAAATCAGGAGAGCCAGCCAGGAGGGAACCCAGGCCGTGAGACGTGGGGGTCAGCCTGCTGTGCAGGCCTCGCAGGCGGAGGCAGGAAGGAGAGTGCCGGATCCTGTGGAACCGGAGGTGGAGGTGGAGAATGCTATGGAGACCGGTGGCAGTTCGGAGGCTTCCCAGCCCGGCACGGCCCCTGTTTGCGAAACTGTGGAGGGTCCCCGGCTCCCTGTGTCAGACCAGTCTGTTTCTAAGGCTGGGGAACAGGTAGAGCCGGGTAGGGAACCCGAGGAAGCAGTGCAGCGGGAGGCTGGTGCGGCTGGTGGAGGCAGGGCGGTGATTTTAAAACCGGTGGTGGTGCTATCGCCGCTGCTGACCGGCACCCAGAAGACCCTGAAGGCCCGGAAGATCGGTGGTGAGGAGACCCTGGCTACTATGGATCCCGGGACTGTGACCCCCCATGATAGTACCCTGATGAGCCCAGTGTGTGTCCCGGTAGTGCAGGGCGGACCTGCCAAGATGGCGGCCGCTGCACAGACACACGCTATGGGGGAGGGGGAAACGTGCTAAAGATGGACTCACCAATGTGACTCTGGTAGCGGTTCCTGGTCCAGTTGCGGAGGTGGTGAGGGTAGAGAGGGAAGGTGTGGTGGTTGAGGCTGGATCGCTTCCTCCGCAAGATGCGGGGGAAGATGATCCACAGGCTCCCTGTGTCCCGCCAGTGGCTAATGGCGCCGGAGCCGCAGCGGGCGTCGCCCGCGAGGTGGGGGAGGGGCGGGCTTGCCGGAAGAGCCGCGGGAGGTGGTTTCGGACCACTTCCGGCTTGTGTCTCCCGCTACTTCCGGTCTGCCGCCCGGTCAGGGGGCGGGGGGAGGTGCGGGGGAGGGGTCTGAGGAAGTGCAGCCTGCTGGTCAGCAGTCAGCTGACTGGGGGGAGAGCAGGATGGGGGTGCTGCGGGAGGATTCTCCAGCACTCCATTTCATCAAGATGCTGGAGGGATCCCAGGAGTCTGCTGTGGATCAGGAGGGTATGGAGGTGGGGGGCGATGCTGCTGTCACTGTCCCAGCAGAATGGGACAATTTGCATGACAGCCAGCTGGCGGTCATCTTGGGGGGTGTCCCTGATGCACCTCCAGCCCCGGTGGTGAGAAGGAAGGAGGGGAGGCAAGTGGGGGGTTCTCAACCCCAGGGTGTTGTGGATGAGGTGGTGGGCGGTGCTGTGGGGAATTGTGATCCTGCAGTGGGTCCTCCCCCGGCCCCAGGAGTTCTGCTTGACCAGCCACAGGAGGCGGATCTTCTGACGGCCCTGAAGGAAGGGAGGTCCTTTGCCCAGGTGGCTGGTGCCAGTGTCCCTCTGGCCCCCCTGTATGCTCGGTTCGGGGCTCAGAATTTCCGGGCCCCTCCGGCAGATCAGGCGCAGGATGGCGGCGCCTGGTCAAGAGGGTCCGGAGAGAAGGAGACGTAACGTGGTCCAGCTAAAATGGGAAGGGGCAGGGCAGTGCCCCACCAGAGGACAGATAATTGATTGGGTGTTGGCAGCAAGGTTCAAAGTTTCGGACCTCTTTGCTGTCATCCACCCAACAAACTCCAGGGAATTTGACATTAGCTTAGTTTCTGCAGTAACGATGGAGATGTTCCTTACCATCTACGAGATTCTAAGGAAGTCAGACCCCTGGAAGAGTATTAGGGTGGTCCCTCTGTCCCGCCAAGAGGAGGTGAAAACCCTCACAGTACTCGTGAGGAACGAGTCGCTGCCGCCCGAGGATATAATGACCTGGCTCGGGCGGTACGGGCAGCTGCAGAGTCCATTAAAGAAAGTGTTGGACGAGCGTGGGGTTTGGACCGGGGCGTGGACAGCCAGGATCCGCCTGAAGAGGCAGGGTACCAGCGTTATGCATGTCCCTGGCAGTGCTTTCATTGGCAGGGACAGGATCCTGGTGTTTTACCCCGGCCAGCCTCGGCGCTGCTTTAAGTGCGGCAGCCCGGCGCACCTCAGCGCAGATTGTACTATGCCACGCTGCGTGAGGTGCAATGGCTTCGGGCACTCGCCAGACACCTGCAAATTGATTGTTTGCAATCTGTGTGGGGAACTGGGTCACCCCTTCAGCAGGTGCCCGAAGGCCTTCCGTGGGTATGGGTCAGAAGAGTGTGGGTCTGGTCAAGCTGGGGGTCAGGGGAATGGGAGGTCAGGGCCAACTGCTGGTCCTTCGGGTTCTGGGGCCCAGTCAGGTCCATCTGACCCTCTCCCGCAGAGGCAGAGGGCGAGCAGGCGCAGGCAGGGGGCTGCTGCAGCCTCGGCTGCACCCAGTGGCAGTGGGCCGGCCCCCCCGGTGCCGGCACCTAGGGCCTCTAAGGGTCCTGGGGGCAAGCCTGCTCCGGGTGGTGCCCAATCAAAAACCGTGGGTCCCCCAAAGCCATCTGGGGGGAGGAGTCCTAGGGTCCCTACCGCGGCCCATTTGCCCTCTCCTGTCCCGCCCCCACCCCCCCCCTCCCCTCCTCCTCCTGTGTCTGTTCCTGTTCCCCCTCCTTTGTCCCCCTCCCCTTCTCTCCCTGTTGTTCCCTCCCCGGTCCCTGGTCCCTCTTGTTCCGTTCCTGGTCCTGTTGATCAGGACCCAATGGACACCTCAGGTCCTGGGAAGGGCCTTTTTAAGCGGCTAAAAGAGGCCTCAAGTGGCCACTCTGAGGACGGTGGTGGGGAGGAGGTCCTGGAGGAGGGATGGACTAAGAAAAAGTCCAATAAAAAAAAGAGAAAGAGGAAGGTACCAGTGGCGGGTGGTGGTGGGGATCCCCCCCTTTCTCTCCACAACCGCTACTGGTTCTTCTCCGATTCGGAGGAGAGTGAGGATTTGTAGGGTGTTGGGTAACAGAGGAGAATGCAAACCGTCCAATTACTAATGATGGCAGTACCCTCTCCAATACGCCTTGCAACGATTAATGTTGCGAGTGTTCGTTCTGTGGCGGCTCACTTTGCGGCCTTCACTTTTCTCAGCCAGATTGAGGCTGACATTTTATTTTTGCAAGAGACCTGGCTGGCATCGGTGGCAGAGGTGCATCTGGCGAAGAGGGAGTGGAGGTGCGGACCCTCCCTCTGGTCTCTTGCGGCCGAGCCCTGCAGTGGAGTTGCGGTCCTTTTTAAGACTGGTCCGGTGGCTTGCCGACGAGTAATTGAGGTGGAGACTGGTAGGTGTCTGGTGGTGGACGCCGTCGTGAGGGGGCAATTCCTTAGGCTCATCAACTTTTACAGTCCCCAGTCCAAGAGGGACAGGAAGAGCCTCCTTACGATGGTCAAGCCCTAACTTTTTACGTCCCAGCAGGTGGTCTTTGGTGGTGATTTTAACATGATCACCAGATCAAAGGATCGGGCAGGTGCCTCTGGCCCCCTGGAATACGATAGTATTTTTCTGAATACTATAGTGAGGGAAGCCGGATTGGTGGATGCGCACGTTTGCCGCCTCCCCAATCACACGGGGTTCACCTACTCCAGAGGCAGTTGTAAGAGTAGATTAGACAGGTTTTTTTTGAAGGGGGACTCTGCCTTTGCGGCTCCTGTGCTGCATGCGGTGGAGTTCTCTGATCACTGTTTGGTATCCGTGACTCTGAATGTTGCCGAGACCCCCCAGAAAGGAAAGGGTTTGTGGCGACTGAATGGGTCGCTGCTTGAGGACTCTGAAGTCAGGGAAGCCTATGAGACTTTTCTTACGGAACAGGCCTCGCTCCTTGAGAGCGGCTGCTCCCGCCAGGAATGGTGGGAAGTAGTGAAGAAGAGGTCGGAGGGCTTTTTCCGTAGGGTCTCTAGGTACCGGGCAAGTTCTAAGTACCTGGCCTACCAGAGGTTGCGCAGGCGTTTAGACGACCTGATTTCCTTTGGGGGCCCTCAGGAGCAGATATCTGATCTGAAGCTTCAGATGAGGGAGTGTCAGTACGACCGTCTCGCCTCCCTAGTCCTTGAGAGGGATTACGGGAAGTTTTCCTCCCCGGATCCTTACAAGAACTGCGGTGAGGCGGTGAGTTCGAAGGTCGTACATGGCCTGAGGGACTCCTCTGGATCACTGGTACGGTCCAAATCAGGGATCCTGGGCGTCATCAGGGACCACTTTTTCGGACCTCCTGAAGAAGAAGCCTTTAGATATGGAGAAAGTCAGGGACTTCCTTGATGAGACTCCGCTTCGTGTGGGGTCTGACCTCCCTGACTCTTTGACGGATGAGATTTCAGTTGCTGAAGTTGAACAGGCCATTGACTCATTGTCACCAAAGAAGTCGCCTGGGCCTGATGGTTTCACGGCGGAATTCTATAAAACCTTTAAGGGTCTCTTGGCCCCTCTTCTGAGGGAGGTGTTTTGTGAGTGTTTGGCCAAAGGCCTGTTGCCTTCCTCGATGAGAAGGTCAGCTCTGATCCTCCTGTCAAAGGGGAAAGATTCGTCCGTCATTGAGAATTGGCGGCCCATCGCCCTTCTCACTACGGATAGGAAGATACTGGCGAAGATATTATTTTCGCGTATGTCAGCTGTTGCTGACGAGTTACTGTCGGTCTCCCAGCACTGTGCAGTTCCTGGCCGTAGCACATTTAGTGCTGTCCTGAGCGTCCGGGAGGCTGTGGAAAGGTGCAGGGCAACGGGAGATGGGCAGTATCTGCTGGCATTAGATCAGGCAAAGGCTTTTGATCGGGTGAGCCATGAGTATCTCTGGCTTCTTCTGAGAAGATACGGCCTGCCTGACCAATTTGTAAATTGGCTTGAGGTTTTGTACAGGGGGGCTGAGAGCTTCCCCCTTGTCAATGGTTGGACGGGTCCCTGCTTTCCTGTGGACTCTGGTGTCAGGCAGGGTTGCCCGCTGAGTCCCCTTCTCTACGTCTTTGCGGTAGATCCCTTTGTGAAGAGGCTTGACTGCGGGCGTCTGAGGGGGGTCCCGGTGGAGCCTTGCAGTGGCTCAGATTTGGCAGTGAGAGTTGTCGCCTATGCGGATGATGTCTCGGTGGTGGTGTCTAGCCGAGAGGAGGCCCAGTTTGTGGAGACGCAGATTGGAGGCTACTCCGAGGCATCAGGGTCGCTCGTCAACTGGGAGAAGAGTGAGGTTCTCTGGTTGGGAAGGGAGGGTGAGCAGTTCGCCCTCCCGGACGTTTTCCCGGTGCCCCAGCCAAAAGTCAAAATTTTAGGCATCTTTTTTGGCCCGGAAGATTATCCCAAGCTAAACTGGGAGAGCAGGTTGGTTGGTGCGTCTCGGAAAGTGAACGCCTGGAAAGGCTGGAAGCTGACGTTGAGGGAAAGGGTGAGCCTGATTAAAACATACTTGCTGCCTGAGTTTCTCTATGTCAGCTACGTTTGTCTGTTGCCGGCATCTCTCTATGCTCGAATCATGAGTCTGTTCTTCCTGCTTTTGTGGGGAAACAGACTAAACTTGATCAAAAGGGAGGTCACGTACCGGCAGCGGAGGCATGGGGGGTTGGACATGGTCAATCCGGTGGTGTTCTTCACTGTCGTTTTTGTAAAGTTCAACCTCCAGTCCATCTTTGTGGACGGGCTCTCGCTGTGGGAGCGTTCATGCAAGGGCTGGCTCTTGCTGTTCCTGAGTGAGTGGGAGGATGGGGGGCAACCGGGTGATCTGCGTAGATCGCATGGGTATCTCCCGTCCTATGTCCCACAGGCATTGAAGGTACTGAGGCAGTGGCGGATAACTGCTCTTGAGGTAGGCTCTATGGGTCGGCGTGAGCTGCACTCAAGGGTCATGGCCTCGGACATTTTGAAGCCATTGGCCTTGAGGGATTGTCCGGAGAGAGTCCTCGGGGAGGGGCTAGCCCTTCTGAATTCCCCGAGAATTCCACCTAAATTTTGGGACCTTGCATGGCGGGCGTTCCATGGACGCCTTTATGTCCGTGCAAACCTAAAATACCGGAACCTTGATGACAGATTGTCCTCGTCAGGAGTGTGGGGGGGTACTGGAGACCATGGACCATTTTTTGGTCCAGTGCCCTTTCAACCTGGAGGTTCTGAGGGGAGTGGAGGATGCCATCGGCTATCCCCGCCTCTCGGCCCTGTCCCTTCCTGAGAGGGTGTACGGTAACTTCAGAGTTCATAGGGGTTTTGAGTTATCGTCACTTTTTCTAGTTAGTACAGTTGTGCTCTACTACACTTGGCACGCTCGGGCTCTGGTGTCCACTAGGGGCAAAATCCTGTCGGTGCATGAGGTGGTGGGTGACATCTTTCGGGAACTGGTGAAGGTGAGGAGTCTGGAAAGGGAAAGAGTCGGGGCGGGGAGGTGTGCCCGTTTATGGAGGGGTTTCAACTTCCAGCCACCTTGAGCCAGACTCTTTTCCTTGTAGGGTGGTGGTACTTTCTGTCCTTTCCACCCCCCTTAGATTTTGGTTCTGATTATTTTTGAAGTAGGGCTGCAGATAGACCTGGTCTATGCATTTTCGCCTGTGGGGAGGGTGTGATGTGTAGTGCTGTGTGGGTGTTATAGTTTTATTTTGTATAAGTAAGTTAGGGTTTAGGTTTAGTTCTAAGTTTAAAGCAATGTCAGGGGCGGCTGTGACCTGCTGAGTGCAGTGGCTCCTCAGATCATGGGTGAAGCCAGCAGGCAGTATGCCAGACCCTTTTTTCTTATGCCATGATATACAGGCTCAGGGCCTGCTAAAGAAGAAATATGTTTGAGTTTTGAGATGTTTATGTTTTTGATTTTTGTTATGTTTGTACCAAGTATGGGTTATTTATTTTGTTTATTATGTAATGTACAAGTTTCTGTTTGGTAGCTGTCGTTTAAAAATAAAAAATTCCAGCCCAGAGGTCTGTGTGGGGGGAGACTGAGATGGGTATACTGAAGGATGAGTGCCCGGCGCTGCAATACATAAGGCAGCTGGAGGGCTCGCAGGTAGAATCTGAAGTGAGGGCGGACTGGGATAACCTGGCTGGAAGCCAGATTGGGGGTTTGTTAGGTGGGGATCAGAGGGAGGAAGAACCTTCTCCTGTTGTGAGGAGGAAGGAGACCCAGGAGAAGGTTGTTCCTGATGGGGCGGTGGGAGGGGTCCCTGCAGAGGTTCCTGTGCCTGGGGGGGGCTGCGAGTGATGTGGCTCCTGCCCCTGGCCCAGCGCGGCTGATTGGGGTATCACAGGAGGTACGCTTGCTGTCAGCCCTTAAGCAAGGCAGATCTTTTGCCCAGGTTGCAGGGGCAAGTGTCCCTCTGGGCCCCCTGTACGGCCAGTTTGGCACCCAGAACTTCCGGGCTCCCCCTACGGAACATTTGCAGGGGGCGAGTCCGTGGTCCAGGGGTACCGGGGGTCCAGAGCGAAAAAGGCGCAATGTTGTTCAGCTAAGGTGGGAAGGTACGGGTCAATGTCCATCCCGGGGACAGGTCATAGACTGGCTTTTTGCTCTGGGCTTTAAAGTCGCTGACCTGTTCGCCGTGATCCACCCGACAGGGTCGAAGGAATTCGACATAAGCTTCATGTCCAGCTTCCTGATGGAATTGTTCCTGACCCAATATAATATGGTCAGGAGGCTGGATCCCTGGAAGAGTATCAGGGTGGTCCCCTTGTCCCGGCAAGAGGAGGTAAAGGTCCTCACTATTCTTGTACGGAATGAGTCCCTCCCACCAGAGGACATTGTGACCTGGCTGAAAAGATATGGTGAGTTGCAGGGGCCCCTGAGGAAGTCCCTGGACGAACGTGGGATCTGGACTGGGGCTTGGACGACCAGGATCCGGCCTAGGCGCTCTGAGAACACCATGACGCACATCCCAGGGAGTGCCTTTATAGGCCGTGACCGGATCCTGGATTTCTACCCAGGCCAGCCTCGCCGTTGTTTCAAGTGTGGTAGTCCAACGCACTTGTGCCCGGACTGCACGATCCAGCGGTGCGTTCGCTGCAACGGTTTCGGGCATGCTCCTGAGACTTGCCGTTTGATCTGCTGCAACCTTTGCGGTGAAATGGGCCACCCTTTCAGTCGCTGCCCCAAGGCATTCAGGGGAGGCGAGGCTGATGTGGGCAACCAGGGCCCGGGTGCCTCTGCAGGGGCAGGGCAGGGATCTTCTGGGGATATGGGGAGGAGAGCACCGGAGGTCCCGATGCCTCAGAGGCAACGGAGGCGAAGACAGGATGGTGTTGGGGATAGTGTTTTGTTAGAGACGGGGGGTGGTGAAGAGGTGGGTGCTCCAAGGTCAGACTCTGGGAGGGTGGATGCTCCTGATGTGAGTAGGGTCGAGCCTCGGAGGTCATCCGGTACCGTTAGGAGGCCCACTGCCCCCCCCCTCCACCTCCTCCCCAGGTGTCCCCTTCCCGCCCTCCTGTTCCCCCCCCTCCCTCCCTTTCCCCTCCCCCCCTTTCCCCTCCCCCCTTTCCCCTCCCCCTCCCTCTCCCCCTTCTCCTGTAGCCCCCCTTGGGCTGCGTTCCAGTTCCCCTAAAAAACCACCGTCCAACCTTGGGCCTGCTCCAGGGGGTGACCAGGACCCGGTGTCTATGGACACCTCCGTACCCATCAGAGGGCCTCAGAAGAGGCCGAAGGCTGCCTCTAGTGGGCAGTCTGACGAGGAGGAAGGTGGGGTAGTTCCTCTAGACGAGGGATGGGTTAAGAGGAAGAGAAAAAACAAAAAAATAAATAAAAAGAAGTTGCCTGGGGATAGTGAGGTAGTCACTCCCCAACCTGGCACAAGCTCAGTTGGTAGAGGGAATAGGTTTTCCCCTCTGGCCATGGGGGTAGAATTGGGGTACCCTTCCTCAGACTCTGAGGAGGAGGAGGTTCCTTAATTATATTTAGTTATGTACAGAGGAAGACGCAACCCTTCAATCATTAAGGATGGCGGTACCCTCTCCAATACGCCTGGCAACTATTAATGTTGCCAGTGTGCGTTCTGTGGCGGCTCGTTTTGCAGCCTTTACTTTTTTCAGCCAAGTTGATGCTGATATTTTATTTTTGCAGGAGACCTGGCTGGCATCGGTGGCAGAGATGCATCTGGCAAAGAGAGAGTGGAGATGTGGGCCCTCTCTCTGGTCTCTTGCAGCTGAGCCCTGCAGTGGAGTAGCGGTCCTTTTTAAGACTGGTTCGGTGGCCTGCCGATGAGTGATCGAAGTGGAGATTGGTAGATGTTTGGTGGTAGACGCTGTTGTGAGGGGGCAATTCCTCCGTCTAATTTTTATGGTCCTCAGACCAAGAGGGATAGGAAGAGCCTCCTCACAGCGGTTAAGCCTTATCTTTTTACGTCCCAGCAGGTGGTCTTTGGTGGTGACTTCAATATGGTCACCAGATCAAAGGATCGGGCAGGTGCCTCTGGCCCCCTGGGATATGATAGCATTTTTCTGAATAGTATAGTAAGAGAAGCCAGGTTGGTGGATGTGCACGTTCGCCATTTTCCCAACCTCACTGGTTTCACATATTCCAGAGGCAGTTGTAAGAGTAGGCTAGATAGGTTTTTTTTGAAGGGGGACTCTGCCTTTGCGGCTCCCGTGCTGCATGCGGTGGAGTTCTCCGATCACTGTATGGTATCTGTGGCCTTGAATGTGGCTGAAACCCCTCAGAAAGGGCAGGGTCTGTGGCGACTAAATGGGTCGCTGCTTGAGGACTCTGAGATTAGGGACACCTTTGAAGCCTTTTTGTCGGATCAGGCCTCGCTCCTTGAGAGCGGCTGCTCCTACCAGGAATGGTGGGAGTTAGTGAAGAAAAGGTCGGAGGGCTTTTTCCGCAGGGCTTCAAAGTACAGGACGGTGTCTAAATACCTGGCCTATCAGAGGCTGCGTAGGCGGCTGGACCGCCTGGTGTCCTCTGGTGGCCCTCGGGAGCAGATATCCGATCGGAAGCTTCAGATGAAGGAGTGTCAGTATGATCGTCTGGCCTCCCTGGTCCTTGAGAGGGATTATGGGAAGTTTTCCTCCCCGGACCCCTACAAGAGCTGTGGTGAGGCTGTGAGTTCGAAGACCATACATGGCCTGAAGGATTCTCGGGGGTCTCTGGTCCGGTCCAGGCCGGGGATTCTGAGAATCGTCAGAGACCATTTTTCAGACATCCTGACGAGGAAGCCTCTAGATATGGAGAAGGTCAGGGATTTCCTTGATGAGACCCCGTTTCATGCGGGGTCTGACCTCCCTGACTCTTTGGTAGAGGAGATAACAGTGGCTGAAGTAGAGCAGGCCATTGACTCTTTGTCATCAAAAAAGTCGCCGGGGTCTGATGGGCTCACGGCTGAGTTTTACAAAACCTTTAAGGGTCTTTTGGCCCCTCATTTGAAGGAGGTGTTTGTGGAATGTTTGGCTACGGGCCTGCTGCCTCCTTCCATGAGAAAGTCAGCGCTGATCCTTCTGTCAAAGGGAAAGGATCCGTCTGTTATAGAGAATTGGCGGCCCATCGCCCTTCTCAATACAGATAGGAAGATCCTGGCAAAGATACTGTTTTCTCGTATGTCAGCAGTGGCTGACAAGTTACTGTCTGTCTCTCAGCACTGTGCAGTCCCTGGCCGTAGCATGTTTAGTGCTGTCCTGAACGTCCGGGAGGCTGTGGAGCGGTGCAGGGCAACGGGGGACGGGCGGTATCTGCTGGCATTAGATCAGGCAAAGGCTTTTGACCGGGTAAGCCATGAGTACCTATGGCTTCTTCTGAGGAAGTACGGCCTGCCTGACCATTTTGTCAATTGGCTAGAGGTTTTATACAGAGGGGCGGACAGCTTCCCACTTGTCAATGGTTGGGTGGGTCCCTCCTTCTCTGTGGATTCTGGAGTTAGGCAGGGTTGCCCGCTGAGTCCCCTGCTCTACGTCTTTGCGGTCGATCCCTTTGTAAGGAGACTCGATTGCGGACTCCTGAGGGGGGTCGCAGTGGAGCCCGGCAGTGGGCCAGGTTTGGTAGTGAGGGTAGTGGCCTATGCGGACGACGTCTCAGTGGTGGTGTCTAGCCGAGAGGAGGCCCGGTTTGTGGAAACACAGATCGGGGGCTACTCCGAGGCGTCAGGTTCGCTGGTCAACTGGGAGAAGAGTGAAGCTCTCTGGTTGGGAAGGGAGGAGAAACAGTTTGCCCTCCCGGACGTTTTTCCTAGGCCCCAACCGGAAATTAAGATTCTTGGCATCATTTTTGGCCCGGGTGATTATCCCAAACTAAACTGGGAAAGTAGGCTAAAGGGTGCCACTCAGAAAGTTAATGCCTGGAAAGGCTGGAAGCTGTCTCTGAGGGAAAGGGTGGGCCTGATCCAAACATACTTGCTGCCTGAGTTCCTCTATGTCAGCTACGTCTGTCTGTTGCCGGGTTCTCTCTATGCACGGATCTACAGTCTATTTTTCCTGCTGCTGTGGGGAAATAGACTAAATTTGATCAGAAGGGAGGTCACGTACCGACAGCGGAGGCATGGGGGGTTGGACATGGTCAACCCGATAGTGTTCTACACCTTCACCTTTGTAAAGTTCAACCTCCAGTCCATCTTTGTGGACGTGCCTTCGTTGTGGGAGCGGTCATGCAAGGGCTGGCTCTTGCTGTTCCTGAGTGAGTGTGGGGATGGGGGGCGTCCCGGTGATCTACGGAAATCGCACGGATACCTCCCATCATACGTCCCACAAGCACTAAAGGTATTGAGACAGTGGAGGATAACTGCCCTTGAGGTGGGCTCTTTGGGTCGGCGTGAGCTGCACTCAAGGGTCATGGCCTCGGACATTTTGAAACCACTGGCTTTGAGAGATTGTCCTGAAAGAGTCCTCGGGGAGGGGCTAGCTCTCCTGAATTCCCCGAGAATTCCACCGAAATTTTGGGATCTTGCCTGGAGGGCGTTCCATGGACGTCTGTACGTCCGGGCAAACCTAAAATATAGAAACCTCGATGACAGGAATTGCCCTCGTCAAGAGTGTGGGGGGGCACTGGAGACCATGGACCATTTTCTGGTCCAGTGCCCTTTCAACCTGGAGGTTCTGAGGGGAGTGGAGGATGCCATCGGCTATCCCCGCCTCTCGGCCCTGTCTCTTCCTGAGAGGGTGTATGGCTGCTTCAGGGTGCACAGAGGTTATGAGTTATCATCACTTTTTTTAGTAAGCATGACAGTCCTCTATTACACTTAGCACGCTCGGTGTTTGCTGTCCACAAGGGGCAAAATCCTGCCAGTGCATGAGGTGGTGGGGGATATCTTTCGGGAACTGGTGAAGGTGAGGCGTCTGGAAAGGGAGACGGTCGGGGCGGAAAGGAGTGCCCGTTTGTGGAGGGGTTTTAACTTCCAGCCTCCTTGAGCCAGATCCTGTTCCTTGTTGGGTGGTGGGCCTGTCTGTCCTTTCTCACCCCCCTTAGATTTTGTGTACATGTCTTTTTGAAATAAGGTTACAGACATTTATAGTCTATGCGTCTTCGCCTGTAAAAATGGTGTGATGTTTTTTATGTGATGTTGTAGATTACGTTGTATAAGATATGGTTGGCCGTGACCTCAATTTCTGCAGTGGACCCTGGAATATTGGGATCCAGCAGAAGTTAAGCCAAATTTTTCAGTTTTTCTTTCAGTTTGGTTGAATACAAGTCTATATTTTCTATAAGGCCATGATCCCTCTTTCTGCAGTGGATGTTATGACATTAACAAATCCAGCAGTGGGTATGCCAAAAGTGTCCTGTAAAATGACTCAATAATGTTTTTGTTATACCATGATGTAAATGGATTTTCCTTTATGATCAGTATTTCTTATGTACAATTTGGTAGCAGTTTTTAATAAAAAACATATCCAGCTCCAATCTTTGAAGGAGTAGGACGCGTGCTGCTGGTGCTCCCTGAGTTCCAGAGAGCTGAGAGAGAGAGGGGGAGCCATGGCTTCCTCCAGCCCAGGCTCGGGCAGCTGGCCCGGCCTGGAAGTCTGCAGTCCATCCTTGGGCTGAAGAGCTTGTCCAGGGAGGAGAAACTGTTCCTGGGGACCCAGTTTGAGTTGCTGGACTGGACCCGAGCACAGCCCAGTGAGGACCCACCGAAGCTCAAGAAGAGGAGGGCAAGAGTGAAGGGCCTCATCCAGAAGGCTTCCTTGGAAAATGGAGGTGCTATCTGACCTCTGAAATCGAAGGGACAGAGCAAACAGCTCCAAGAGACGGGAGTTTCGGGAGGCGATAGACCTGCTGAAGGCCCAATGTGCGGAGGATTGGGATTTGTTGGATGGCTTGTGTGAGCGCGGCGTTGGAGAGAGTGGTTTCCTGCTGGAGGTCCGCAGGGAGATTCGGAGAGCTAGCCAGGAGGGGACCCAGGCCACGAGACGCGTAGGTCAGCCCTCCCCGCAGGTCCCGCCGGTGGGAAGGAGTGATGCGGAGCCAGGATCGGAGCCAATGGAGGAGGCAGCGGTGGTGTAGCCCCCCAACCCGGTACGATCTCTGCTCGTGAGGCTGAGGAGGGTCCCCGGATCCCTGTTGTTTCCCAGCCTGTGTCTGTGGCAGGGGCACAGGTGGATCCGGGTAGGGCACCCGATGATTCAGTCTCACTGGAGACAGGTGCGGTTGGAGGGGGCAGGGCAGTTTTGACACCGGTGGTGCTACTGAAGCCGCTGGCTACTGCAAGGCTCATGACCACGGATGGGGTTCAGCATTCCCGTGGGGAAGACCCAATGGAGGAGGCTAACAAGCCAGGAGAGACTGCCGGGACTATCCAGCAGGTGAACCCAGTGATCCCGGAGTGTGTGCAGCAAGTGCAGGGCGGACCGGCCAAGATGGCGGGGGGAGGGGCCGGGAGGGGCGGGCTTGCCGGAGGAGCCGCTGGGGGTGGTTGGGGATCACTTCCGGCCAGTGTCCCCCACAGCTTCCGGTTTACTACCAGGCCAGGAGGTGGGGGGAGGTGAGGGGGATGGATCTGTGGAAGAGTTACCCGCAGGCCAACGTTCGGTTGACAGGGGGGAGAGCAGGATGGAGGTGCTGCAGGAGGATTCTCCAGCACTAAACTTTATTAAAATGTTAGAAGGCTCTCAGGAGCATGTTGCAGGTCAGGATGGTATGGAGGTGGGGGGGTGGTACTGCTGATGCTGTCCCTGCGGATTGGGACAGCTTGCAAGACAGCCATTTGGCGGCCATCTTGGGGGGTGCCCCAGATGTGCCTCCACCCCAGGTTGTAAGGAGGAAGGAGGGGAGGAAAGTGGGGGGTTCTCAACCCCAGTGCGTTGTGGATGAGGAGGTGGGCGGGGCTGCGGGGAATGGTGGTTCTGTGGAGGGTCCTCCCCCGGCCCCAGTTGTTCTGCTTGACCAGCCACAGGAGGCGGGTCTTCTGACGGCCCTGAAGGAAGGGAGGTCCTTCGCCCAGGTGGCTGGTGCCAGTGTCCCTCTGGCCCCCCTGTATGTCTGGTTCGGGGCTCAGAATTTTCGGGCCCCCCCGGCAGACCAGGTGCAGGATGGCGGTGCCTGGTCAAGGGGTACAGGGGGTCCAGAGAGAAGGAGATGTAACGTGGTCCAGCTGAAGTGGGAAGGGGCAGGGCAGTGCCCCACCAGAGGACAGATTATTGATTGCGTGTTGGCAGCGAGGTTCAAAGTCTCGGATCTCTTTGCTGTCATTCACCCCACAAACTCCAGGGAATTTGACATCAGTTTCGTTTCCTCGGTAACGATGGAAATGTTCCTTACTATCTATGAGATTTTGAGGAAATCAGATCCCTGGAAGAACATTAGGGTGGTCCCTCTGTCCCGCCAAGAGGAGGTGAAAACCCTGACAGTGCTCGTGAGGAACGAGTCTCTGCCGTCCGAGGATATAATGACCTGGCTCGGGCGGTACGGGCAGCTGCAGAGTCCACTAAAGAAAGTGTTGGACGAGCGTGGGGTTTGGACCGGGGCGTGGACAGCCAAGATCCGCCTGAAAAGGCAGGGCAACAGCGTCATGCATGTCCCTGGCAGTGCCTTCATTGGCAGGGACAGGATCTTGGTGTTTTACCCTGGCCAGCCTCGGCGCTGCTTTAAGTGCGGCAGCCCGGCGCACCTCAGCGCAGATTGTACCATGCCACGCTGCGTGAGGTGCAATGGCTTTGGGCACTCGCCTGACACCTGCAGGTTGATAGTTTGCAACCTGTGTGGGGAACTGGGTCACCCCTTCAGCCGGTGCCGGAAGGCCTTCCGAGGGTATGGGTCAGAAGAGTGTGGTTCTGGTCAAGCTGGGGGGCAGGGGAATGGGGGGTCTAGGCCAACTGCTGGTCCTGCGGGTCCTGGGGCTCAGTCAAGCCCACCTGACCCTCTCCCACAGAGGCAGAGGGTGAGCAGGCGTAGGCAGGGGGATGTTGCGGCTCCGGCTGCGCCTAGTGTCAGAAGGCCGGTCCCCCCGGTGCCAGCGCCTAGGGTCCTGGGGGCAAGCCTGCTCCAATCGGTGCCCAATCAAAATCTATGGGTCCCCCAAAGTCATCTGGGAGGAGTGGTCCTGGGGCCCCTCCCCCTGCCCATTTGCCCTCCACTGCCCTGCCCCCACCCCTTCCTTCCCCTCCTCCCCCTCCTTTGTCTGTCTCTGTCCCCCCTGCCCCTCCTCTCTTGTCCCCTTCCCCTCCCTTGCCTGTTGTTCCCTCCCCTGTCCCTGGTCCCTCTTGTTTCCCACCTGGTCCTGTTGACCAGGACCAGATGGACACCTCTGGTCCCGGTAAGGGCCTTTTTAAACGTCCAAAGGAGGCCTCAAGCGGGCACTCCGAGGACGGAGGCGGGGGGAAGTCCTGGAGGAGGGGTGGACTAAAAAGAAAACTAATAAGAAAAAAAGGAAAAGGAAGGTACCAGTAGCGGAAGGTGGTGGGGATCCCCCTCTTGCTCTCCACAACCGCTACTGGTTTTTCTCTGATTCAGAAAAAAGTGAAGATTTTTAGTTTAAAGTAACAGAGGAGAACGTATACCATCCAATTACTAATGATGGCAGTACCCCCTCCAATACGCCTTGCGACCATTAATGTTGCAAGTGTTCGTTCTGTGGTGGCTCGTTTTGCGGCCTTCACTTTTCTCAGCCAGATTGAGGCTGACATTTTGTTTTTGCAGGAGACCTGGCTGGCATCGGTGGCAGAGGTGCATCTGGCAAAGAGGGAGTGGAGGTGCGGGCCCTCCCTCTGGTCTCTTGCGGCCGAGCCCTGCAGTGGAGTTGCGGTCCTTTTTAAGACTGGTCCGGTGGCTTGCCGACGAGTAATTGAAGTAGAAACTGGTAGGTGTCTGGTGGTTGACGCTGTCGTGAGGGGGCAATTCCTTTGGCTCATCAATTTCTACGGTCCCCAAACTAAGAGGGACAGGAAGAGCCTCCTTACGGCAGTCAAGCCTTATCTTTTTACGTCCCAGCAGGTGGTCTTTGGCGGTGATTTCAACATGATCACCAGATCAAAGGATCGGGCAGGTGCCTCAGGCCCCCTGGGATATGATAGTATTTTTCTGAATGCTATAGTAAGGGAAGCCGGTTTGTCGCCTCCCCAATCTCACGGGGTTCACCTATACCCGAGGTAGCTGTAAGAGTAGGTTAGACAGGTTTTTTTTGAAGGGGGACTCTGCCTTTGCGGCTCCTGTGCTGCATGCGGTGGAGTTCTCCGATCACTGTATGGTATCTATGACTCTGAATGTGGCCGAGACCCCCCAGAAAGGAAAGGGTTTGTGGCGACTGAATGGGTCGCTGCTCGAGGACTCTGAAGTCAGGGAAGCCTATGAGACCTTTCTTACAGAACAGGCCTCGCTTCTTGAGAGCGGCTGCTCTCGCCAGGAATGGTGGGAGGTAGTGAAGAAAAGGTCGGAGGGCTTTTTCCGTAGGGTCTCTAGGTACCGGGCATGTTCCAAGTACCTGGCCTACCAGAGGTTGCGTAGGTGCCTGAATGACCTGATTTCCTTTGGGGGCCCTCAGGAGCAGATATCTGATCTGAAGCTTCAGATGCGGGAGTGTCAGTATGACCATCTCGCCTCCCTGGTCCTTGAGAGGGATTACGGGAAGTTCTCCTCCCCGGATCCTTACAAGAACTGTGGTGAGGCGGTGAGTTCGAAGGTCGTGCATGGCCTGAGGGATTCCTCTGGATCACTGGTGCGGTCCAAATCAGGGATCCTGGGAGTCATCAGGGACCATTTTTCGGACCTCCTAAAGAAGAAGCCTTTAGATATGGAGAAGGTCAGGGACTTTCTTGATGGGACTCCGCTCCATGCGGGGTCTGATCTCCCTGACTCTTTGACGGATGAGATTTCAGTCGCTGAGGTTGAGTGGGCCATTGACTCATTGTCACCAAAGAAGTCACCTGGGCCTGATGGTCTTACGGCTGAGTTCTATAAAACCTTTAAGGGTCTCTTGGCCCCTCTTCTGAGGGAGGTGTTCTGCGAGTGTTTGGCCAATGGCCTGCTGCCTCCCTCGATGAGAAGGTCAGCTCTGATTCTCCTGTCAAAGGGAAAAGATTCGTCCGTTATTGAGAACTGGCGTCCCATTGCCCTTCTCACTACGGATAGGAAGATACTGGCGAAGATATTATTTTCTCGTATGTCGGCAGTCGCTGACGAGTTACTGTCAGTCTCCCAGCACTGTGCAGTTCCTGGCCGTAGCACATTTAGTGCTGTCCTGAGCGTCCGGGAGGCTGTGGAAAGGTGCAGGGCAACGGGTGATGGGCGGTACCTGCTGGCATTGGATCAGGCGAAGGCTTTTGATCGGGTGAGCCACGAGTATATCTGGCTTCTCCTGAGAAGATACGGCCTGCCTGACCAATTCGTGGATTGGCTTGAGGTCTTGTACAGAGGGGCGGAGAGCTTCCCCCTTGTCAATGGTTGGACGAGTCCCTGCTTTCCTGTGGACTCTGGTGTCAGGCAGGGTTGCCCGCTGAGTCCCCTTCTCTACGTCTTTGCGGTAGATCCCTTTGTGAAGAGGCTTGACTGCGGGCGTTTGAGGGGGGTACCGGTGGAGCCTTGCAGTGGCTCAGGTTTGGCAGTGAGGGTGGTGGCCTATGTGGATGATGTCTCGGTGGTGGTGTCTAGCCGAGAGGAGGCCCAATTTGTGGAAACGCAGATTGGGGGCTACTCCGAGGCATCGGGTTCGCTGGTCAACTGGGAGAAGAGTGAAGTTCTCTGGTTGGGAAGGGAGGGCGAGCAGTTTGCCCTTCCGGACGTTTTCCCGGTGCCCCAGCCAAAGATCAAAATTTTAGACATCTTTTTCAGCCCGGAGGATTATCCCAAGCTAAACTGGGAGAGCAGGTTGGTTGGTGCGTCTCGGAAAGTGAACGCCTGGAAAGGCTGGAAGTTGTCACCGAGGGAAAGGGTAAGCCTGATCAAAACATACTTGCTGCCTGAATTTCTCTATGTCAGCTACGTCTGTCTGCTGCCAGTATCTCTCTATGCTCGAATCTATAGTCTGTTTTTCCTGCTTTTGTGGGGTAACAGACTTAATTTGATTAAGAGGGAGGTCACGTACCGGCAGCGGAGGCATGGGGGGTTGGACATGGTCAATCCGGTAGTGTTTTTCACTGTCGTGTTTGTAAAGTTCAACCTCCAGTCTATCTTTGTGGACGTGCCTTCGCTGTGGGAGCGTTCATGCAAGGGCTGGCTCTTGCTGTTTTTGAGTGAGTGGGAGGATGGGGGGCAGCCTGGTGATCTGCGTAGATCGCATGGGTATCTCCCGTCCTATGTCCCGCAGGCACTGAAGGTGCTGAGGCAGTGGCGGATAACTGCCCTTGAGGTGGGCTCTATGGGTCGGCGTGAGCTGCACTCGAGGGTCATGGCCTCGGACGTTTTGAAGCCTCTGGCTTTGAGGGACTGCCCGGAGAGAGTCCTCGGGGAGGGGCTAGCCCTCTTGAATTCCCAGAGAATTCCACCGAAGTTTTGGGACCTTGCATGGAGGGCGTTCCATGGACGCCTTTACGTCCGTGCAAACCTAAAGTACCGGAACCTGGATGACAGAGACTGTCCTCGTCAGGAGTGTGGGGGGGTACTGGAGACCATGGACCATTTTCTGGTCCAGTGCCCTTTCAACCTGGAGGTTCTGAGGGGAGTGGAGGATGCCATCGGCTATCCCCGCCTCTCGGCCTTGTCCCTTTCTGAGAGGGTGTACAGTAACTTCAGAGTCCATAGAGGATTTGAGTTGTCGTCACTTTTTCTAGTCAGTACAGTTGTGCTCTATTACACTTGGCACGCTAGGTGTTTGGTGTCCACTAGGGGCAAAATCCTGTCAGTGCATGAGGTGGTGGGTGCAGGGGCGTTGCTAGGTGGCAAAAAGACCAGGGGCTTCAGCCCGAAGTCCGATGTTGGCACCGATGGGGGGGGGGGGGGGGTCGTGAGTGGTCATGGCACGGGGTTTTTTGGCTGAGCGCTGGGGTTGTGTGGCGGGGGGTAAGCTTACTTGCTGGTTGCTGCCTGGGGCTTAGCAGTGCCCATCAATTTTGACCACTAATCTCATCGCAGCTACCTGACACACTGACCTACCTAACATACACTGACCTGACATACATACATACATACACCTACCTAACATACACTGACCTGACATACATACATACATACACCTACCTAACATACACTGACCTGACATACATACATACATACACCTACCTAACATACACTGACCTGACATACATACACCTACCTAACATACACTGACCTGACATACATACACCTACCTAACATACACTGACCTGACATACATACACCTACCTAACATACACTGACCTGACATACATACATACACCTACCTAACATACACTGACCTGACATACATACATACACCTACCTAACATACACTGACCTGACATACACTGACCTGACATACATACACCTACCTGACATACACTGACCTGACATACACTGACCTGACATACACTGACCTGACATACATACACCTACCTAACATACACTGACCTGACATATACATACATACACCTACCTAACATACACTGACCTGACATACATACACCTACCTAACATACACTGACCTGACATACATACACCTACCTAACATACACTGACCTGACATACATACACCTACCTAACATACACTGACCTGACATACACTGACCTGACATACATACACCTACCTAACATACACTGACCTGACATACACTGACCTGACATACATACACCTACCTAACATACACTGACCTGACATATACATACATACACCTACCTGACATACACTGACCTGACATACATACACCTACCTAACATACACTGACCTGACATACATACACCTACCTAACATACACTGACCTGACATACATACATACATACATACACCTACCTAACATACACTGACCTGACATACATACACCTACCTAACATACACTGACCTGACATACATACACCTACCTAACATACACTGACCTGACATACATACATACACCTACCTAACATACACTGACCTGACATACATACATACACCTACCTAACATACACTGACCTGACATACATACACCTACCTAACATACACTGACCTGACATACATACATACACCTACCTAACATACACTGACCTGACATACACTGACCTGACATACATACACCTACCTGACATACACTGACCTGACATACACTGACCTGACATACACTGACCTGACATACATACACCTACCTAACATACACTGACCTGACATATACATACATACACCTACCTAACATACACTGACCTGACATACATACACCTACCTAACATACACTGACCTGACATACATACACCTACCTAACATACACTGACCTGACATACACTGACCTGACATACATACACCTACCTAACATACACTGACCTGACATACACTGACCTGACATACATACACCTACCTAACATACACTGACCTGACATATACATACATACACCTACCTGACATACACTGACCTGACATACATACACCTACCTAACATACACTGACCTGACATACATACACCTACCTAACATACACTGACCTGACATACATACACCTACCTAACATACACTGACCTGACATACATACACCTACCTAACATACACTGACCTGACATATACATACATACACCTACCTAACATACACTGACCTGACATTATTATTATTATTATTATACAGGATTTATATAGCGCCGACAGTTTACGCAGCGCTTTACAACAACATTAGGGCAGACAGTACAAGTACAATACAATTCAATACAGGAGGAATCAGAGGGCCCTGCTCGTTAGAGCTTACAATCTAGGAGGGAGGGTCAAGTTATACAAAAGGGTAATAGCTGTGGGGGATGAGCTAATGGAGAAAATAATGCAGTTGTTAGATGGAGGCAGGATAGGCTTCTCTGAAGAGGAAAGTCTTCAGGGATCGCCTAAAAGTGGATAAATTTGGAGACAGTCTGACAGATTGGGGTAGGGAATTCCAGAGGATGGGCGAGGCTCGGGAGAAGTCCTGGAGGCGGATATGGGAGGAGGTGATGAGGGAGCTAGAGAGCAGGAGATCTTGGGAGGAACGGAGATGGCGTTTAGGTTGGTATTTTGAGACTAGGTTAGTGATGTAGCTGGGGGCACAGTTGTGGATGGCTTTGTAACTTATTGTTAGTATTTTGAATTTAATTCGTTGGGCGAGTGGCAGCCAATGGAGGGATTGGCAGAGAGGGGTAGCAGACACTGATCGGTTTGTAAGGTGGATGAGTCTGGCAGCAGCATTCATGATGGACTGAAGGGGGGATAGTCTATTTAAAGGTAAGCCAATGAGGAGTGAGTTGCAGTAGTCAAGGCGAGAGATAACCAGGGAGTGAATCAGGAGCTTTGTAGTTTCACTGGTTAGAAAGGGACGTAGTTTAGAGATGTTGCGGAGGTTGAGGCGGCAAGCTTTGGAAAGTGATTGGATGTGGGGCTGAAAGGAGAGTTCAGAATCTAGGATGACACCTAGCACCCTGACATGTGTGGACGGGTGGATGGTTTTGCCATTGCTCTTGACAGAGAAGTCAGGGGAAGAGGCACGTGGGGGAGGAAATATTATAAGCTCAGTTTTGGACAAGTTGAGTTTGAGGAAGTGGTGTGACATCCATACAGATATGTCGGTTAGTAAGTTAGTGATGCGTGAAGAGACTGATGGAGTGAGTTGAGGGGTGGAGAGATAGATTTGTGTGTCATCAGCATAGAAATGATATTGAAAGCCATGAGAGGCTATCAGCTGACCCAGGGAAGAGGTGTAGATTGAGAATAAAAGAGGTCCAAGAACAGAACCTTGGGGGACCCCGACAGAGAAGGGAAGAGGAGTGGAGGAAGTAGAATTGTAAGTGACACTGAAGGTGCGTTGGGATAGGTAGGATGAGAGCCACTGAAGAGCACAGTCACGGAGACCGATGGAGTGAAGTTTTTTGAGGAGGAGGGGGTGGTCAACCGTGTCAAAGGCAGCTGAAAGGTCCATACATACATACACCTACCTAACATACACTGACCTGACATACACTGACCTGACATACATACATACACCTACCTAACATACACTGACCTGACATACATACATACATACACCTACCTAACATACACTGACCTGACATACATACATACACCTACCTAACATACACTGACCTGACATACATACATACATACATACATACACCTACCTAACATACACTGACCTACCTAACATACACTGACCTGACATACATACATACACCTACCTAACATACACTGACCTGACATACACTGACCTACCTAACATACATACACTGACCTCACCTACCTGACCAGGAGACAGACTTCATGTGTCCAGGTGTCCTGCAGTTCAGTTCAGCCGTAGTGTGTGGTGTGCAGCCCTCGGATCATGTGGCACAGCAGGCAGCCAGAGGAGAGGAGAGGAGACTGCTTGAATTTCATCGCCTGGACCTTGGAGCTCCAGGCTTTGTCCTGCACGTAGATATACAAAGTAGAGCCTGCCTCCCAGTCCCAGCACGGCCAGCAGGCACAAGGCGGTATGGAGAAGACTCTTCTGCCTCCTGCTGCACACTCAGGTGCCCATGATCAGATACACCGACATCCGGAGCTCTTCACTCTGCCATCCGCCCCCAGCACAGCTCCTCTTCAGGTTATCCTCATCCCCGCCTCCTCTACAATAATTGGTGCAGTCACTGGCAGTGGCACATCTCGCCAGATCGCTCCTCCGCTGCCCTGATCTATCTGAGCGGGGAGCGGGGAGCGGGGATCTCAGTGATGTGGCGCGGCGGATTGTAATTCCCGCCTTCTGGAGCGTGCAGCGCCATTGATGGATGTCACACGTCCTGCAGTCCCAGCATTGGACCAGTGGGATGTCCATCATAGCTCCAGAAGGCGGGACCTGTATGTCATTCGGCCACACTCGGCCGCACTCGGATCAGATCGGTCCCCGCTCGTCAGCGGTCGGCGGCACTCGGGGCTACTAATTAAACGGTACCTTCTTGACACTCGGGGCTTTTCGGGGACCAATTCGGGGCTTCAGCCCCCCCTAGCCACCCCCTCCCGACGCCCCTGGGTGGGTGATGTCTTTCGGGAGCTGGTGAAGGTAAGGAATCTGGAAAGGGAAAGAGTCGGGCGGAAAGGTGTGCCCGTTTGTGGAGGGGTTTCAACTTCCAGCCTCCTTGAGCCAGACTCTTTTCCTTGTAGGGTGGTGGTCCTTTCCACTCCCCTTAGATTTTGTTTCTGGCTATTTTTGATATAAGGCTGCAGACAAACCTGGTCTATACGTTCTCGCCTGTAAAAATGGTGTGACGTGTAGTGCAGTGTAGTGTGGTGTGGTTTGTTTAGTAATATAAGTAGTTAGTATGTTGTAAGTTGGTCTTGGTCCATCCCTGCAGTGGCCCCCAGACATGGGTGAAGCCAGCGGGAGATGCACCAGTCTGTTGATACAGGCTTGATAGGCCTGATATATGTATGCCTAGGGTCATTGAAGTGACTATTGTTTTGTTTTGTTTTCCCAGTATGATCTGTTTTATTTATTTTTTGTTCTATTACTTTACTATGGCCATGACCTATTCCTGCAGTGGCTCCCCAAGACTGGGTGAGGCCAGCAGGTGGTACGCCTGTCAGGCATAATTTTATGTTGTTGTAGGTTCCTTGGGTTCGTTATATACCTGCACATGGGAAGTTCATGTGTTTTTTGTTTGGTTTTATTATGTTTTGTCTTACCAGTATGGTCAGTTTTATTTATATTTCGTAATGTATATGTATTATGTTCTTGGTAGCTGTTTAAACACAATAAAAATTTCCAGCTCCAACCTTGGAAGGAGTAAGACGTGTGCTGCTGGTGCTCTGCAGAGAACCAGAGGCTGAGAGAGAGAGGGGGAGCCATGGCTTCCTCCAGCCCAGGCTTGGGGCACCTGGCCCGGCCTGGAGACGCTCAGACCATCCCTGGATTGAGAGACCTATCCAGGGAGGAGAGGCTGTTCCTGGGGACCCAGTTCAACAACTCCGACTGGACCCGGGCCCAGCCAGGAGAAGATCCCTCAAAGACCCGGAAGAGGAGAGCGAGGGTAAAGGGCCTCATACAGAAGGCTTTGGCTTTGCAGAAATATGGTGGTGCTGTCAGATCTCCGTAACAGGAGGGATAAGACCAACAGCTCCAAGATAAAGGAATTTAAAGAGGCGATTGATCTCCTGAAGGCGCAGTGCGCAGAGGATTGGGATCTAATAGACGGTCTGTGTGAGCGCGGCATCGGGGAGAGAGGTTTCTGCCTGGAAGCCCTGGAGCCAGTCACATTCTCCTGCTATGCAAATTGGATGCGGGAAAACCTGCATCCAATTCGCATAGGTGTGAACCCAGCCTTACAATTATTTTTAGCTGGGTCTACTTTTTATATTTCCAGTGTGTTGCAGTCATATTTTCTGTTTTGAGCAGAGTCCCAGTTGTTGATCATTTTGAATTTGACTGCATCAGATTCAGGCTTTTCTTTTCGAAGTGCTGTTTTAAAGATGCCTAAAGTAGGAAGAAATCTACATTGTTTTTAATTGATTACAGAACTCAAGGTCCAGCGGAGGAAGTCCATGCCGATCCCACCGGAGGGGATGAAGAGGAGGTAGAAGGAAGAAGACAACCAGGGTAGGCCTACACCATTTCTATATGGCCCTGTAATTGCAGTTTTGGGTGGATCCCTATCATTTTTTTCTTTGTTTTTTTTTTTTACAGTGCTTTTCATGTGGTTGCTCTTTGTTATCAGTTTCACAGTATGGTATTTGTATGTTTGGCAAAACCTATATCATCTATTTTGGGTGTAGTCCTCATGTTTGTTGGGACCTTTGGCATTGTATTTAATCCACCTTGGAGTCCAAATAGAGGACAGACATAAGCCAAAAAAGTGGAGAAAAATTTCAGATGTCCCAATATGTAGGCCATAGAAAAAAAATAAAAAAATGCCTATACTATTTTGTCAATATTGCCATTGTATGTTTCCCCCTATATTTTGTAGAATATCCACTTTGGGTGGATTCCCTTTTGCTGGAATCTAAGTAAATTTCCATCTGTCTTGGAGTCCAGTTATTATAGACTGAGAGATGGAGAAAATTGCAAAAAGTCCCAAAAGGAGGTCTCCACTCAAATCTAATAAAGGTTTTGTCCAAAATTACAGCAGTGGACTTCATGGGGTGAGGGGTTTCTTAAGTCAGTAGCTACAGTACATGTAGCTGATTACTTTTACTTTTCAAACCCCGGGTGAAGTTCATTAGGAATATCTCTAGGGCTGGCTATAAATTAGGCAATTTTCTTTCCTTCAACCAGGGATCTACTAAATAGATTCCTAAAATGTTTTTTCTCCCCAGAACCACAAGGATACCCTTGGTCTGCAAGATTTGCTTCAAGATGCAAAACAAGCTTTCAACACACCTGAAAAGAGTTTGCAGGAAGAATGCAGATGAGGCCGAGATAAAGGTGCTTGTTGAAGAGGCCTGGTCGAAGATGCGCCATGTGGTTAGACATCTCAGCGTCATTGCATACAAAGACCTGGAGCACCCAAGTTCGGTCAGGCCCCATCAGTTTTGCGTAAGTTTTCTTGAGGCCAGGGGAAGCATTGTCCTTCCCGAGACATCAGGAAGACAGCGGTACGTATTAAACTTAGCTTTATTTAAAGGATGTTTTATAATGCTTTAGAACTGCATAGACTCATTCATGGCTCTCTTACAGATCTGAAGATGAAGAGACCACCACTGCAGCATCAGAGGAAATGGAGATGGAAGAGGAGCAGCCAAGGTAAAAACCAATATATTGTAATACGTCTATTGTATTCATATGCCTGATGTATGAATATTTATTGTACTCCCTCTTTCCCATCCTCTAGCACATCCACTCGTCGAAGCCTAGAAAAGGCAGGACTATACAGAAAGCATTCGGTGGATTCTCCTTTGATCAGAGGATTTAAAAAGAAGTTGGAGACATTGGAATCAACAGAATTCATCAGACGGCAGGTAAATATATAATAATAAATATCAAATATTACACACACTGCATGGTTAGTTAATCTGGACTCTTTTGGCGAAGCCAATTTTAAAAAGTTTATCACCTTAAACGATAGTAACCTCTGTTTTTAATAACAAACATGCCACACCTGCTCTGTGCAATGGTTTTGCAAAGAGCAGCCCGATCCTCCTCTTCTCAGGTTCCCCCGTTCTCATGGCACCCCCCCCCCCTTGCCCAGTTCCCAGCAAAGCAAGCTGCTTGCTTGCTTACAAACCAAATATATGTATCCATAGATGCATGGGTCTGCCCCACCCCCTCCTCACTGGCTGTGATTGACTGCAGCCAGAGCCAATGGTTCCCACTGCTGTCACCGAGCCTAAAAGGAGGGAGAGAGCCAATGTGCACAGCACTGGATCTAGATTGGGCTCAGGTCATTTAAAGAGGGGCTGGGGGAGCTGCACTCAGATTTTTTACTTTAATGCAAAAAAACATTAAGGTGAAAAAATATTTACCCTTTGGAACCACTTTGATAAGATGATAAGTTGATTTCTTCTTCACCATTTTCAGGTGAACTTTGTGGCAAGATATCTTTTCTACGTGGACCCCGAGGAGGTTTCATTGAAGTGCATCCACCAGCCAGAGGGGACCGTTGATTTCTTCCAGCAGCTTGAAGCATCTGGAGCCAGCAAGTTCACCATTCTCCACTATATGGACAGCGTTAAGAAGTTTGCAAGGCACGTCACCTCAGAACCAAGATGCCTGGAGAATCCTTCCTTGAAACCAGCTGCATCAAGATTCTTCGACCTTCTGAACGATATCCGGTTAAAGATCAATAAGAAAGCTGCCAAGGGAACAAAGGAAATGGGGTAGGTGAAACTGGTGGCTGTAAACATTGTGTGCCTTTAGCCGATTTCATGCATTTTATTTTGCCAAATATGCATGCAATGAAACTTTTTCTCTTCCCCACAGACATCAGGCTCACGATCCAGAGGTATGCCAAAGGATTGTCTCTCTTGCAAAACCTCATTTTCTCACCCTGACAGGTAGGGCGAATGAAGGGCTTGAGCTTGAAGACCGAGACCGGATGACCATCCTTTACTTCCTGGAAGCGCTGCTGACATTGCAGCATCTACAGAGACCAGCTGTCATCCAAAACATGACCGTGAGTCTTATAAAAGTCAATAGTGTTTTACACCAAATGTTGTAACTAGTGTCACTTTACACTGTCATCTGTTTTGTTATCCTTCAACAGGTACATCAATGGCTGCTGAGGTCCCGCGAGACTGCCCACTTCGACGCAGAGGCCGTGGAAGTACCCGTCATCAAGGTGGACATCGGAACCTTGGAAGCCCCCCCTCAGATGGCTATCGTGGTCTTGGAAGGATCTGAGGAAATATGGTTTAACACATATTTCCAAAAGATTCAACCTTTTTTGTTGAAGACCTTCAACAAAGGGGACCACTTCTTTGTCACAAGCGAGGGTGGGAAACGCTTGATTTCTGATGACCTCACTCAGTTCCATAAGAGGCAAGTAAAATATAAAATCTGTCATGCAGCTATGCCACTAATGCAAAATGACTATCAGTGCTAACCAAAAACTTTTTTTCAGTTGTAAAACCATACCAGACAACAAACTAACAAAAATCTCTCACCCTTTAGATATAATCTGCCTGCAGTTACTTATCAGCAGGCAAGGAAGGCTTTTGAGCAGTGCTGTTCATCCCACTGCGATAACAAAGTGAAGGAGCTTCTGGAAGAATACTTTGGGCAGTCGAAGAAAGGTAGAGACGTCGAAGGCAAGATCGTGAAGGGTGCCGTCATGGTGAAGAGGATTCAGAAAGACTGGATGCCTTCTACTTCAGGGTAGGTTGTATATTGCTGATTGCTGGAATCTAGAGAGACACCAAGTAAAATATTAAGCATGTTACTATTATCAACAAATGTCTGTTCAGATTTGGGCTTTAACACTTGTATTAAAGTGGTTATAATGCTTAAACAGTTTTTTACTTTAATGCATTCCTTGCATTAGATAAAAAAGGTTTAGGCATCAATATCTCCCCCTCACACCCTTTTACTTACCTGAGCTGTCATTTAATCCAGCGCTGTGCACATCTGCAGCTCTTCTCTCCCCTCACTCCCTGCTCACAGGCTTTGCAGAGGCACCAGGAGCCATTGACTCCCACTGCTGTCATTCAAAGCCAGAGATGGGGGGGGGCAAGTCCCACTTTCTATGGACAGTGAACTTGCATAAGCTCCCCCATCGGATGCAGCTTCCTATGAGGGCACTGGACAGAGAGGAGGAGCCAGGAATGCTAGCGGGGTACCCGAGAAGAGGACATTTTTGGGCCGCTCTGTGCAATTTCATTCCACAGAGCAGGTGAGTGTGAACCTGTTTTTTGTTTTTTAATTTTACATTAACAATCACTTCAATGGTTAAACACCGTTTTGATTTCTAGAGACCCACAGACAAGGAGACAAGAAGAAGTAGCGGTGCCAGTCGACGACAAGGAGGTGGCTTTCATGAAAGTCCTTGATGTGTTTCCAGTGGGACCTAACATGGAATCGCCGGGTTTAAGGGAATGTCGCATCTTTACTGCGGAACACCCATCGTACTGCTACAAGAGGTGGAGAAGACAGCAGTATGTAATGCGCGTTACTGAGAGCATTTATATTTTCCCTGGCATCTATGAATTAAGCACATTATATTCTTGCATTGTATTGTAATACACTGTCTTCTGCTTTCAGGACGTTTCAAGAGGAATCCTCCTACATGAGAGCAGGTAACATCTTATGCTCTAACACAGGGATGGACAACGAACCAACCGAAACTAGAGGACGTCCTGGAAAGCTGGAAGCCCATCGCGGAATGGAGGAAGATACAAGAAGAAGAGGACCTAGAAAGTCAAATCGCCTCACAAGATTGGAAGGGGCTTGCCATCATAGAAGACCGCGTTGGAAACACCGGAGAGACGGTCTTCACGACTTTACCCTTCAAAAAAGACGCGGTTGTGTGTGACTGTCATGGACCCATCGTGTCCCATGAAAGAGGCGAGGAGCTCATGAACTCCATGGCAGCAGGTGAGATGGTGAAGTTGGTAAAACCTGGTATCTGATTGGTATTGTGTGGTCACCTGATAGTCACTGATTGCCCACACAAATCTGCACACTGCACTTTTCCTGTTGCTGTCAATCACAGCCAGTGAGAATGGAGCAGGGGTGGGGGCCGAGCCACACTGTGTGTGTGTGTGTCTATAGACACACACAGCTGGCTCAGGCATGAGCACACACAAGTGTCTCCATAGCAAGCAGCTTGCTTGGGGGAGGGGGGCAGAGGAGCCAGGAGCACTGGCAGGGGACCCAAGAAGAGGAGGATTGGGGCTGCTCTGTGCAAAACCATTACACATATTTTTAAAAAGTGATCTTTACAATCACTTTAAGGGGGGGTCAAAATAAAGCCAGTGAGTGCACCACCTGAGGAGGAGAAAGTGATGAACATGGAGGTGTATTGTAGTTCAGATTTTTCAATTAAACCAGCACTTGGTTAACAGTGGGGGTTTAGGAGTTGCTTTCTTATGGGACTGATTGATACAAGTTGTACCTTATTAGCAGAAAAACAGCATGATTGATTATTTTTATATTTAATTCAACAGCATCAAGTCTGTTTATACGAGTATGTTTATGGGTATAAGGAATTTTTTATATAGATTTGTCCATTGCTAGTTACTGATTTTTCTGGTTGAGAGGCATCAAGGTTTTTTTATATTATTAGCATTGCACTTATTTGGCAGGTGAGATGAGCTACCTTTACTTCTTTGAAGACAGGAAGAACCGTCGAAAGCTTTGCGTCGATGCGCTGAACGTCCCATGTCCCTGTCACCCCTCACTTCCGACAACTTTTGGAAGGAAGATCAATCACTCACGGAAGAGTCCGAAGCTAAAACCAGAGTTGAGATACCGGAGTGATGGCACCACCCCTGTTCTTCTGCTAGTGGCCAAAGAAGATATCCCCGTTGGCACGGAGCTGAAGTTTGACTACGGGGTCACACAGAGATCCTTCAAGGGGGAAGGGGCAGATGTCGACTGGTTAAATACATAAGAACCCAGTTGACACCTGTTTCTACTCTACTGGTAACAGGGTGAGCTCTATGCTCATACATTCTAGGGTAAGTCATTTTTTTCCCCTTCTAAACTGCCCTTCATCTATTCCTCAAACATCCCATTTTTCCCCTCCATCCTCCAGCGACCTTGCTGTTCTGTCATCTCCTACCAAAGTCTTCTCTTTACATCTTACCCTGCCTACTCTCCCTCTTCTTACCATTTTGCTTCTTCCTCATTCAGTCTCCCTCATTTGTCTTTTTTTTTTATTAATTGACATGTGTTTATAAAAACCTAATTTTATTTAATTTTTTCCCTCCATGCATCACTGGGAGCTGTGTATCGGAGTGAAAAAAAGGATTCTCTACAAGTCTTTTGCTGGGAAACGGTTGACTGTGGATGTCTGCGTAAGTACTATACAGCCACTGATGTGGCCTGAGCTTATCCATCACCACACAAAGGTGATGATTTTCTATCAGCAGCATTGTTTTCACAAGGCATAATATGACCCAGGCAACAGCCTGGATGGGACAGATTTGTGGCTTTGGCTGCTTAAGTGGTTACAGCCACGAGTCTCATTGTCACTTTAAAAACTCAGACGAAAAGAAATGAGGCACAACCAGAACTAAAGCTGGCCATACATTATACAATTTTATTATTCATTTCCTTTAGATTAACCTTCAACTATGTAGTGCCTGATTGCATACAAATTGAAAGTGTTTAGGTTTGACCGCATATTATATGGTTTTGGTAAATCTAAAGGAAAATTGTTATAAGAAAATTGTATAATGCATGGCCAGCCTAAAACTGCATGTACACTAAATTTGAGTTTAGGAGCTTTTGGTGTTTTTTCACCACTCCAACTCCAACTCAACTCCATAAAAGCCTATGGGGTTGATTTACTAAAGGCAAATGGGCTGTGCACTTTGCGAAGTGCAGTTGCCCTCTGCGAGTGCAGTTGCTCCAGAGCTTAGTAAATGAGGCAAGGCTTCACTTTTGAAAGAGTCCCCAATCATGACCAAGGAAAATAAAAAAAATGCATTGCGAATGCTTGCACATGATTGGATAATGGCAGGAATGTAAACATTCCTTGTGACAGCAATAGGTGGTGACAGGTACTCTTTATGGAGGGATCGGGGGTCTAAAAGACCCCCGATCCCTCCTTTTGCACTTCAAAGTATTCAGATCGCCATTTTCGGAGATTCCGAATACTGTATATATATATAAAACTGGCGCAATTGGCAGCCAAGTAAACGTGAAGTGACGTCATGACGTTGCTTCCGTGTTTACAATCAGGAGACTGGAACGAAGCCTTTTCCGGCTTTGTTCCAGTCTGTCCCTAGCCGCCGGAGGCATCGGATTGTTGATCGGTTCTCCCGGGGGGACGGGAGGCCGTTGAGAGCGCGGTGGGGGGGAGTCCCCTCCCGCTCCTCCCGTACAACAGCCGAGCGGCTTTTAGCCGTATCGGTTGTTATCCCTGGAAAGCCGATCGCCGGCTCTAAAAAACGGTACCAGGACGATGCCTGCAGCTGTGGGCATCATCCTGGTGTAACCCCCGGAAGCCCAGGCCGCACATCTGCATACGCTCGGCAGCAAGGGGATAATGTATATATCTGAAGACTACGGATGACGCAACCTCCCTATGAAAACCGCCGTTGACCTCCTAAATAAAGAGAACGAGCCCCACCTCTCCCTATAGCGTAAGTATTAATGATTTAAAGTGATTGCAAGGTCTTAATTTTTATTAAACAGCACATATATTATACTTGCCTTCTCTGTGAGATGGAATTCCACAGAGCGGTCCTGACCCTCCTCTTTTGTCAGTGTCTCTGGCTCCTCCTTTTCTCTTCACACCCCCGATCCCAAGCTGCTGCGCTGCCTGAGTCCACAGACACAGTGGGGCTTGGCCCTGCCTCATGCTCTCTTGACACAGGATTTGACTGACAGCAGAAGCCAGTGGCTCCTGCTGCCTTAGTAAATCCTGTGAGAGGGGAGTGAGAGCTGCTATAGACTGGCACAGTGCTGATCGAGTGAGGACTTTGGTAAGTATAATAGGGGGTGAGGGGGCAACTACTACCGTAACTTTTTTACCTTAGTGCAGGGAATGTATTAAGGTACTAACTGTTGCAAGTATTAAAATTCCCCCTTCTCTAGGAAGAGGGGTTTTTCCAGTGCCTCATCCATCCATGACTTAGATAGCTTCAGTCCTCCCTTTACAGACAATGATTGCAGATTTAAAATGACTGCTGTATACACAGGATCGCGTCCATGGCTGCAAACCCAACCATTATTGATTGGACAATTGCCTGTTATGTGCAGCCTTCTTGTCCAGGGGTTAAAGGATACAGACAACCATGATGTAGCAAAAAGGTCAAGTGTTTCCACCCCGTGTAACAGTTCAGAATGTAAATATGAGAGTCACAAAAAAGTTTTCCCTCCTACAGAAAATGACCTGAAGGCACCAGAAGACACCAGAAGACACCGAAGGCACCAGAAGACACCCAGAAGACACCGAAGGCACCAGAAGACACCAGAAGACACCACTTTGAAGCTATAGAAAAGCCTGAATGAGAAGCCTTTCATTTCAGCACAAGAAGATTATCACAATCTAAGAAGAAACACAATGGCTCTTTTCAGAGCCACCTCAACACCCTAAAAAAGAGCTATGGTACTTTTGTTCTCGATCTTCTCCAGACACATACTCACATTTACGCACATGTGGTCAGTTTACCTGGCCACACAAGCCTCAACGTTCAGCCTGTTCAATGGGGACCAGTTTGATCCATGTAGGTTCTGGTTGGTTTGATCCATGTAGGTTCTGGTTGGTTTGATCCATGTAGGTTCTGGCTGGTTTGATCCATGTAGGTTCTGGCTGGTTGTACACAAGTTGATCTATCAACTGTCTTGTGTACAACCAGCCTTTTGGGTTTTTCCCCAAACAATTAGTGCTGCCAGCTTTAGCCAGAAGCAGTAATCATTGTGTTCAGCCGGCATAACACAATAGTGTGGTGTGAGGGCTTACCTGATCAGCACAGACTGTGTTTATGGGGGAATCAAGCAATTGCATCATTTATGGCCTGCGTTACACTTTTAATCAAAGTCAAACTAGCATACTACCATATCAGTCTCCATACTCACTGCAACCATACAACAAATCATAGGATGTGTAGTTCATAATCTGCCAAACTGCTTTTACATTTAAATCGAAGTGCACATATACAGGTCACATTTTACCAGTAAAGTAACAGTTTCAAACAACCACATTCTTTGTCAAGCTGACATTCAGCATGTCAAATATTGTCTTTTTAAACTGTTGCAAATATTCAAATCACATTTTATCAGTAAAGCACTTGGATTTACTTGTGACTACAGATCATTTAATTTTGTTTTATTTAACAATCTATCTAGATCTCTACTCCTTTCTAGATGGCCATAGATGGATTGAAATTTGTCCGGTTTAGCAGGAAACCACTGAAATTCAATCCATCTATGGGCAGGCTATGTCCTTAAAGCAAAAAAACTAAAAAAACATGTTATACTTACCTGCTCTGTGCAGTGGATTTGCACGGAGCTGCCCCAATCCTCCAGCCCTCCTCGTTCTTCTCTCCTACCAGGTGCCTCCACAGCAAGCAGCTTGCAATGGGGGCACTCAAGCAGGCACGCTCCTGAGCTGCGGCTCTGTGTGTGCAATCACACACGGAGTCATAGCTCAGTCTCGCCCTCTCCATCTCCTGATTGGAGATGGATGGCTTTTGGCCATCTCACTGGCTGAGATGGCCAAAAGCCAATCAGGAGTGAGAGTCCCCAGAGGGGCAAGGCTATCATGGACATCGCTGGATTGAGATGGGGCTCAGGTAAGTATTGGGGGGGGGGGGGTGCTGCACACAGGTTTTTTCCTTCATGCATAGGAGGTAAAAAAAACCTTGTGCCTTTACAGACACTTTAAGTTGATCAATCAGATTTTTTTTTGTTCAATTACTGCTGGTGGCTATAGCCACTATAGCTATATTTGTTTAAGACAAATTTGAAGTCATATATAATACTTGAGCTGTCATGTGTGTGTGTTATGCTATGCCATCATGGATCAATCATGGGTTGTCTTTCCTGGTAAGATGAACTTCTACCATCTTATGTATTATTAGGCATTGTACCTGCTCTTGTATGTTGTAAAATAAAATGGAATTTATTTACAAAAAAGATTTGCATGATCTATCCAACAGATTAAAATGTACTTGGGACCATCAATTTTTCTTTACTTTTCATACAGGACAAGGGGGGCAGAAGGGGAACCTGCCCTGGGAACAGTGGGGGGGGGACACTGCAAGCTTGTGGGCAACATGGAGCAGACAAGGAGAAATGAGATAGACCATCAGTACATCACGATTGATCCATTTTCGAATATATCTCATAGTTTGTAGATGCTATAACTTTCCTGTAAACCAATTAATATACACTTATTGGGAATTTTTTTGCCAAAGACATGTAGCAGAATTCATTTCAGCCTAAATTTATGACAAAATTTGATTTTATTGGATATACAGTATTTTATAACAAAGTAGAAAATGTTGGGTGTTTGTTCAAAATTCTCTGATTTTTTTTCGTTAATGTAATAAGAAAAAAACAGTGGTGATCAAATACCACCAAACGAAAGATCAAATCAGTCTCAAAAAAAGATAACATTTTTATTTGGGTACAGTGTTGCATGATGAGGCAATTGACAGTTAAAGTAGCAAAGTGCTATATAAAAATGGCCTGGTCATAAAAAAGGGGTAAAGCCTTCCAGAGTTCAGGTGGTTATAAAAAGATAAGTCAATAACACAATCAAATGCCCTCTTACTATGGTCAATACTGGAAAGTTTCTTTTTTAATAATGCTTCTACAGTAAAAACAACAACACATTGGGGGTTATTTACTAAAGGAAAATCCACTTTGCACTGCAAGTGTACTTGAAAGTAAAGTCACTGTAGATCCGAGGGAGACATGCAAGGGAAATAAAAAACAGCATTTTAGCTTGTACATGATTGGATGATAAAATCAGCAGAGCTTCCACTCATTTCAGATCTACCCCTTAGATTTAGAGCGACTGCACTTTCAAGTTGATTTGCCTTTCGTAAATAACCCCCAATATGTTACAGGACAAATTCTAACAAAAGACAATATAAATAGTTTCCTAATTAACAATGATTTATACAGATCTATACATTCTAAACATTTTTCTGCCAGTGCCAATTTTTTCATTTTTCACACACCTTTTAAAATCAAGTTTTTTTACATGAAACCGTAAACAATTATATTTCATTAATAACATAATAAAAATGAATAATTTATTACCCATTTTTTGGTAAGATATAAAAGCTAGGGTTGCATCAAGTAAATATTTACCAAACATGTTAAGCCTTAAAATTGTGCATTGGCCACAAAAATAGTACACGGTTTTTTAGTTAAAGTAGAACTAAAGGCAAATCTTTTTTTTTTCATTTTGGATAGAGTAGGGGAAGGTAATATCCCCTGTCATTTTTTTGCCATCTGTGCCCCATTGGGGAGATTTACTTTTATTTCCTGTCCCATAGCCAAAACAGGAAGTGAAAGAAAATCCCTGCAAATTAAAAGAATCCTTTGGGGCCCCCAGGTCACCATAATTACACCCCAATTGGAAAATGTTCCCTTTTACTTTTCTGTCAATAACTCAAAATTTGAGACTTTCTTTTAGTTTTATTTAATAATGGTAAACAGGACAAATAGAGAGGAGGAATCACCCTAATGGGGGCTCAGACAGCAATAAAATACCGACAGGTGTTCTAATCCATCTCCAATCTAAAACAAAACAAACTGTTTTACCTTTAATTCTACATTATCTATGAAGGAAGGCATTGAGTTATTACCCTTCATTGTGACGGATACCTCAGATACACTTGTATGGCCTACATGTGTTTGAAATTGTGTGTATGTAGGGGGTGACCGGGGGAGCTTTTTTTTTGTTGTTGTATTTAATTTTTTTACAATTTTTTCATTTAAATGTATTACTATCACAAGGAAGCTAATAAGCCCCCTATATGATAGCATGGGGGGTTGACAGATACTCTATATGATAGACATCGGGGGGTCTATGATGGCACCTTCTTGTTACTATAAAAATGATTAGGCAGATCTACAGCTGCCTGGATCACTTTTACATGACAGCCAACTGCCAGCTGAAAGAAACAATACAAATGCCAAGCTCACCGCTGTAGTTTTAACCCCTTGAATATCAGGACATTTGTAAACATACTTTGTTTGGGGTTAAAGAAAGACAATTTTGGTTGAAAGACATTTTTCTTCAAGTGCCTCCTTATTGTGCATCTTGAAACATCCACACCACATGTTTTCAGAGAGTTCTGTATTTCACCTGAAGTTATTTGTGGGTTTTTCATTCATTTGTTTAACCTCTTGGCGCTTTTTGGCCACAACCATAAACACTACATTTGGAGAGGAGTCAACAAGGCCTATGATGAAAGGTACACCATTCCTACTGTGAAACACGGAGGTGGATCGCTGATTGTTTTGGGGATGTGTGAGCTACAAAGGCACAGGGAATTGGGTCAAAATTGATGGCAAGATGAATGCAGTATGTTATCAAAAAATACTGGAGGAACATTTGCATTCATCAGCCAGGAAGCTGCGCATGGGACGTACTTGGACATTCCAACATGACAATGAGCCAAAACACAAGGCCAAACATTTATGGGAGCTGCTTCAGTAAACAAACCAATAGTAAGACTTTAAGCACTTACTTTTTTACTGCACCCTAAATGTGTTTATATAGTTTTCTCACTGAGACCTAAAAGAGAAGTAAAGTCATTTTTTATTTTTGGCTATGCTTCTCTTTTGGGTCATAGAAGTACATTTACTAACCCAAAGTCATGCTCACAATAGGTTGAGGAGGTTAAGCCATGCCGTGATCAAGAAGGCATGACAACTGGCTCTGCCTATTTGTGTGTAGATTGCCAGAGCCAGACACTCCTGCACCCTCCCCCGCCTAGAACTCCAGCCAACCCTGGAGGAGCAGGGAGAGGAGAAGGAAATCCCTGCAGCTTACATTCACTGACCACCACTGGGAGCAGAGACTGACCGATCAGTGGTCATGTGATCGGTCAGGCCTTAGTCTTAGAGCAGGGCGGTACAGCTGCAGCATCATAAGGGTTACAGACTTCTCCTTTAAAATAGGCTATATTTTTACTGCAGAAATACTGACTTATGAACTCATTTCACGTAAACAATTGTTCTTCTAGTTTATAATGTGCAATCCTGAATGTGTTGAAAGTGCTGGAAATGAAAGTTCAGCAAGGCTGATTCTCCAGCCAGACAATGCGCTTTTGTTCATCAGTGATGGCGCTCTTTACTCTGCAGAGTAGAGATTCTGTGTCATTCCAGCTGTCAGGATCCACAGTTCTATAAAGACAAGGCAGGGCATCCAGCTCGGCTTCTTCCCTCTGGGCACACTCCAGTAGCAGATCCTCACACTTTCCCCACCATTGCCGAGTTTTTCTAAACAATGCAGAAAGATATGTAAGAACACCTGGGCATTGGTAGGCGGCATCTGATGGGCACTGGTAGGCTGCATTGATGGGCATTGGTAGGCGGCATTTGATGGGCATTGGTGAGGCTGCATTCTTTGGCACTGGTAGGCTGCATTGATGGGCATTGGTATGCGGCATTTGATGGGCACTGGTGAGGCTGCATTTGTTGGGCGCTTTATTAAAAAGGTGAGGTATACATGGGCAGGGCACAGGGGGTGGAGCCAAGGGGGGGCAGCAAAATGAGGTTTCACCTAGGGTGTCAAAAATCCTTGCACCAGCCCTGCAATAGTCTCCTCTGCCCTTCCATAATCTCTAAAGCCCCATACACACGATCAGATTTTCTGCTGATTTTTGTCTTCAGATTTACCAAAACCATGTAGTATAAGGGCCTGCCTGATTGCATACAAATTGAAACTCTTAAGGTTTGACCTCATATTATATGGTTTTGGTAAATCTGAAGGAAAAAATTTGCAGAAAATCTGATAGTGTGTTTGGGGCTTTATGCTTCCAGGTGAATAATACAGCACACATTGAATAAAATAAACACGACAAATCGGTTTTACTCAGACATGCCTCATTAATAAATAGAGCATCACACCAACTTACAGTAAACTGAAAGGAGTATAGGAGTGCCTGCAATTCACAACAAGCCCCATTATAGGCACAATAGCTATTGGAAATGTCACAACAGACACAGATAGACAATCCATTCAATGTACCGTATATACTCGAGTATAAGTCGAATTTTTCAGCCCATTTTTTTGTGCTGAAAGTGCCCCCCTCTACTCGAGTCGAGCACTTTTCTGCAGCGAAAAATTTCATTTTCCGAACCGAATTTGGGGCCCCATATCTCAGGGTCACTTGGTGCTAGGAACCCCACATTTGGTGTGCAAACCCAGTGGAACTAGTACCATAACATATCCAAAGCTGGGGTTCCTAGCACCAAGTCGCTCTGAGATGCGGGGTCCCAAAACTGGTTCGGAAAATGTCATTTTCTGCTGCAAAAAAGTGCTTGACATTTTCTGAACCGATTTTTGGGGCCCTGTATCTCGGGGCTACTTAGTGCTAGGAACCCCAGCTTTGGAGATTTTATGGTGCTAGTTCCACTGGGTTTGCACACCAAATTTGGGGTTCTTAGCACTAAGTGGCCCCGAGATACAGGGCCCCAAATTTGGTCAACTGTGTCTATCTGCAGCAATGTCATTTCGGGACCCTTTGGGTTCAGAGATCCCAAATTTTGGCTGCAGCTAGGGGGCATCTAGGAACTCTTAACTACCGAGTTTGAAGTTCAGGGGACCTATGGTTGCAAATGGGCACAGTGAGGCATGCAAATGGG
The DNA here is from genome assembly GCA_037952925.1 of Lithobates clamitans. Lineage (NCBI taxonomy): Eukaryota > Metazoa > Chordata > Amphibia > Anura > Ranidae > Lithobates > Lithobates clamitans. The sequence goes on along the minus strand of JBBGZY010001652.1, from coordinate 121,185 downwards.
CACAGTGATGCTGCAAATGGGCATTGTTGACCCTCTTTTCCACTTACAGTAGCTGTGCATTTCTCACCCTCGTCATATACTCGGGTCAATATGTTTTTCCCATTTTTTTTTGTGGTAAATTAGGGCCTCAACTTATACTCGGAACGACTTATACTCGAGTATATACAGTATGTCCTATTACATTATCACTAAAAGCACAATCTTTGTACAATCAGATTGTCTAGTGTATGGCCAGAAAAAATATGGATAAGGAGATAATGATTTCAGTGTTTCTTGGAAAATCTTACAATATCTAGATTGTATCTCCTAGATACAATATCTCCTAGATTGTAAGCTCTAACGAGCAGGGCCCTCTGATTCCTCCTGTATTGAATTGTATTGTACTTGTACCGTCTGCCCTCATGTTGTAAAGCGCTGTGTAAACTGTCGGCGCTATATATATAAATCGTGTATAATAATAATAATAATAATATAGAGGGGCTTTTTTCTATGGGTACACTGGCAGTGGTGTATTTAGGTTTTGTGCTGCCCTAGGCATGACTAAATTCATGCACCCCTAATTTAAATATGACCCACCCTTCCTGTGAAGGCCACACCCCTTCATAGTTAAGACCTGCCCTATCAATTGTAAACCACACCCCTTCAAGAGCCCCACCCCCTCCATCTCCCCCTAGCAGCAAAAATCCCCCTTTTCAGCACAAATCCTCACCCTCATATAACCCCTTCCAGTACAATTCTTGCTTCTCAGCATATTCCTCAGTCCCCCACAGTCTAGGGCACTACAAGTCCCAGCATACGAGGCTGCCATATCTCAGCCACCTACAGAGGGCACTACAAATCCCAGCAGAGCGGGCTGCCACCAGTCCTCCAAACACAGCATTAGGAGACTGCACAGCCTTCCACCCACTGACACTCATTCCTTGGCTGCCATCCACTCCTCTCCACCCTCCCCTTACAATGGTGTCCTACCTGAGTCTGGGCGGCATGTCGCTCTGCATGGTGGGGCAGTGGGCATGATTTCCCCTTCTCTGAAGACACGTCCCGGCTCCCAGACCCCGGTGTTCTGTAAAATTCTCCTACCCCCAGCACACAAGGCTGGAGATCACTTCACTACTGGCCAGGCACCTCAGTGGCTGTGGGTGGTGGTGGCCGGATCAATAGGCTGGGCATCAGCGGATGCAGCCACCGACGCCACGTGTGTGCACCCATAGATTGTACTTGAACTTGGGGATGCTTTATCTGTGCGGGAGGAGGCTGCGGGAGTCGGGACTCGGGAGTATGGGTCGGGGGGGAAGATTTTCTTGCGGTGGGTGGCTTTTTTGCCGCCCCCCCGCAAAGTGCCGCCCTAGGCCTGGGCCTTGTCGGCCTAGGCCAAGACAAAGCACTGCCTCTATCACCTGTACTGCTATTGGCAAGAGATTATAAAATCTATCTTTTCCATTTAAAGATGACCATACATTAGACAATCTGGTTGTATAGAGATTGTGCTTTAGATTTAAGCAGGAAGGGATGCATTTCGATCCATGTATGGGCTGGCTGGTTGTACATAAGTTGATCGATTGGCTGACTTGTATACAGGGCTGGACTGGGACAAAAATTTGGCCCTGGACTTCCTCATGACTTGCCCACTTTAATTTTGAGTGTCCCCAACAGCACCCCCTTACATCAGAGTGTCCCCAACAGCACCCCCCTTACATCAGAGTGTCCCCAACAGCACCCCCTTACATCAGAGTGTCCCCAACAGCACCTCCTTACATCAGAGTGTCCCCAACAGCACCCCCCTTACATCAGAGTGTCCCCAACAGCACCCCCCTTACATCAGAGTGTCCTCAACAGCATCCCCCTTACATCAGAGTGTCCCCAACAGCGTCCCCCTTACATCAGAGTGTCCCCAACAGCGTCCCCCTTACATCAGAGTGTCCCCAACAGCATCCCCCTTACATCAGAGTGTCCCCAACAGCATCCCCCTTACATCAGAGTGTCCCCAACAGCGTCCCCCTTACATCAGAGTGTCCCAATCAGCAGCTCCCTTCACATCAGAGTCCCCACCAGCAGCCCACTTCACATCAGAGTCCCCACCAGCAGCCCACTTCACATCAGAGTCCTCACCAGCAGCCCACTTCACATCAGAGTCCCCACCAGCAGCTCCCTTCACATCAGAGTCCCCACCAGCAGCCCACTTCACATCACAGTCCCCATCAGAGAGCCCCCATCAGCAGCCCTTCACATCAGTGTCCTCCCTCTCCTCCCCCTCCCACATGTACTCACCATTTTGAAGGCAGCTTCTCGTTCCTCTCTCCAGTCATGTGATAACAAGTGATAGGGGAGAGAGGAAGGAAAGTCTGCCATTGGTCTATCTCCCCCTGCAGGCTAGAGGGAGCATAACGCCTAATGGAAGGAAGCTTCTCCTCCTGACAGTAGTGAAATTGCGATCACTCACTGTCAGAGAGGAGCGGCTCCAGGACTGCACCTGACTGGCCCACTGAGCCATCGGCCCACCGGGAATCTCCCGGTAGTCCCTATGGCCAGTACAGGCCTGCTTGTATACAACCAGCCTGTTTTCCCCAATGATCAGTGTGACTATAGCTGACAACACTGATCATTGGAAGGCTCCCCATTGTCAGACTACAATATCACATCAGGAAAGATCCCCCATCCAGACAGAACGTGTGGATGGGGGAATCAGCTTTTTTTTTTGTTCAATCTGCGGGTTAAACAAAAAAATGAATCATGTAGGGCCTGCTATAACAAAGATATGTAACAGTATGTAGTAATATGTACATGAAATCAGACAGGCTCTTGTACTATATCATTAATGGTAGATCTAAAGAAGATTGTATAATCGCATTGTATAGTGTATGGCCAGCCTAAATGTGCTTATTACAGGACCCTTATTATTAGACCCTGTGTGATCAGACAACTACAGGATATAAGATGTTTGAAGTCAGGATCACATACTACACAACATCGAGTATACAGCAGTCTCCTCTACCCTTGTATCCCTCTGGCTCGTACACACTATAAGAAAATTGGGCAAACATTTTCATCCAAAGAATTTTCTTTCGATTGTTTTATAGTGTGTACACAGCTTTCAACAGCCAATCCCGAATTTACGTATGAAAATTTCCAAAGGGACAAACTTTAAAATTTTCTCATACGGGAACAGAATGAACGATTTTTGTTTAACCACTTCCCAACCGGCTCATGTACATTTATGGCGGCAGGTTGGCTCCCCTGCGTGAATCGCTGTACATGTATGTCGGCACCTTAAAGAGCCATAGCAGGCGCATGCACGCCCACTGCATGGCAGGGGACCCGATGTGCGTGGCAGGGGACCCGATGTGCATGGCAGGGGACCCGATGTGCATGACAGGGGACCCGATGTCCGCCGGCCACCCACGGTCACATGCACGAGAGCCAGAACAGGGAATTGTATATGTAAACACACAAATCCTGGTTCTGATAGGAGAGGAGAGACACATCTGCTGTTCCTAGTAATTAGTACCAGCGATATGTCTCCTCCTTCAGTCAGTCCCATCCCCCCACAGTTAGAAACACACATGAGGGAACACATTTTACCCCTTCATTTCCCCCTTCCCTGCCAGTGACATTTACACAGTAATCAGTGCATTTTAATGTGACCAATCACAGCAAGCACATGACAGTTGTACACAATGGATGGCTTCCTTTCATGCCATCCATTGTGTACCATTGTGTTGCTAGCTGTGATTGGTTAATTTGATCACATGGTACAGACAGGCCCAATCACAGCCCATCTGTACCATGTGCAATGTAATTCACTGCTATAAGCAAACATAATGTGTAAAAAATAATCCTGATCACTTCCCCAGAGTAGTACAATGTCACTATGGTAATATTATATTGCTCTGGTAACAGTGTGTTAAAAAAAATCATTAAAAAAAAAGAAAGCAAATTATAACTTTTTTTTTTTCAGTGTCCCCACACAGTTGTATAATGATGATGTCAGAGGGGGACGGGGGTCACCCATTTACATCACCAGGTGGCCCCGCCCTCAGCTATATAACAGCTGTCAACGAGAAGAAGCGTCACTCGGCGGGAGCCTCCCATGGAGGCGGAGCTTTTGCATTTTTTTTCTTTTTTTCGATTCGGCAGGTGGCGTGAGATGGATCTACATCGCAGGACATTTTTATTTTTTTATTTTTTAATAAAGAACTTGTCCCAAAGTGTCTCCTGTCATTTACTATTTTTAACACTTTTTTTGTGAACTGGTAGGGGTACAATGTACCCGTTACCAATTCACATAGGTGGGTGGGATCTGGGGGACTCCTTGTTAAAGGGGGCTTCCAGATTCCAATCAGCCCCCCACCCGCAGACCCCCCAAACCACTGGGCAATCAACATGGGGACAAGGTGCTTTGGGGGTGACTCCAAAGCTTCCCCCCATGTTGTGGCCTGGTACGGTTCAGGAGGGGGGAGCTCTCTTGCCCCCCCTCTTTTCCTGCGGCCTGCCAGGTTGCATGCTTGGATAAGGGTCTGGTATGGATTTTGGGGGGACCCCTACGCCATTTTGTTTACTTTGGTGCAGGGTTCCCCTTATTATTCATACCAGACCTGAGGGGCCTGGTATGGATTTTGGGGGGACCCACACACAATTTTTTTATTTTGGTATGGGGTTCCCCTAAATATTCATACCAGACCCAAAGGGTCTGATAATGGACTGGGGCAGGGGACCCATGCCATTTTTTTTTAATGACTTTTATCTATATTGCCGAGACCTGAGAATTCTTTATAGCTGCGATCAGTTTTAAATGACTTTTTTCCTTTAGAAATGTAATTTTGCTGAGGTACTGTTCTAAACATGGGAAAACTTCACCACTTTACAGGCATACTGTAGACACCCCCCAGGCACAATATTTAAAGTAATATTTCATTTTTATTGTTTCACTTTAAGCATCATTAAAATCACTGCTCCCAAAAAAGTCTAGTTTTAAAACTTTTTTTGCATTGATCCATGTCTCCTGGGGCAGGACCCGGGTCCCCAAACACTTTTTATGACAATAACTTGCATATAAACCTTTAAAATGAGCACTTTTGTTTTTTCACGTTCCTGTCCCATAGACTTTAATGGTGTTCACACAAATTTTTGCCTGTTTGCAAGTTCTGGTGTGAACCAAACCGAGGGGGGGGGTTTTGTGTTCGGCTCATCCTTAGTGTCCATTCTCACTTATATGTGTGCATTGCCATGAATGCTGCATGAACACAGAACAGTATAAACCAGGAATTAAACAAAAGCCAATAAATCAGAACTGGGATGATAAAAATACACGGCCAGACTGTAATGACAACCGCCCCAATTCTAACTTGTAGCTTTTGGGGTAAGGTGCACATGGTGCAAAACAAAGTTGGTATGCATGCCAGCAAATCCATTTCATGTTTTCTCCAATAAAGCTGTGATATCTATTGGGCTGAGGAAGAACATTCAGCTGAAGAAATGTTTTAGGATTATTTAATAGTTTATAAGAAATCTGCTGTCATGTCTCTGTATTGTACTCTACACAAGTTCAAGTGTCTCTATAGGTAATCAGATAAGTGTGACTCCTACAGACTGACCTGAATGTCACATTTTATCTCTCAGCACAAAGACAACCATCAGGGACACAAAATACTAAATTAGCATTTGAAAAGCAACATCAGACTCAATCAACATTCACTTTAGACCTGACTACTTATCCAAGACTGTGTTTAGTCACCTGCACACCTTCTAGACTTTCTTACACTTTGTGTACTAACATTACTTGTGTTAGTACAGCGATCTGTCAGGTTTCTCTGTTCAGCCCAGCGGTGTGTACTCGGCATGTACCGGGCTTAATTAAATGCACATAGTACAAGATGGAACACTAGATGCATGCAATGTGTTGAAGGTTGAATGTTTACAAGATGGATCCTGTACTGCACAGTATACAATAATAGTCTCCTCCATGCTTGTATCCTTCTGTACAAATACATAATACATCACATCATTGAATACAATAAGGAACAATACAAATCACTTTTCCTCCCTGAGAAATGCCTCATTCACAAATACAATCATCACACCAACTAAAGCCTCGTACACATTATCACTTACTGTCAGCTCCGGTCCGAGCCGCTGTACTAACTATGTGATGTTAGTACAGTGATCTCCCCTGCTGAGAACCCCCCACCAGAACACTCCAATCATTGGCTGAGAACGCTGATCGGGAGTCGCTTGACTGCTGGCTGCCTTTCGGACAGGGTGGCATACACACGGGCACGTTTTTTAATCGGCCGATGTCTCCTGACATTTGGCCCATCTGTACGGCTTTCCAGTAAGCTGAGGAGGGCTGCACTCCAAAATAAGCCCCTCCATCACCTGTATAGCTATTGGCAAATATCACAAGAGACATGGAAATCTAGAGATCCTATTTTAAGCTGGACATACACCAGACAATCTGGTTGTGCAGAGATTGTTCTTTAGAGTTAAGCTGGCCAAATTTCATTCTATGTATGGGCTGGCTGGTTGTACACAAGTCCATCTATCAATCGACTACCACCAGCCTGTCAGGTTTTTCCCAAGTGATTGATGCCATTGGTTATAGCGAGCGACACTGATCATTAAATTGTCACATTGGGGAAGATTCCCGATTTCACAATACAATACCACAGCAGGAAGTATTCCTCCATCCAGGGGGTGTGGATGGGGAATCGGGGTGTGATGTATGTGAATGTGTTTAGAATTATGTAGAATTAGAATATATATATATACACACAATTTATTTCCTCATTCAATCCATTTGTTGAACTAAAAAACGAATCTGTGTATGGCCTGCCTGACCAAAACGATGTTATAGGACACAGATAGACAATTTAATGTATAACAAATCAGGCTGGTTGGCTCTTGTTCCATGTAGTTGATGGTAGATCTAAAGCAGATTGTATAATCAGATTGTATAGTGTATGACCACCCTAAGTGTGTATAGTAAGACAGAAAACTAGATGTGTGCAATGTATTGAGTTATGATTGCAGACAAAATCTCAAATACAATACAAGTCTATCCTACCCTTGTATAATCACACCTATGCATTTTTTAGTGCGTTTTCAGTTTTGCAGAAACACACTACAGTCCATGTAACATGGTTTCCTATTGGCCACATTCACATCTGTGCATTTTATGGAAAGGGCCGGGGACTTTCTTCTGGTTTTTGGTTCCATAGACTTCAATTGAGCAAAAACGTGTATTGAAAAACGCAAAATGCACGTGGAATATGCAAACTGCACCCTGCATAGGTGTGAATCAGGCCTTAAGCCTTGGTTCTCACCAGTGCGACTTGACAGCTCAAAGTCACATGACAAGTCGCACTCTATTTGCGGCAATTGAACTGTTCAAATTGCTGCGACTTTGAAAAAGGTTCCTGCAATATTTCTCTGCGATTTCAGTGCGACTTACATTGACATCTGTTAAATGAAGTCTCACAGATATCAGCAGGCTGCACATGAAATCGCACTGCTTTGAAGCCACGCTGAAGAATGCGACTTCAAAACCGCACTGATGTGATCCAGAGCTTCATGTCCAATACAGAAAACATCATGGAATAAAATAAGGAACACAGCAAATCGATCTTCCTCATGCTTCATTCACAAATAGAACATATCACCATTTACAGAAAACTGAAGGATGCACGGGGTACCTGCACTACAAAATTAGCCCCTCTATCCAGTGGTGTATTTAGGTTTTGTGCTGCCCTAGGCCTGACTAAATTCATGCACCCCTAAATTAATTATGACCTACCCTTCCTGTCAAGGCCACACCCCTTCATATTTAAGACCCACCCTATCAATTGTAAACCACACCCCTTCCAGACCCCCACTCCCTCCATCTCACCCCTAGCAGCAAAAATCCCCCTTTTCAGCACAAATCCTCACCCTCATATAACCCCTTCCAGTGCAATTCCCCCTTCTCAGCATATTCCTCAGTCCTCCACAGTCTAGGGCACTACAAGTCCCAGCATACGAGGCTGCCATATCTCAGCCACCTACAGAGGGCACTACAAATCCCAGCAGAGTGGGCTGCCACCAGTCCTCCAGACATAGCATTATGAGACTGCACAGCCTTCCACCCCCTGACACTCTCTCCTTGGCTGCCATCCACTCCTCCCCTTACAATGGTGTCCTACCTGAGTCTGGGCGGCATGTCGCTCTGCATGGTGGGGCAGTGGGCATGATTTCCCCTTCTCTGAAGACACGTCCCGGCTCCCAGACCCCGGTGTTCTGTAAAATTCTCCTACCCCCAGGACACAAGGCTGGAGATCACTTCACCACTGCCAGGCACCTCAATGGCTTTTTTGCCGCCGCCCACAAAGTGCCGCCCTAGGCCTGGGCCTTGTTGGCCTAGGCCAGTGAAGGCAAACCTTGGCACCCCAGATGTTTTGGAACTACATTTCCCATGATGCTCATGCACACTGCAGTGTAGTTGAGCATCATGGGAAATGTAGTTCCAAAACATCTGGGGTGCCAAGGTTCGCCATCACTGGCCTAGGCCAAGACACAGCACTGTACACTGGTGCTCTTTTCAGTTTAGTGTAAGTTGATTTGAAACTATTTAGGAATGAGACATTTCTCGGTGAGGAACACAGATTTGCTGCATTTATTATTTCCAATGATGTGCTCTGTATTACACTTATGCTGCGTACACACGAGTGGACTTTCTGGCAGACTTGGTCCGGAGGACCGGACTCCCTCGGACAATTCGATCGTGTGTGGGCTCGAGCTGAGTTTTTTTTCCCAAAAGTCTGACAGACCTAGAAATAAAACATGTTTCAAATCTTTCCGACAGACTCGAGTCCGGTCGAAAAATCTAGTCTGGTCACACACTCTACAATCTGATTAAACAATCACTATACAATCTTTTGGATTTCCTCAAACTGTATGTTATCAATGTAATTGTCAGTGCCAATAGCTCTGAAGGTGACGGGGAGAACGTTTTGAAGTGTAAGGACTCCTCTGCAGCTTTCAGTGGAATGCAAATTGTTGTGATGCTCCCAATATACAATTTTCGTATTTCTCAGTGAGAAGAACAGACTTGCTTTATCATTGTAATAATCGATGTGTGCCGTTACACACGTACACAGAAGAGTTAGGACCATGGAAGGGAAGGAGACTATTTTGTACTGTATAGTTAGATCTGGACTGCAAACAATTCAACACTCCGCCTGTGTCTGGATTGTCTGGCACTATACAGATGTAGTCTGGCCATACACTAGACAATCTGGATTGTGCACGTCTATTAGAATTTACACAAACTATGCAGGTAGGACGACAAATCTAAACAATCCACGCAATATCAAATCAGACAGCTCCTTGTCCTTCATAGTTTCTGGTAAAGATAAAGAAGATTCCAATGGGCTTGGAGGCTCAAATGTTTCACAAATCTAATAAACAGACACCCACTTTTACTCTGATCCAGAAAATATGGAACAAGGGCCGGCAGATACGGGAGGTGATGGACTTCACAGAATACAGTCCGATATGGTGGAATCGCTCCTATGTTGAACTGGCAAAATGACAACAGGGCCCCAGGTGGCGCTCCTTCGGAGTGACTTTGTTATCACATATATTTCAGGACGGCAGGTTACTATCCTTCCCTGAGTTGCGGAACAGATTTAACCTGCCCTCCACCATGTACTACTCCTACCTCCAGCTCAGCCATGCTGTGGCCACGCAGGGAGACACTAACCACTGGGCTATGTCAACTACCCCCATTTTCTACCTGTTACAAACTAGCACTGAAACCAAAGGGATTATCTCACATTGTTACCAAATGTTATTGACACAACACTTAAAAGCTCACCCCACTAAGGCACCATCTTTATGGGATAAGGATGTAGGTCCACTTACAGCAGAACAATGGGACGAAGCCCTGCAGTCAATTACTATCTGATCCCTTAACGTGGCCCAAAAGGTTTCCCAACTTTACATAATAATCCGGGTGCACTACACCCCACTTAGATTGCATAAGATGGGCGGGCGGCCAGACCCCCTGTGTGGCAGATGTGGACAACATCAGGGAGATCTCATCCACCTGCTCTGGAGCTGCCCAAAGCTCCATCGGTACTGGAGCACGGTGCTTGAGACACTCAATCGAGTGTTCCAGACGGCCGTCCCCCTGGACCCAATTCATTGTATCTTAGGGGTTTTGGAGGATGTTGTCCCTGAGACGATGGCTAGATTAGCATTCTCTAGAGCACTGTTTCAGGCCCGCAAGCTCATATTGATGGACTGGAAATCGGTCTCCCCACCCACGGTAGCCTCGTGGATATCACATATGGGGAACACTTTAGTCATGGAAAAGTATATAGATCAACATAGAGGCAGTCCGAGCAGATTTAAAAAGAATATGGGCACCATGTCTAGATACCCCTGGATTAAGCCCCAGGGAACTGGTAATGTCCAGACTATTGCAATGCCCTGCGGGCGGACCTTAATGGGCTAGAGATAGATAACACCAGATGTACGGTATCAATATGCATGTATCATTACATTGTAGACTTGATGGTTAAGAGGACAGGATGATTGTACCAAACAATGTGAGGACTGTACATTATGCTTATTAATGTGTGCACATGCACTGTCTGTACATTGGAAATTGCTTGAATTTGTTCAATAAACACCTTTTCGATTAAAAAAAAAGATTAGGGAGATGACACAATCAACTTGTATAATTTTCTATCAACCTTAAACAAAACTTTATTAAATAGGTATGATATTTGCAAAAATGTCAGCCACTGTCACCATGGACATTACTGCATTGGTGCTGGAAATGACAAAGGGCCATGTAACATTTTTTAGACACAGTTTTAAAGTAAGCCCGGAGCAAAAAGCAGAGAAATAGGCAGAGGGCGGGCATGACAGGGTTAATAGGGGAACTTGTTGGAAGAGTTAGATATGTAAGAGAGGGTGTGATTGGGTATAGGTGGTGTTGGGGTGGAGCAAAAGTTAACTTAGCTGAGGGAAGATCCCGCCCCAGCTCAGTTTGTGGAGAGGAACAAGCGTGTGCAGCATGGCAGCAGTGGAGGACCTATTTGCCCGTTTGAAGGCCGAGGCAGCGTCCAGGGGCCCTGGATGGCTGGAGGGTCGGTTAGCTGCGGCGCTGGGTGAGTCAGCCTCAGCGGCCCCTTCAGTACTGAGCGCACCAGCGAGCGGTAGGCGATCCAGGCCGCCTACTCGCTATTCACCAGACGCCCCTGGCCCCTTACCTGTGAGGTCTCAGAGGCAGAGGGGTAGTGCGGGACGGCCGGTTTCTGGGCCTCCCGCAAAGCGTTTGGCGACGCGGAACGGGGGGGTGGCAGCACAGAGGATCCCCCTTCCACTAGGTCTCCCAGGACAGAGGATCAGCGGGACAAGGCGGGTCAGGCAGTCGCAGGGCCGCCCGTGAAGAGTGCGGCGGCGCTGCCTCACAGGGTAATAGCCAGCGTCTCCCATTCCCCACGAGCGAATACTTATGGACAGCAGGGCAGGGCAGGTCGGCCGGTTGCAAGGCCGCCCATGAAGCGCACAATGGTGCAGGAGTTGGGGAGGGGGGGGCATAAGCAGGGGGCCGGCCAGGGAAGTGACAAGGACACGGCAGAGAGGAGAGCCAGCAGTCCTAGTTCGGATGCTGGGGAAGACATAGCAGGACAAGAAAGCCAGGCCCTGGGCCGAACCACGGCAGGGGTGGGGCTTCAGCGGAGGAGGAACTATGCTGCGGCAGCCGGGCACTCGGGTGCAGTGGTCGGTGGCCCCACGAGGAGAGACAGGCGGGAGAAGGACACTGGCAGTGGCTGTGGGCGGCATTGCAGGGAGGAGGTCGGCAGGCCAAAAAAGGCTGGCCAAAAATCGGGGGGCGGATCCAGAGCACGGAGGAGGAGTGGAGTACACTGCAGATCCTCGGCATCCAGTGATGAAGCTGCTGGAGGGCCATCGATGATCGGTGAGGAGAGGGGTGCGGACAGATCCGAAGGAGAGCTGTCGCAGTCGGACAGCGATGGGCAGCAAGGAGAGTCGGTGGCGGTGGAGACGGGACCTTCGGCTGGTGGAATCCCTCCCAGGCATCAGGGTAAGAAGACCTGTAATGCTGCATGTAATGTGGGGTATGATGGTGGGGCGGGGGGTAGTGGGGGGGGGGCAGGTTTCAGCGGGGTGGTCAGGCACGACCGTGCCTGTCAATCCGGCCGCGCAGGTTTCTGACCGCGCATCGGCGGATGCGGGGCTTCAAGGTTTTGTAAGGGGTTTGAAGGACTTATTAAAAAGGTTCGAGCCAGGGCCAAGCGGGAGTCAGTCTCCGGCGGCGGCATGGGTTGACCCTGGGGAAGGACAGGGGATGAGGGAGGGCTTGGTCACAGACACGGGGAGTTCTACTGGGCTTAGTGCTGAGCGAGCGGCGCCGGCGACAGAAGTCGCGGAGGTGGCTACGCAGGCGGAGGTTCCTAAGACGACGGAAGGGGCTACAGGGGAGGGGTCAAAGAAACAAGATTTAGTACGGTTAGCAGATGCTGCAAAATGTGAGGTGTATGTGTGCTTTGAGGGGCCGCTCGGAGCACACTTGAAGCCGGAAGTGAGGGAAAAAATTTGGAAAGGGGAGTACGTGGAAATTTTTGCGCTTTTACCCCTGGAAAAGTTTAATTTGGATAGAGTTAAGCCGGAGGATAATAAGAAAGAGGATGAGGAGAAAAGACGGTATAGGCTCATACCCAGGACATTTACGAATTGGCTGCAGGCTTTTGCTATAATGGCAAGTGTGATAGGGGAGAAGAATCCGGAGCACTGCTCGGCATTGTTTTGCTACCTGGACGCCGTGGGAGAAGCGTATAGAGTCTACGGGGGCACGGCATGGCTGCGGTATGATGAGCAATTCCGACAGCGGAGGGCCATCCGCCCATCATTGAGGTGGGACCATAAGGACATTAGCCTGTGGATGCGCCTCATGACTTTGGCTAGGCCGACGGGTTCGTTTTTTCAGGGAGGGGCCGGTGGATCAGCCAACTCCGGACAATCGGCCACAAGAAAAAAGGGGGTTTGTTGGCAATTTAATGAGGGGTCCTGTAGATTTGGGGGGTCGTGCAAATACAAGCATGAATGCTCTGGTTGTGGGGGGGGACACCCGATGTCGCGATGTTTTAAACAAGGAAAGGGCCGTGCCGGCGAGTCTGTTAGTAAAGGGGACAACTCCGGTGAAAGTGGGAAGGATGGAGCCCTTCCTCGATAGGTACCCAGACAGGGCGGCGGCGGGGTTGTTGGCTCGGGGGTTTTCGGAGGGTTTTAGAATCCCGTCTCGTTTGGTTGACACACCCCCGATGGCTCGCAATTTGAAGTCAGCGTTGCTACATGGGAGTGTGGTTAGTGAGAAGTTGCAGAAGGAAGTTAGTTTGGGCCGCATGAGTGGTCCCTTTGCAGAGTTACCAATTCCGGATTTGGTGGTGTCCCCGTTAGGTGTGGTGCCAAAGAAGGAGCCTAATAAGTTTAGGCTGATACATCACTTGTCATACCCGAAAGGGGGGTCGGTGAACGATGCCATTAACCCGGAGGAGTGTGCGGTATCGTACACGTCCTTTGACGCGGCAGTATTTTGGGTTCGGAAGTATGGGCAAGGGGCGCTGTTGGCAAAAGCGGACATAGAGTCGGCTTTCCGTTTATTGCCGGTACATCCAGAGAGTTTTCGTTTCTTGGGTTGTTATTGGCAGGACGAATACTACGTTGATCGTTGTTTGCCTATGGGGTGTTCGATATCCTGCGCGCTGTTTGAAAAGTTTAGTTCGTTCATTGAATGGGTGGTGCGGGACGTCGCGGGATTGAACTCCATCATCCACTACTTGGATGATTTTCTCTGCGTGGGCCCCCCGGGATCGGAAATCTGTTCGGTCTTGTTGGCGACGTTGGAGCATATGGCAGAGAAGTTTGGCATCCCTCTAGCTCCCGAGAAGACGGAGTGTCCAACAACGGAGTTGAGCTTCTTGGGTATCATTCTGGACACCACGGCAATGGAGTGTAGGCTACCTGAGGATAAGTTGACAGCGTTGCAGGCGGAAATTCGGGTGATCAGCGGGCGGCGGAAAGTTCAATTACGGGAGTTGCAATCATTATTAGGTAAGTTGAACTTTGCGTGTCGAATTTTGCCTATGGGGAGAGTATTTTGCAGACGGCTGTCTGCAAGTACGTCGGGGGTGGATTCGCCAAGGCACTATATTCGTTTGTTGAAAGCTCACAGGGATGACCTGAAGGTTTGGCACACGTTCCTGGCTAAGTTCAACGGCAGGGCGCTGTGGATGTCAGGGCCAGTGAGCAACTTTGATCTGGAGTTGTTTACAGATGCGGCGGGTGCAGCAGGTTTCGGAGCCTTTTTTCGGGGCAAGTGGAGCGTGGGGCCATGGCCACAGTCGTGGAGGGAGGCAGGTCTGCTGAAGAACATGCTCCTGTTGGAACTGTTCCCGGTGGTGTTAGCAGTAGAGTTATGGGGTGAGTTGTTTAGGAATTTAAAAGTTAGGTTTCATGGTGACAACTTGGGAGTGGTGCAGGTGATTAATAAGGTATCGGCAGCGTCACCGCCGGTGATTAGGTTACTTAGACACCTGGTTTTGAGATGCCTACAGCTAAATGTGTTTATATATGCTGTGCACCTCCCGGGAGTGGAAAATGTAGTGGCTGACGCATTGTCTCGCTTTCAGTGGGACAGATTCCGGGAGTTGGCGCCGGGGGCAGAGCGAGAAGGGGTCCCGTGTCCGGACTGGCTGTGGAGGATTGCCTTGGAGGACTAGCAGAATGGATAAAACGGTCGGTGAGCGATACAACGTGGGCTGCATACAACAGAGTATGGCAGGAATGGGTGTCTCTGCTGAGACAGGTGCAGGAGGAACATGAAGACCGGGATCTCAGGTTGTTAGTTTTATATTTCGTTTCCAGGAATTTAGAGGATGGGGTGTCGGTGTCTGGGATAGAGAAGAAGTTGGCAGGTCTGGCGTTTTGGTTAAAGTTTCAAGGTTTACCGGACCTGACAAAAGATTTTTGGGTGAGGCAGGCTCTGAAGGGTTACAGACGGGCTAAGCCGGGGAGGGACTCCAGGCGGCCTGTTTCGTTCCAGTTGTTGGGGCAGATTGTCGGATGTTTGGACGCGCTTTGCTCAACAGGGTACGAGGTGTTGTTGTTCAAGGCGGCATTCACATTAGCGTTTTTTGGGGCATTTAGGATCAGTGAGTTGGTTAGTCCCTCCAAAAAAGAAAAAGGGGGGTTGGGAGAGGCTGACGTTCGATGTGGGGTTGACAGGTTGTCCATATTAGTTAGAAGGTCAAAAACCGATCAGCGGGGCAGGGGAAAGACTGTGCAAGTTTTTTCGTTGCCAGGTTCTCCCCTGTGCCCAGTACAAGTGGTAAGGGAGTTTTTAGCAATTCGCCCGGGGGGTGAGGCGCCATTGTTGATACACCAGGATGGGTCGTTTTTATCACAATTTCAATTTATTGCAATTTTCAAAAAATGTTTGGGGGCATTAGGTTTAGAGGTTGAAAGGTTTTCATCCCATTCATTTAGGATAGGGGCCGCTACGGAAGCAGTTCGGTGGGGTCTGGATGAGGCAGCGGTAAAGAGGATTGGAAGATGGGAATCTAGGCGATTTAGGTCATATGTTCGCCCGCATTTACTGTCTGTTTAAAAAAAAAAAAAAAAAAAACTGAATAAATGGAATGCAAATAATGTTAATCTGGTAAGATTTAATGCGGGCATGTTGAGATGTGTGTTGCTTGTTGATTATTCGTTGGGAGTTATTGATGTATCTGGGGGCTTTTTTTGTTTGTGTTTTTTTCTTGCAGGTCGACAGCAATGCCTTGTGTGGATAGTGGGCCACTCGTATGTTTGTTGGGGGGCCAGGAGAGGAGATGCAAGAAGGGATGGGAGACAGCTGGGGTTTTCCAGGCAGGAAGTGTGTCTCAGGTGGTTTGGTGTGCCGGGCATGCTGTGGGGAAGGACAGTGTCAGAAGTGAACAAATTTGCACGCCTGGACAGAGCGCCGGATGTGTTATTGTTGCACGTAGGGGGTAACGATCTGGGGTTAAGGTCAATGTTGGATTTGGTGAGAGACATCAAGTTCGATTTTTGGCAGCTCAGGATGTCTTTTCCACACATGATTATTGTGTGGTCGGATATCGTGGCGCGTACCACGTGGAGACTGGCCAGGTCGGTCGATAAGATCAACCGGGCTAGGAAGAAGGTTAATAGAGAGATTAGCGGTTTTGTAGTGAGAAATGGAGGTATAGCCATTCGGCATCTGGAATTGGAGGTTGATACCTGGAGATATTTAAGGAGAGATGGGGTACACCTGAATGATGTGGGGATAGATTTATGGGCTTTGGGTCTGCAGGATGGGATCCAGCGAGCCTTGAGGGTGTGGCAGGGCACACAAGGGTAAGGTGTTACCCTGGTGTGTGCTGTGGCGTGATGTTGGTCTTTGCGGGTGAGGGATTAAACCCCAGATATGGAAGAGATCGTGACCCATCACTAGTATGAGGCCCGTTGGTGAGATTTCAGCTAACAAGGGTTTTAGCTTGAATATGTTATTGGTGCACTGCGGGCTATTGGTTGTTTGTCTCCGAGCTAGCTTGTCAGCTGGAGGCCTAATTTTAGTATAGTACCGCAGTGCCTGAGTGTGTTTTGAGTTTTAAGTTTGGTGGGTTTTTCCCTGCAAAGACCAACGGGAGTTGTAGAAAAAGGATATTTCAGGTGTTTATAAGATTATGTTATGTTGAGTTAAATTATTATTATTATTGGTTTATGTTTTAATAAAGATTATTGGCTGCTACGGCCAATATTTTACTCCAGATGGTTGTGGTCTCAATTCTTGGGGTAGAAGGTTGGGGTATGCAGCAAAGGGGTGGTTGGAGAAAGGTGGTAAGCAAGGAACCTCTGTTATACAGTAGTCAAGTAAGCCCGGAGCAAAAAGCAGAGAAATAGGCAGAGGGCGGGCATGACAGGGTTAATAGGGGAACTTGTTGGAAGAGTTAGATATGTAAGAGAGGGTGTGATTGGGTATAGGTGGTGTTGGGGTGGAGCAAAAGTTAACTTAGCTGAGGGAAGATCCCGCCCCAGCTCAGTTTGTGGAGAGGAACAAGCGTCCCACCCTCCCTCCCTCAACAGGTGGTATGTGGGTAATTCAAAGGTTTAAGTTGTTTTTATCGTATGGGATAGATATAGTCGTGGCAGTGGCGTGATGTTGGTCTTTGCGGGTGAGGGATTAAACCCCAGATATGGAAGAGATCGTGACCCATCGCTAGTATGAGGCCCGTTGGTGAGATTTCAGCTAACAAGGGTTTTAGCTTGAATATGTTATTGGTGCACTGCGGGCTATTGGTTGTTTGTCTCCGAGCTAGCTTGTCAGCTGGAGGCCTAATTTTAGTATAGTACCGCAGTGCCTGAGTGTGTTTTGAGTTTTAAGTTTGGTGGGTTTTTCCCTGCAAAGACCAACGGGAGTTGTAGAAAGAGGATATTTCAGGTGTTTATAAGATTATGTTATGTTGAGTTAAATTATTATTATTATTGGTTTATGTTTTAATAAAGATTATTGGCTGCTACGGCCAATATTTTACTCCAGATGGTTGTGGTCTCAATTCTTGGGGTAGAAGGTTGGGGTATGCAGCAAAGGGGTGGTTGGAGAAAGGTGGTAAGCAAGGAACCTCTGTTATACAGTAGTCATGTAGAAACCCTGGCAGAAAGATGAACAGCATGCAGAGAGCAAGTATAAAAATATAGATTGCTGCACAGAAGAGTTCTACTTTAATATGCTGCTCTAAGGGCCAGTTCACACCACATGCAGTCCAGTGCATTTTTTTTCTGCATCAAAAATGCATTGAAAGTATGTTATATGGTTTTCAATGGCACAGTTCATTCCAGTAAAAAGAAGAGAAACGGGCGCCTCTAAGTTAGAACTGTAAAATTTAATATAATACAGGTGCATTATACACTGTACATAGAAGTTAGGAAGGTAAGGCACATGTCCATCCACACTGGCGTGGCATCTGTCCCTGGGCAACAGCGTTCGCACAGCTATCTTAGCCTGGAGGAGGGTATCCTGACCGGTAGGACCTCTGCAACCAGAGAGGTGGAAACGAGGCTTGGATTCGGCTGATTGTTGATGGTGAGGGCTGGAACGTGGCGGTGGGTGTGATGACGTTTCTTCCTCCAACAAGGGCTTGCCCTGGTTTCTGGACTGTTACACTATATACAGGTCTCCCTTCTCCATCTCAGCCCCTCTATGTATTTATACTGAGTACTCCACTTAAAGGACTTACCTGATGGACTCATGTATTATACATACAGTATCTCACAGAAGTGAGTACACCCCTCACATTTTTGTAAATATTTTATTCTATCTTTTCATGTGATAACACTGAAGAAATGACACTTTGCTACAATGTAAAGTAGTGTGTACAGCTTGCATAACAGTGTAAAATTGCTATCCCCTCAAAATAACACAACACACAGCCATTAATGTCTAAACCGCTAGCAACAAAAGTGAGTACACCCCTAAGTGAAAATGTCCAAATTGGGCCCAAAGTGTCAATATTTTGTGTGGCCACCAATATTTTGCAGCCTCTTGTGCATGGAGTTCACCAGAGCTTCACAGGTTGCCACTGGAGTCCTCTTCCACTCCTCCATGAGGACATCACTGAGCTGGTGGATGTTAGATGAAAAGATATAATAAAATATTTACAAAAATGTGAGGGGTGTACTCACTTTTTGTGAGATACTGTACTGTATGGCAGCGCCACTATCCCAATTTTTCTAGTTCACACCAGTGCTTGCAGTTCCACTGCATTCCAGTTCCAGAAAAAAAAGTAGAACATGCTGCATTTTTCTTGCACTGGATTGTACTGGAACACTGTAAAATGCATCAAGAATGCAGCTAAAGGCACTAAATACGCATTGGAATGCACATGTCTCTATATAAGGTTAGGAAAAAAGAGGGTGAAAAAGCACTGGACTGCACAAAAAACATACCGGACTGCATCAAAAATGCACTGGAATGCATCAAAAATGCACTGGAATGCACATACAGAAAAGCATCTGCAACGCATCCGGACTGCGTTTCTATGGTGTGAACTGCCCCAAAAACTAAACATTGCAGGTGCTAAGGCAGAAAACTAAAATCACATACATTAAAATAAGTTCTTAGGATTACATATTTGGGAAGAACGTGTTGAGTAAGTAAAGGGATTAGACTTTATAAAATGACAATTATGAAGCACTTTGAGACTCAGATGTCTCTCTAGTTCAGTAGAACATATCCATGAATATTGAAGAGCAATACTGTACAATAGGTGTGAGGATTACAGGGATAACGAGGTGTGATTTCTGAGTCATTATCTCAGTCTTGTCACAGATAACAATAAAGACGGAGACACAGAAAGAGCCACAAAAGATATTCATAGACCTTCAGTCTCACCTCTTTCCAGACATGAGGGCAAAAAGGCCATTGGTCAATAAATGTGTGATAATAACAAAACAATTCTATTGGTTGTCAGTAATTCACACACACTGTATAAATTCTCCAACTCAGCTAATCAAGTAGAACATTTGATCCTGAGATCGCTTGCGATATTGGATTGCCTTCTTGTAGATTGTCTCCTTGTGGATTGTCTCCTTGTGGATCCTTGTGGATTGTCTACTTGTGGATTGCCTCTTTTGCAGGATTTTGTCCTTTTAATATTGCCATTTGCATAGATTTATCTTTTGATTGTCTATCTCTTAAAGTTCTATACAGATATTGTTTTATTAATTTCATAGTTTATTGTTACTGTTTATTATTGCCACTTACTGTTATTGAATTGCTACAGTTTAATGTTATATTGTCATTTGCATTTAAACTTCTGTTTGTATTTCAACTCATCCACTGTTTTGTATTTTAGGATTTCAAAGAAATCTGCCATGGCACCTGAGGGGTAAGTACATTCGATGCACACTGTTAATTGTATCTGCATTTAAGTCATTTGTCTTCTATGCTAGTCAATCACTGTTCTGCCCCTGACATTTGATTGAGGTACATTCATTGCACTATTGAGCTGCGGCCACATATTCGTAGAAAGACAGGATTTGTGTATTAAGTCTCATAATTTTTCATTTTTTTTAAATATTTTTTCACGTTTATATTTTTATATTTTTTATTTAGGTTAGATACACTTGCACTGGTGGATATTTATATTGTGGATTTGTGTATTTTTAATAGGGCCATATTTACATTTAAGCAGCCCATGGATTATGTGATTTTCTTTCCTCATTCCCCTATATACATATCTATATTGATGGGGAATTCCTCCCACATCGCTATTGCATTCTGCCACCAGGGAGCCTTTCCAGCTGACAGAACACAATGAGGTTGATTTACTAAAACTGGAGAGTACAAAATCTGGTGTAGCTGTGCATGGTAGCCAATCAGCTTCTAACTTCAGCTTGTTTAATTAATCTTTGACAAAAAAACTGGAAGCTGATTGGTTTCAGAGCTGCACTAGAATTTGCACTTTCCAGTTTCCGTAAATCAACCTCAACAATTACAGCTAGCTGCTATAGCAGCGGCAGAAATTGCATGTAAAAAATCTGAATGGCAGATCGATCAATGGATAGACTTGGGTAAAACCAGCCTGCCCATAGATTACTTTAATCTCGGCTTGTCCCTGCTGAACCAGCCAAAATTCGATCCATCAATGGCCGGCTTTACGCTGGCCATAAGTTATGCAATTTTTTTTGGTTAAATGAAAAAAATTGCATAAGGTATTGCTAGCCTAAAGATTGCCATAAATGGAGCAAATTTTGGCCAGTTCAACTTTGACCAGCCGAGATTCAATTAATTCAAATCACTCCGGCTGCACTATTGTATTCTTACAGTGAGAGGTTTCGCCACCATCAGAATACAATGATCACTGCCTAGACCATAAAAAAAATCTGACTGGCTGGTTGTACCAAAGTCGATCAATAACCGGTTGTACTGAAATTGATCGATAGATGATTTCAGTACAACCAGCTGAGTTGCAATAGTCTGGACAGCTTTAGCAAATTTCTCCCCAGCTGCTCAGATTTTTCACTAGGATGGAATGATACCCCTCATTGACCGCCCCTAATCATGCATCTGTTTAGAGTGAAAAGTCACCTCATGCCAAAAATACATCGCACAGATGTGAATGAGCCCTTGTCAAGGAATAACATGGCATTTTAGTTGATTAATTCATGTTATTTCTTCCCCCCCAGGAGTACCAGAATTCCACTCGTATGCAAGTTTTGCTCCAAACTGCAGGATATCCTCTCTGTGCATCTCCGGCGAGTGTGTAGGAAAAATGCTGGTGAAGCCGAGATCAAAATGCTTGTGGAGGAGGCGCGGTCCAACATGCGGCAACTGGTTAGGAACCTCACCGTTGTCCAGTATGCTGATCTTGACCAAGCTAGAAGTTCTAGCACACCACAGGAGTTTTTGGCACACTTTCTCGAGTCCAAGGGAAGTATCATACTTCAATCTGTAGGAAGACATCGGTAAGTGTTCTGCATTTAAACATCATAACATTTATTTTAAACTGTGACCCTATTATGGCATAAGAAGGAAACCGCTCCTTTATCTCCATTCTAGATCTCAAGTTCCAGTGGAAGAAGTCCACGAAGATCCCACCGGAGGGGATGAAGCTCTGGAAGTAAGGAAACATCCAGGGTAAGCTTGCTGTGCTTAAAGAGAAGGTTCTGTCTGGGCACAAAATAATTCAGAAGCTACAAATACTGTAGCTGCTTATTTTTAATATAAGGACACTTACCTGTCCAGGGATCCAGTGTGTCCCAGAAGACTGCAGGGAGGGATGGGAGAAGGTGCACTTCTATACTGTCAATACTAAGTCCCTTCTCCCCCCCCAAAAAAAAAAAACAACAAATGCCAAATATGGGATAGGTGGACTCAATGCAAAACATTCCACTTTTTACTTTGGATGGAGTTCTCCTTAAGGCTCCATTCACACTAACGCGTTTTTTGATGCATTTTGCATTTTGCAGAAATGCATGGGCATTTTTTAACATGGGTTCCTATGGAACAAGTTCACATCAATGCATTTTTGTACCTCTGCATTTTTGGAAAGGGTCAGTGACTTTTTTTCATGCAAAATGCAGCGTTTTGCATGTAATAGAATTCAATGGACCAGCATCAAAAATGCAAGTACAGCGTTTTTGCAGCGTTTTTGCAGCGTTTTTGCAGCGTTTTTGCAGCGTTTTTGACACGTTTTGCGTTTTTGGCTTTTTTTAAAAAAATTTTTAGACTGTATACAGTCTAAAAAAACTGTGGAAAAAAACACAAAGCGCGGCAAAAACACTGGAAAAATGCTGCTCAAAAACGCAGCAAGCACCACAAAAAACACTGCAGAAATGCTCAAAAGCAACATGCATAGATGTGAATCGAGCCTTAAGGAGAAATGACCTTGAAAAATAAAAATCAGTTTTTACACACCTTTTTTATTGTTATACCATACTTTGTAGCTGGTTCAACTTTATTTGCTTAGGGGTACTTGCATTTTTATATTGTCTGTTTTGTTTGGTGGGGTCCACTTTGTGAAGAATTTTAAATTTTTGTCCATGTAGTTTGTGCCACTTTTGGAATTTATCAGATTTTAGGCATTTGAACATACCTATAAATAAAAAAGTAGGATGAAAACCCAAATAGCTTTTTGATTGCTATTACAGAACCCAAGGTCCAGTAGAGGATGTGCAGGTCGATCCCACCAGAGAGGATGAAGAACTCAAGAGGAAACAACCAGGGTAGGTATAATGTATTTTGAGATGATCCTATAAATATAAGATCCGTTTTTAGCAGAGTTAAATTGTTTTCATCTGCTTTTTGTAGTTTTAGGCTGGGTCACACCTAAGATGGAGCCGTCACACAGCAGGGGTCCGGTGCGTGCTGGTTCACCATTTAAGGTCCAAATTCAGCCCAAATTTTTTCCTGAAATTCGCACCGGACCTGCTGAAGAAATATGTAAATCGGCTCCATAGCGAGCCAGTCACATTCTCCTGCTATGCAAATTGGATGCGGGAAAACCTGCATCCAATTCGCATAGATGTGAACCCAGCCTTACAATTATTTTTAGCTGGGTCTACTTTTTATATTTCCAGTGTGTTGCAGTCATATTTTCTGTTTTGAGCAGAGTGGAGTCCCAGTTGTTGATCATTTTGAATTTGACTGCATCAGATTCAGGCTTTTCTTTTCGAAGTGCTGTTTTAAAGATGCCTAAAGTAGGAAGAAATCTACATTGTTTTTAATTGATTACAGAACTCAAGGTCCAGCGGAGGAAGTCCATGCCGATCCCACCGGAGGGGATGAAGAGGAGGTAGAAGGAAGAAGACAACCAGGGTAGGCCTACACCATTTCTATATGGCCCTGTAAATTGCAGTTTTGGGTGGATCCCTATCATTTTTTTCTTTGTTTTTTTTTACAGTGCTTTTCATGTGGTTGCTCTTTGTTATCAGTTTCACAGTATGGTATTTGTATGTTTGGCAAAACCTATATCATCTATTTTGGGTGTAGTCCTCATGTTTGTTGGGACCTTTGGCATTGTATTTAATCCACCTTGGAGTCCAGATAGAGAACAGACATAAGCCAAAAAAGTGGAGAAAAATTTCAGATGTCCCAATATATAGGCCATAGAAAAAAAAAAATGCCTATACTATTTTGTCCATAGTGCCATTGTATATTCCCCCCTATATTTTGTAGAATATCCACTTTGGGTGGATTCCCTTTTGCTGGGATCTTAGTAAATTTCCATCCGTCTTGGAGTCCAGTTATTATAGACTGAGAGATGGAGAAAATTTCAAAAAGTCCCAAAAGGAGGTCTCCACTCAAATCTAATAAAGGTTTTGTCCAAAATTACAGCAGTGGACTTCATGGGGTGAGGGGTTTCTTAAGTCAGTAGCTACAGTACATGTAGCTGATTACTTTTACTTTTCAAACCCCGGATGATGTTCATTAGGAATATCTCTAGGGCTGGCTATAAATTATGCAATTTTCTTTCCTTCAACCAGGGATCTACTAAATAGATTCCTAAAATGTTTTTTCTCCCCAGAACCACAAGGATACCCTTGGTCTGCAAGATTTGCTTCAAGATGCAAAACAAGCTTTCAACACACCTGAAAAGAGCTTGCAGGAAGAATGCAGATGAGGCCGAGATAAAGGAGCTTGTTGAAGAGGCCCGGTCGAAGATGCGCCATGTGGTTAGACATCTCAGCGTCATTGCATACAAAGACCTGGAGCTCCCAAGTTCGGTCAGGCCCCATCAGTTTTGCGTAAGTTTTCTTGAGGCCAGGGGGAGCATTGTCCTTCCCGAGACATCAGGAAGACAGCGGTACGTATTAAACTTGGCTTTATTTAAAGGATGTTTTATAATGCTTTAGAACTGCATAGACTCATTCATGGCTCTCTTACAGATCTGAAGATGAAGAGACCACCACTGCAGCATCAGAGGAAATGGAGATGGAAGAGGAGCAGCCAAGGTAAAAACCAATATATTGTAATACGTCTATTGTATTCATATACCCGATGTATGAATATTTATTGTACTCCCTCTTTCCCATCTTCTAGCACATCCACTCGTCGAAGCCTAGAAAAGGCAGGACTAAACAGAAAGCATTCGGTGGATTCTCCTTTGATCAGAGGATTTAAAAAGAAGTTGGAGACAATGGAATCAAAGGAATTCGTCAGACGGCAGGTAAGTATATAATAATAAATACCAAATATTACACACACTGCATGGTTAGTTAATCTGGACTCTTTTGGCAAAGCCAATTTTAAAAAGTTTATCACCTTAAACGATAGTAACCTCTGTTTTTAATAACAAACATGCCACACCTGCTCTGTGCAATGGTTTTGCAAAGAGCAGCCCCGATCCTCCTCTTCTCAGGTTCCCCCGTTCTCATGGCACCCCCCCCCCTTGCTGAGTTCCCAGCAAAGCAAGCTGCTTGCTTGCTTACAAACCAAATATATGTATCCATAGATACATGGGTCTGCCCCACCCCCTCCTCAATGGCTGTGATTGACTGCAGCCAGAGCCAATGGTTCCCACTACTGTCACTGAGCCTAAAAGGAGGGAGAGAGCCAATGTGCACAGCACTGGATCTAGATTGGGCTCAGGTCATTTAAAGAGGGGCTGGGGGAGCTGCACTCAGATTTTTTACTTTATTGCAAAAAAACATTAAGGTGAAAAAATATTTAGCCTTTGGAACCACTTTGATAAGATGATAAGTTGATTTCTTCTTCACCATTTTCAGGTGAACTTTGTGGCAAGATATCTTTTCTACGTGGACCCCGAGGAGGTTTCATTGAAGTGCATCCACCAGCCAGAGAGGACCGTTGATTTCTTCCAGCAGCTTGAAGCATCTGGAGCCAGCAAGATCACCATTCGCCACTATATGGACAGCGTTAAGAAGTTTGCAAGGCACGTCACCTCAGAACCAAGATGCCTGGAGAATCCTTCCTTGAAACCAGCTGCATCAAGATTCTTCGACCTTCTGAACGATATCCGGTTAAAGATCAATAAGAAAGCTGCCAAGGGAACAAAGGAAATGGGGTAGGTGAAACTGGTGGCTGTAAACATTGTGTGCCTTTAGCCGATTTTATGCATTTTATTTTGCCAAATATGCATGCAATGAAACTTTTTCTCTTCCCCACAGACATCAGGCTCACGATCCAGAGGTATGCCAAAGGATTGTCTCTCTTGCAAAACCTCATTTTCTCACCCTGATAGGTAGGGCGAATGAAGGGCTAGAGCTTGAAGACAGAGACCGGATGACCATCCTTTACTTCCTGGAAGCGCTGCTGACATTGCAGCATCTACAGAGACCAGCTGTCATCCAAAACATGACCGTGAGTCTTATAAAAGTCAATAGTGTTTGACACCAAATGTTGTAACTAGTGTCACTTTACACTGACAACTGTTTTGTTATCCTTCAACAGGTACATCAATGGCTGCTGAGGTCCCGCGAGACTGCCCACTTCGACGCAGAGGCCGTGGAAGTAACCGTCATCAAGGTGGACATCGGAACCTTGGAAGCCCCCCCTCAGATGGCTATCGTGGTCTTGGAAGGATCTGAGGAAATATGGTTTAACACATATTTCCAAAAGATTCGACCTTTTTTGTTGAAGACCTTCAACAAAGGGGACCACTTCTTTGTCACAAGCGAGGGTGGGAAACGCTTGATTTCTGATGACCTCACTCAGTTCCATAAGAGGCAAGTAAAATATAAAATCTGTCATGCAGCTATGCCACTAATGCAAAATGACTATCAGTGCTAACCAAAAACTTTTTTTCAGTTGTACAACCATACCAGACAACAAACTAACAAAAATCTCTCACCCTTTAGATATAATCTGCCTGCAGTTACTTATCAGCAGGCAAGGAAGGCTTTTGAGCAGTGCTGTTCATCCCACTGCGATGACAAAGTGAAGGAGCTTCTGGAAGATTACTTTGGCCAGTCGAAGAAAGGTAGAGACGTCGAAGGCAAGATCGTGAAGGGTGCCGTCATGGTGAAGAGGATTCAGAAAGACTGGATGCCTTCTACTTCAGGGTAGGTTGTATATTGCTGATTGCTGGAATCTAGAGAGACACCAAGTAAAATATTAAGCATGTTACTATTATCAACAAATGTCTGTTCAGATTTGGGCTTTAACACTTGTATTAAAGTGGTTATAATGCTTAAACAGTTTTTTACTTTAATGCATTCCTTGCATTAGATAAAAAAGGTTTAGGCATCAATATCTCCCCCTCACACCCTTTTACTTACCTGAGCTGTCATTTAATCCAGCGCTGTGCACATCTGCAGCTCTTCTCTCCCCTCACTCCCTGCTCACAGGCTTTGCAGAGGCACCAGGAGCCATTGACTCCCACTGCTGTCATTCAAAGCCAGAGATGGGGGGGGGGCAAGTCCCACTTTCTATGGACAGTGAACTTGCATAAGCTCCCCCATCGGATTCAGCTTCCTATGAGGGCACTGGACAGAGAGGAGGAGCCAGGAATGCTAGCGGGGTACCCGAGAAGAGGAGGTTTTTGGGCCGCTCTGTGCAATTTCATTCCACAGAGCAGGTGAGTGTGAACCTGTTTTTTGTTTTTTAATTTTACATTAACAATCACTTCAATGGTTAAACACCGTTTTGATTTCTAGAGACCCACAGACAAGGAGACAAGAAGAAGTAGCGGTGCCAGTCGACGACAAGGAGGTGGCTTTCATGAAAGTCCTTGATGTGTTTCCAGTGGGACCTAACATGGAATCGCCAGGTTTAAGGGAATGTCGCATCTTTACTGCGGAACATCCATCGTACTGCTACAAGAGGTGGAGAAGACAGCAGTATGTAATGCGCGTTAATGAGATCGTCGGTGAGCATTTATATTTTCCCTGGCATCTTTGAATTAAGCACATTATATTCTTGCATTATATTGTAATACACTGTCTTCTGCTTTCAGGACGTTTCAAGAGGAATCCTCCTACAGGAGAGCAGGTAACATCTTATGCTCTAACACAGGGATGGACAACGAACCAACCGAAACTAGAGGACGTCCTGGAAAGTTGGAAGCCCATCGCGGAATGGGGGAAGATACAAGAAGAAGAGGACCTAGAAAGTCAAATCGCCTCACAAGATTGGAAGGGGCTTGCCATCATAGAAGACCGCGTTGGAAACACCGGAGAGACGGTCTTCACGACTTTACCCTTCAAAAAAGGCGCGGTTGTGTGTGACTGTCATGGACCCATCGTGTCCTATGAAAGAGGCGAGGAGCTCATGAACTCCATGGCAGCAGGTGAGATGGTGAAGTTGGTAAAACCTGGTATCTGATTGGTATTGTGTGGTCACCTGATAGTCACTGATTGCCCACACAAGTCTGCACACTGCACTTTTCCTGCTGCTGTCAATCACAGCCAGTGAGAATGGAGCAGGGGTGGGGGCCGAGCCACACTGTGTGTGTGTGTGTGTCTATAGACACACACAGCTGGCTCAGGCTGCTCTGTGCAAAACCATTACACATAGCAGGTAATTATAACCTGGTATTTTTAAAAAGTGATCCTTTACAATCACTTTAAGGGGGGGGTCAAAATAAAGCCAGTGAGTGCACCACCTGAGGAGGAGAAAGTGATGAACATGGAGGTGTATTGTAGTTCAGTTTTTTCAATTAAACCAGCACTTGGTTAACAGTGGGGGTTTAGGAGTTGCTTTCTCATGGGACTGATTGATACAAGTTGTACCTTTATTAGCAGAAAAACAGCATGATTGATTATTTTTATATTTAATTCAACACCATCAAGTCTATTTATACGAGTATGTTTATGGGTATAAGGAATTTTTGATATAGATTTGTCCATTGCTAGTTACTGATTTTTCTGGTTGAGAGGCATCAAGGTTTTTTTATATCATTATTAGCATTGCACTTATTTGGCAGGTGAGATGAGCTACCTTTACTTCTTTGAGGACAGGAAGAACCGTCGAAAGCTTTGCATCGATGCGCAGAACGTCCCATGTCCCTGTCACCCCTCACTTCCGACAACTTTTGGAAGGAAGATCAATCACTCACGGAAGAGTCCGAACCTAAAACCAGAGTTGAGATACCGGAGTGATGGCACCACCCCTGTTCTTCTGCTAGTGGCCAAAGAAGATATCCCCGTTGGCACGGAGCTGAAGTTTGACTACGGGGTCACAAAGAGTTCCTTCGGGGGGGAAGGGGCAGATGTCGACTGGTTAAATACATAAGAACCCAGTTGACACCTGTTTCTACTCTACTGGTAACAGGGTGAGCTCTATGCTCATACATTCTAGGGTAAGTCATTTTTTTCCCCTTCTAAACTGCCCTTCATCTATTCCTCAAACATCCCATTTTTCCCCTCCATCCTCCAGCGACCTTGCCCCTTTCTGTCATCTCCTACCAAAGTCTTCTCTTTACATCTTACCCTGCCTACTCTCCCTCTTCTTACCATTTTGCTTCTTCCTCATTCAGTCTCCCTCATTTGCCTCTTTATTGATTGAATTGACATGTGTTTATAAAAACCTAATTTTATTTAATTTTTTCCCTCCATGCATCACTGGGAGCTGTGTATCGGAGTGAAAAAAAGGATTCTCTACAAGTCTTTTGCTGGGAAACGGTTGACTGTGGATGTCTGTGTAAGTACTATACAGCCACTGATGTGGCCTGAGCTTATCCATCACCACACAAAGGTGATGATTTTCTATCAGCAGCATTGTTTTCACAAGGCATAATATGACCCAGGCAACAGCCTGGATGGGACAGATTTGTGGCTTTGGCTGCTTAAGTGGTTACAGCCACGAGTCTCATTGTCACTTTAAAAACTCAGACGAAAAGAAACGAGGCACAACCAGAACTAAAGCTGGCCATACATTATACAATTTTATTATTCATTTCCTTTAGATTAACCTTCAACTATGTAGTGCCTGATTGCATACAAATTGAAAGTGTTTAGGTTTGACGGCATATTATATGGTTTTGGTAAATCTAAAGGAAAATTGTTATAAGAAAATTGTATAATGCATGGCCAGCATAAAACTTCATGTACACTAAATTTGAGTTTAGGAGCTTTTGGTGTTGTTTCACCACTCCAACTCCAACTCAACTCCATAAAAGCCTATGGTTTTGATTTACTAAAGGCAAATGGGCTGTGCACTTTGCGAAGTGCAGTTGCCCTCTGCGAGTGCAGTTGCTCCAGAGCTTAGTAAATGAGGCAAGGCT
This sequence comes from Lithobates clamitans, assembly GCA_037952925.1. Taxonomy (NCBI): domain Eukaryota; kingdom Metazoa; phylum Chordata; class Amphibia; order Anura; family Ranidae; genus Lithobates; species Lithobates clamitans. The sequence continues at coordinate 91,435 of JBBGZY010001652.1, read as the reverse complement.
TCACTTTTGAAAGAGTACCCAATCATGACCAAGGAAAATAAAAAAAATGCATTAATGCTTGCACATGATTGGATAATGGCAGTCAGCAGAGTTTCTGCTCATTTACTAAGCTCTGGAGCAACTGCACCCGCAGAGGGCAATTGCATTTTGCAAGGTGCAGTCTTTTTCCCTTTAGTAAATCAACCCCTATGTGTCAATGTATACATTGGGTTTTGACAGAGTTTAGGAGCTGCTGCGGATACATAGTAAGTAAGGTTAAATAAAAATAATAGTCCATCCAGTTCAACCTGTGTAGATGTACGTGTGTCAACTTCCCTCTCCTGAATGCAAAGAAATCATGTTCAGGATAGGAATGTTTTGACCACCAACCGCAAAACACAGCAAAATCACGTCTCGATTTTGCCACGTTTTGCATTTTCCTGCAGCCAGCGGTCTAAGTAGACTATGGGGGTTATTTACGAAAGGCAGATCCACTTTGCACTACAAGTGCAAACTACAAGCGCAAAGTGCACTTGAAATTGCACTGAAAGTGCACTTGGAAGTGCAGTCTCTGTAAATCTGAGGGGTAGATCTGAAATGAGAAGAAGCTCTGCTGATTTTATTATCCAATCATGTGCAAGCTAAAATGCTGTTTTTTATTCTCCTTGCATGTCCCCCTCGGATCTACAGCGACTGCGCTTCCAAGTGCATTTTCAGTGCAATTTCAAGTGCACTTTGCATTTGTAGTTTGCACTTGTAGTGCAAAGTGGATTCGCCTTTAGTGAATAACCCCCTATGTGTACATGAAGCCATAAACTCTTCCTGGGACTTAGCTGTGTTTAAAAATATAGGGTTGGAATCCTTTGCTAGCTTTTGGTATACAGCTTCCCAATAGCAGATTTAGCTTTGACAAAGACATTGAAAAAATAAAATTTCCTCTAGGTGGGATATTTGGAAAGGGATAAATAGTGCAATGAGGTATGAGAGTAGTGTAAAAAGTATATCCATTTTTATTAAGAAACATAGTTTTAAAATAATGAGCACATATATACACTATACATATCACAATAGCTTTGACAAAGAGGATTCTACAGCAGTGAACTGGAGACTTATTCAAACAAGTAAGGAATATTACACCCACAGTGTACTTACTGCTAGAAAGATAAAAGTTTTATGTGAGTGAGCCTTGTCATGTGGTTTAACATCCATTCAGGTAGGTTCTATAGGAATCAAATAAATGATGCTCAAATATAGGTGGGAGACAGGGTGCTGGGAAAATCTCAGGATAGCAAAGGCCAGGTGCATGTGGTCTTATATACAGTCTTTAGTTTTAAATTGTGTTTTGGTTTTTTTCTGCATCTGAGAACTACAGACGGTTCCTCCATGTGACTAGGATGGATCTCCACCCTGCGAGCAATGAATGAGGGCTCCCTTTTAGACCCCTTTCACACTGGGGCGTTTTTCAGGCGCGTTAGTATTAAAAAAAGCGCCTGAAAGAAGCCTTATCTGCAATCCCAATGTGAAATCCCAAATGCTTTCACACTGGGGCGCTGCACTGGCAGGGCATCAAAAAAAGTCCTGCAAGCAGCTTCTTTGCAGCGCTTTCATGTTTTTGCCACCGGGATGGGTGCGCCAATGGCCCGAGCCCTTTCACACTGTCAGCGCCCGAAAAACGCCTGAAAAACGCCCAGTGTGAAAGGGATCTTAAGCGGCGTTTTACCAGCGTTTTTCGGGCGCTGGCAGTGTGAAAGCGGGCTTTCACATTGGGATTGCAGATGAGGCTTCTTTCAGGCGCATTACAGGCGATTTTTCTTTAATGCTAAAGCGCCTGAAAAATGCCCCAGTGTGAAAGGGGTCTTATGGTAATTATTCTACATGCGCCATGCCGAGTGGTTTAAACAATGTTTAAAATGTTATACATGAGTTTCATCAAGAGCTGTTCACACCAGCCTTGTACAAGCTGTAGCCCATGTAAACTGTGCCAATGAGGTGGTGGTAAATAGTTATTCAATTAGTTATATTGTATGTGTGTATTTTTATATATATATATATATATATATATATATATATATATATATATATATATATATAATATATATATATATATATATATAAAACTCTTTCATGACTAAGCCTATTTTTGACATTTAGTGTTTACAAGTTAAAATCTGTATTTTTTGCTAGAAAATTATTTAGAGCCCCCAAACATTATATATATATATTTTTTAGCAGAGAATCTAGAGAATAAAATGGCAATTGTTGCAATATTTTATGTCACACGGTATTTGTGCAGCGGTGTTTTAAACACAACTTTTTGGGAAAAGGGACACTTTCATAATTTAAAAAAAAAAGAAACAGTAAAGTTAGCCCAATTTTTTTGTATAATGTGAAAGATGATGTTACGCCGAGTAAATAGAGACCAAACATGTCACGCTTTATAATTGCACGCACTCGTGGAATGGCGACAAACTACGGTACCTAAAAATCTCCATAGGCAACGTTTTAATTTTTTTTTACGGTTACCAGGTTAGAGTTACAGAGGAGGTCTAGTGCTAGAAATATTGCTCTCGCTCTGATGATCGCGGCGATACCTGACATGTGTGATTTGACCACTGTTTAAATATGAGGGCTCGACTTCCGTATGTGTTTTCTTTGCTGCGCGAGCTCGCGGGGATGGGGGCAGTTTAAAATTTTTTTTTTTTCTTATTTATTTTATTTATTTTTATATTAATAAATTGTGTTTAAGAAAAAAAATGTGATCACTTTTATTGCTGTCACAAGGAATGTAAACATTCCTTGTGACAGCAATAGGTGGTGGCATTTACTCTTTATGGAGGGATCGGGAGTCTAAAAGACCCCCGATCCCTCCTTTTGCACTTCAAAGTATTCAGATCGCCATTTTCGGAGATTCCGAATACTGTATATTTTTTTAAAACTGGCGCAATTGGCAGCAGAGTAAACGTGAAGTGACGTCATGACGTCGCTTCCATGTTTACAATCAGGAGACTGGAACGAAGCCTTTTCCAGCTTCGTTCCAGTCTGTCCCTAGCCGCCGGAGGCATCGGATTGTCGATCGGTTCTCCCGGTGGGACGGGAGGCCGTTGAGAGCGCGGGAGGGGGGGACGTCCCCTCCCGCTTCTCCCGTACAACAGCCGAGCGGCTTTTAGCTGCATCGGTTGTTATCCCTGGAAAGCTGATCGCCGGCTCTAAAAAACGGTACCAGGATGATGCCTGCAGCTCTGGGCATCATCCTGGTGTAACCTCCGAAAGCCGAGGCCGCACATCTGCATACGCTCGGCAGCAAGGGGATAATATATATATCTGAAGACTACGGATGACGCAACCTCCCTATGAAAACCGCCGTTGACCTCCTAAATAAAGAGAAAGAGCCCCACCTCTCCCTATAGCGTAAGTATTAATGATTTAAAGTGATTGCAAGGTCTTAATTTTTATTAAACAGCACACATATTATACTTGCCTTCTCTGTGAGATGGAAGTCCTGACCCTCCTCTTTTGTCAGTGTCCCTGGCTCCTCCTTTTCTCTTCACACCCCCGATCCCAAGCTGCTGAGCTGCCTGAGTCCACAGACACAGTGGGGCTTGGCCCTGCCTCATGCTCTCTTGACACAGGATTTGACTGACAGCAGAAGCCAGTGGCTCCTGCTGCCTTAGTAAATCCTGTGAGAGGGGAGTGAGAGCTGCTATAGACTGGCACAGTGCTGATCGAGTGAGGACTTGGGTAAGTATAATAGGGGGTGAGGGGGCAACTACTACCGGAACTTTTTTACCTTAGTGCAGGGAATGTAATAAGGTACTAACTGTTGCAAGTATTAAAATTCCCCCTTCTCTAGGAAGAGGGGTTATTCCAATGCCTCATCCACCCATGACTTAGATAGCTTCAGTCCTCCCTTTACAGACAATGATTGCAGATTTAAAATGACTGCTGTATACACAGGATCGCGTTCATGGCTGCAAACCCAATCCATTATTGATTGGACAATTGCCTGTTATGTGCAGCCTTCTTGTCCAGGGGTTAAAGGATACAGACAACCATGATGTAGCAAAAAGGTCAAGTGTTTCCACCCCGTGTAACAGTTCAGAATGTAAATATGAGAGTCACAAAATTTTCCCTCCTACAGAAAATGACCTGAAGGCACCAGAAGAAACCAGAAGACACCAGAAAAAACCAGAAGGCACCAGAAGACACCAGAAAACACCAAAGGCACCAGAAGACACCAAAGGCACAGAAGACACCACTTTGAAGCTATAGAAAAGCCTGAACGAGAAGCCTTTCATTTCAGCACAAGAAGATTATCACAATCTAAGAAGAAACACAACGGCTCTTTTCAGAGCCACCTCAACACCCTAAAAAAGAGCTATGGTACTTTTGATCTTCTCCAGACACATACTCACACATTTATGCACATGTGGTCAGTTTACCTGGCCACACAAGCCCCAAACTTCAGCCTGTTCAATGGGGACCAGTTTGATCCATGTAGGTTCTGGCTGGTTTGATCCATGTAGGTTCTGGCTGGTTTGATCCATGTAGGTTCTGGCTGGTTTGATCCATGTAGGTTCTGGCTGGTTGTACACAAGTTGATCTATCAACTGACTTGTGTACAACCAGCCTTTTGGGTTTTTCCCCAAACAATTAGTGCTGCCAGCTTTAGCCAGAAGCAGTAATCATTGTGTTCTGCCGGCATAACACAATAGTGTAGTGTGAGGGCTTCCCTGATAAGCACGGACTGTGTTGATGGGGGAATCAAGCAATTGCATCATTTATGGCCTGCGTTACACTTTTAATCAAAGTCAAACTAGCATACTACCATATCAAACAGTCTCCATACTCACTGCAACCATACAACAAATCATAGGATGTGTAGTTCATAATCTGCCAAACTGCTTTTACATTTAAATCGAAGTGCACATATACAGGTCACATTTTACCAGTAATGTAACAGTTTTAAACAACCACATTCTTTGTCAAGCTGACATTCAGCATGTCAAATATTGTCTTTTTAAACTGTTGCAAATATTCAAATCACATTTTATCAGTAAAGCACTTGGATTTACAAGTAAATGCAGTTTAAGACTTGTGACTACAGATCATTTGATTTTCTTTTATTTAACAATCTATCTTGATCTCTCCTCCTTTCTAGATGGCCATAGATGGATTGAAATTTGTCCGGTTTAGCAGGAAACCATTGACATTCAATCCATCTATGGGCAGGCTATGTCCTTAAAGCGAAAAAACTAAAAAAAACATGTTATACTTACCTGCTCTGTGCAGTGCATTTGCACAGATCAGCCCCGATCCTCCAGTCCTCCTGGCTCTTCCCTCCTACCAGGTGCCTCCACAGCAAGCAGCTTGCAATGGGGGCACTCAAGCAGGCGCGTTCCTGAGCTGTGACTCTGTGTGTCCATTCACACACAGAGCTGTGGCTCGGCCTCGCCCTCTCCATCTCCTGATTGGATATGGATGGCTTTTGGCCATCTCACTGGCTGAGATTGCCAAAAGCCAATCAGGAGTGAGAGTCCCCAGAGGGGCAAGACTATCATGGACATCACTGGATTTAGATGGGGCTCAGGTAAGTATTGGGGGGGGGGTGCTGCACACAGGTTTTTTTACCTTCATGCATAGGAGGTAAAAAAACCTTGTGCCTTTACAGACACTTTAAGTCGATCAATCAGATTTTTTTAGTTCAATCACTGCTGGTGGCTATAGCCACTATAGCTATATTTGTTTAAGACAAATTTGAAGTCATATATAATACTTGAGCTCTCATGTGTGTATTATGCTATGCCATCATGGATCAATCATGGGTTGTCTTTCCTGGTAAGATGCACTTCTACCATCTTATGTATTATTAAGCATTGTACCTGCTCTTGTATGTTGTAAAATAAAATGGAATTTATTTACAAAAAAGATTTGCATGATCTATCCAACACAGGGCTTGACAAATTTGCTTGGAATCTAGGAGCCAGCTAAAAAAGTTAGGAGCCAGGTTTTTTTTTTTTTTTAAACGACCGACAAAGCTTTATTTTCAATATAAAAATTAACCAATCTTAAATTTACACAGAGACGACTAGAACTAATGTGACTGCTTTTATTTCCTGCCATGCAGGGACACAAGACCACCATATTCTCACTAAGGATCCAATCAGGTCCGCCTGAAAAACTGACAGGCGAACCTGATCAGACAGCCCGTGTGAAAGGGGCCAAGCAGGGAGGTGACAAATAATAAATTCATTTTAATTAACCACTTCCTTCCCGCAGGACGACTATATACGTCCTGTCTTTGAAGAGAAATACCGTTGTTATGGTAGCAGCTAGCTACCATAACCCCGGTATCTTCTTCAAGAGCCGGCGGTTCTCTTTCAGATAAAAGTGGTCTCTGCAGCAGATTAGCAGCGAGATCACTTTTATCGGCGGCAGGAGAGGGCCCCCCCTATCGCCACGATCGTTAGAGCGAGAGCAATAATCCTAGTCCTGGACCTCCTCTGTAACTCAAAACATGTAACCTGTAGAATTTTTTAAACGACGCCTATGGAGATTTTAAAGGGTAAAAGTTTGTCGCCATTCCACGAGCGGATGAAATTTTGAAGCGTGACATGTTGGGAATCAATTTACTCGGCGTAACATTATCTTTCACAATATAAAAAATTGGGCTAACTTTACTGTTTTCTTATTTTTTAATTAAAAAAAGTATTTTTTCCCAAAAAAGTGCGCTTGTAAGTCCGCTGCGCAAATATGGTGTGACAGAAAGTATTGCAATTACCGCCATTTTATTCTCTAGGGTGTTAGAATAAAAAATATATATAATGTTTGGGGGTTCTAAGTAAAGGGAAGGAGATGAGCAGGCAGTGAAAACAGGTAGGGAAAGCTCCATTAGCATTGGTGGATGTCTTGTCATACCAACGGCCACCACCAGAGGGCGCCCGATTGCAGAAGGAACCAGGAACCATAGGACTGCAGTAGGCCGCAAAGCCGGGGCCTCAATTACCGGCGCGGCCCAGCGCGATCGCGGCGGGAGGGGGGGTGAGTGTCGAACGGACACAGGATGCCCCAGGCGCCAGGTCGCTAATTCTAGTCGCAAATGCGACCTGGCGCCCGGGTTTTGTCGAGCCCTGATCCAACAGATTAAAATGTTCTTGGGACCATCAATTTTTCTTTACTCTTCATACAGGACAAGGGGGGCAGAAGGGGAACCTGCCCTGGAAACAGTGGGGGGGGGGGCACACTGCAAACTTGTCAGCAACATGGAGCAGACAAGGATAAATGAGGATTGATCCATTTTCGAATATATCTCATAGTTTGTAGATGCTATAACTTTCCTGTAAACTGATTAATATACACTTATTGGGAATTTTTTTACCAAAGACATGTAGTACAATTCATTTCAGCCTAAATTTATGACAAAATTTGATTTTATTGGATATACAGTATTTTATAACAAAGTAGAAAATGTTGGGTGTTTTTTCAAAATTTTCTGATTTTTTTTTTCGTCATTGTAATAAGAAAAAAACAGTGGTGATCAAATACCACCAAACGAAAGCTCTATCAGTCTCAAAAAAAGATAACATTTTTATTTGGGTACAGTGTTGCATGATGAGGCAATTGACAGTTAAAGTAGCAAAGTGCTAAATAAAAATGGCCTGGTCATAAAAAAGGGGTAAAGCCTTCCAGAGTTCAGGTGGTTAAAAAAAAATAAGTCAATAACACAATCAAATGCCCTCTTACTATGGCCAATACTGGAAAGTTTCTTTTTTAATAATGCTTCTACAGTAAAAACAACAACACATTGGGGGTTATTTACTAAAGGAAAATCCACTTTGCACTGCAAGTGTACTTGAAAGTAAAGTCGCTGTAGATCCGAGGGAAACATGCAAGGGAAATAAAAAACAGCATTTTAGCTTGTACATGATTGGATGATAAAATCAGCAGAGCTTCCACTCATTTCAGATCTACCCCTTAGATTTAAAGCGACTGCACTTTCAAGTTGATTTGCCTTTCGTAAATAACCCCCAATATGTTACAGGACAAATTCTAACAAAAGACAATATAAATAGTTTCCTAATTAACAATGATTTATACAGATCTATACATCCCATCCTAAACATTTTTCTGCCAGTGGCAATTTTTTCATTTTTCACACACCTTTTAAAATCGAGTTTTTTTACATGAAACTGTAAACAATTATATTTCAATTAATAACATAATAAAAATGAATAATTTATTACCCATTTTTTGGTAAGATATAAAAGCTAGGGTTGCATCAAGTAAATATTTACCAAACATGTTAAGCCTTAAAATTGTGCATTGGCCACAAAAATAGTACACAGTTTTTTAGTTAAAGTCGAACTAAAGGCAAATCTTTTTTTTTTCATTTTGGATAGAGTAGGGGAAGGTAATATCCCCTGTCATTTTTTTTGCCATCTGTGCCCCATTGGGGAGATTTACTTTTATTTCCTGTCCCATAGCCAAAACAGGAAGTGAAAGAAAATCCCTGCAAATTAAAAGAATCCTTTGGGGCCCCCAGGTCACCATAATTACACCCCAATTGGAAAATGTTCCCTTTTACTTTTCTGTCAATAACTCAAAATTTGAGACTTTCTTTTACTTTTAATTAATAATGGTAAACAGGACAAATAGAGAGGAGGAATCACCCTAATGGGGGCTCAGACAGCAATAAAATACCGACAGGTGGTCTAATCCATCTCCAATCTAAAACAAAACAAACTGTTTTACCTTTAATTATACATTATCTATGAAGGAAGGCATAGAATTATTGCCCTTCATTGTGACGGATACCTCAGATACACTTGAATGGCCTACATGTGTTTGAAATTGTGTGTATGTAGGGGATGACCGGGGGAGCTTTTTTTGTTATATTTAATTTTTTCATTTAAATATATTACTATCACAAGGAAGCTAATAAGCCACCTATATGATGGCATGGGGGGTTGACAGATACTCTATATGACAGACATTGGGGGTCTATGATGGCACCTTCTTGTTACTATAAAAATGATCAGGCAGATCTACAGCTGCCTGGATCACTTTTACATGACAGCCAACTGCCAGCTGAAAGAAACAATACAAATGCCAAGCTCACAGCTGTAGTTTTAACCCCTTGAATATCAGGACATTTGTAAACATACTTTGTTTGGGGTTAAAGAAAGACAATTTTGGTTAAAAGACATCTTTCTTCAAGTGCCTCCTTATTGTGCATCTTGAAGCAGCCACACCACATGTTTTCAGAGAGTTCTGTATTTCACCTGAAGTTATTTGTGGGTTTTTCATTCATTTGTGGCGCCGGCCACACACAAATATGCGGCCTACAAATACTCCATAACATGAAGAAAGCCATTACTACGCAAATACCACAAAGTATCCCGCTTACAATACGCCAAACAGCACAGAGACCAGCCTCAAACCTTCGGCAACAAAGTCATTTGGAGTAATGAGACCAAAATTGAGCTTTTTGGCCACAACCATAAACCCTATATTTTGGAGAGGAGTCAACAAGGCCTATGATGAAAGGTACACCATTCCTACTGTGAAACACGGAGGTGGATCGCTGATTGTCTTGGGGATGTGTGAGTACAAAGGCACAGGAAATTGGGTCAAAATTGATGACAAGATGAATGCAGTATGTTATCAAAAATTACTGGACGTACTTGGACATTCCAACATGACAATGATCCAAAACACAAGGCCAAACATTTATGGGAGCTGCTTCAGTAAACAAACCAATAGTAAGACTTTAAGCACTTACTTTTTTACTGCACCCTAAATGTGTTTATATAGTTTTCACTGAGAATTAAAAGAGAAGTAAAGTCATTTTTTTTTTTTTTTGGCTATGCGTCTCTTTTGGGTTATAGAAGTACATTTACTAACCCAAAGTCATGCTCACAATAGGTTCATACTTACCAACTGTCCCGAATTTTCCGGGACATTCACGGGATTTGGACCATTTTCACGATTTTAGCATTTCCCGGTAAATGTCCCGGGAAATTCTTTTTTTCCGTTTTTTCGCGGCCGGTGGAGAAGACCAAGAACAAGAGGCGGAGCCGGTGTAACGTTGATGAGTGCCTCCCATCGGATAATGCCTCCTACGTTACGTCACTGCAGCTGATTTCCCGATCAGCTGGCGTGACGTCAGACTGCACATGCGCAGTTTGTCGGATCCATTTTCCGACTGGAGGCAAGCCACGGGGAGCCCGCTGGAGGAACAGAAAAGAAAGTGTCAGCGCGTAGGAGCGAGGCTCGGGAAAAGCGAGCGAAGCAATAGAAAAGTCATACATGAACAAGGCAGAGACAAGAGAGCAAAAGAGGAGATAATTAGAGCACATAAAATAGATGAAAAAATTACAAGAAAACAGCAATAGAAAGGAGAGAACTGGAAAAAGGCAGAAATGGCAGAAAGAGAGGGAAAAAGGAAAAAATGTAAAAAACGGCGGGGGACATCTGATGTAGGGGGGGCTCCGCTGGGGACACCTGATGTAAGGTGGGCACCGCTGGGGACACCTAATGTAAGTGGGGGCTCCGCTGGGGACACCTGATGTAAGGGGGGCTCCGCTGGGGACACCAGATGTAAAGGGGGGCTCCGCCGTGGAAACCTGATGTAAAGGTGGCTCCGCTGGGGACACCTGATGTAAGAGGGCTCCGTTGGTGACACCTGATGTAAGGGGGGGCTCTGATGGGGACACCTGATGTAAGGGGGGCTCCGCTGGGGACATCTGATGTAGGGGGGGCTCCGCTGGGGACATCTGATGTAAGGGGGGGCTCCGCTGGGGACATCTGATGTAAGGGGGGGCTCCGCTGGGGGCACCTGATGGAAGGACGGACTCTGCTGGGACACCTGATGCAAGGACGGACTCTGCTGGGGTTACCTGATGCAATGACAGACGGCAGGTTAAACACTCAGGGATCCCACTGATTCGGCATTATGGTGAGTTGAATGATTTCATTTTTTATTACAATGTAATAATAGAAATAATGCACTTCAATCATCCTGACACCATAACAACCATGGTGCCGGGATGATTGAAGTGCTAACACCAGGTTTTTGGAGTATCTTTTGATTGTTAAACTTTAGAATACACATATTTCCATTGTTGTGTAGGATCTGGAGCTGTCATCCCTCCATCCCTCTCCCCCCTTTCCCTCTCCATCCCTTTTTCACGTAAACCACGCCCATTTCTCGCAGCAGCATGCTTTGCGCGCCACATTTTTACTTTCCCCCTGTGCCATGCCTACAAATGCATGCCCTGCCCCCTAATTATAGCAAGACTCCGCCTACAGCCAAAAAAGTGTCCCTAAAATTTTTTTTACAATGTCGGCAACTATGTAGGTTGATGAGGTAAAGCCATGCCGTGATCAAGAAGGCATGACAACTGGCTCTGCCTATTTGTGTGTAGAGTGCCAGAGCCAGCCACTCCTGCACCCTCCCCCGCCTAGAACTCCAGCCAACCCTGGAGGAGCAGGGAGAGGAGAAGGAAATCCCTGCAGCTTGCATTCACTGACCACCACTGGGAGCAGAGACTGACCGATCAGTGGTCATGTGATCAGTCAGGCCTCAGTCTTAGAGCAGGGCGGTACAGCTGCAGCATCATAAGGTTTACAGACTTCTACTCTAAAATAGGCTAAATTCTTGCAATTCTGCAGAAATACTGACTTATGAACTCATTTCAAGTAAACAATTGTTCTTCTAGTTTATAATGTGCAATCCTGAATGTGTTGAAAGTGCTGGAAATGAAAGTTCAGCAAGGCTGATTCTCCAGCCAGACAATGCGCTTTTGTTCATCAGTGATGGCGCTCTTTACTCTGCAGAGCAGAGATTCTGCGTCATTCCAGCTGTCAGGATCCACAGTTCTATAAAGACAAGGCAGGGCATCCAGCTCGGCTTCTTCCCTCTGGGCACACTCCAGTAGAAGGTCCTCACACTTTCCCCACCATTGCCGAGTTTTTCTAAACAATGCAGAAAGATATGTAAGAAAGTATTCACATCTACAGTATATATCTATACTTCAGTTCTCTATCCCTCTGAGAAAGCATCTTATAAATATTCTCTACAGATCCAATAAGATCTTTCCTTATAATCACTAAAATGATTTTCCTCACCATCAACTCTAGTATTGGAAATATTAGTCATTTCCTGTATCCTAACACTTAATAGAAAGAGGTGTATTTTTCTGTACACAGTTTTTCCAGCATTATGCATTGAAGCTGCGCAATGGGGAAAAAAAACTTTTATCCAAATATAATTCTCAATAGCCACAAAAGATATAAATCAACTTTGTGCGAGCCAATGCCTTTGCAAACCCAGATATTACCATGTAAAGTAGCGATGACATCATCATCACCAAGCTATTCACAGCCTGTGCTGAAAGTAGAGCTGTGGGAGGAATCCAGCAGGCCCCTCCCACTACAGGCTGCCTGCAGAAAGCTACAGGAGGGGCGGATACAAGACCAGACACCCTGAAAAAGTGGGCATTAATTAAGTGCCCACGGCATGGGGACTGTGGCTGGCAAAAGAAATATTTAAAGAAAAAAAAAAAAAAAATAAATAAAAATAATTTGTTGGTTACTGTTCCTTTAAGAAATGGAATATGAGAGGCATGTAAAAAAAAAAAAAAATCAACGTGACCTACGGGCGGGAAAAACACGTGTATTGTGGAATAATACACGTGTTCCGGGGGCTATATAAGACCCCCGCACTCAGGTTTCCAGTCACTTGACCCCACAGCGGCTTGACGAGCTCAGCTCAGCTCCATAGGTTTTAGGTTACAGGAGCTCGTCTGCCGTTCAGGTCATGAAGACGCTTGTGAGGAGGGTCCTTGAGAGGGCGGCGTCGGAAGGGGGTGAGGAATGGCTTATGAAATGCCTTGCTGAATTTGAAGCGGACCCGGCAGAGGAAGCGGGCATGAGAGACCCAGAAGAGTGTACGCCGGCCCCAGCCGCAATTGACATGCAGAGCCTATCACCACCAGCGAGCAGTCCAGTGACTCACCTGAGAGCAGCAAGCAGGCAGCGACGAAGCCGCCCGCCGGAGCGTCCGACTATGGCAGCTTCTGAAGGAAGAACGGAGTCCCGCCCAGCTGAAGAGGTCACTGCGGATGATGTCATGCCGCCTCAGCGCTGTGGAGGCCGTGCCCGCAAGAAGAAGAGGAATTTCTCTCCGTCGCCTCTTCGTAAAGGGGGGCGGGGTAATACTCATCTATCCCCGCCTCGCGGGGATAATCTCTCTTTTTCTCCACAGGTTACTAGGCAAGCTGTTGCCATGGCGACGGGTTCGAGAGCGTCCAGGCTTGATCAGCTGGACAAAAGGATGACAGAAGCCCGTATTGAAACAGCTGCAGCAGATAGACAATTTCAACAGACACCTGATTTTCAAGCTACTACAGGAACACCCCCTGCTGGTGAGTCAGCACAACAACTTTTCATAACCCAACTTCTTGATTCTTTGTCTAAATTTACAGCTTCTTTAGGTAATACAAATTTATCTGCACCTGTTATTTCACCAGCTAATGTTTGGTCACATAATACTTCATCATCTGTCAATTCACATGATATGGTTAACACGAATGTGGTTAATAATACCCAAGATTGTGTTACTAAGGCGCATATACTGTCCCCTGTGCCGGAAACATGTTTTAAGGAAGTATTACCTTGCGAGATGTCTCCGTTAGGTTTTCATTTAACATCAAATACAAAAGAAAAAATATGGAAAGGTGAATTCATTGATCTTTTGACATTATTACCTAGCAACAAGGAGTTACCTTTTAAATATGATAAACGGAACGATGATGAGGATAGACGCCGTACAGCTCCAAAATCTTTTCATAACTGGTTACAGGCATTCTGTATTTTTTCAGCAATAATGGGCGAAAAGTTCCCGGAAAAATGTAGTGGTTTATTCCAACATCTAGAAAACATTTTGGAAGCTTATAGAAATTTTGGCGGTTTTGGTTGGTACAACTATGATGAATCATTCCGCCAGAAAATGGCTGTCTTCCCTTCTTTGAAGTGGGGAATGAAGGATGTTGGCTTATGGTTAAACTTAATTCTTCCTCAAAAACAAGCATTTAACAAACAGCCTCTTGTCAATCAAAACACGTCATCAGTCTATAAGAAGGGCATTTGCTATGCATATAACGAGTCACAGTGTAAATGGTCAGCTTCGTGCCGTTATAAGCATGAATGTTCTTTTTGTTTCGGGACTCATCCTTTAGTGAAATGTTTTAAAAGAAGTTATTCCAATGTGCAATCCCGGGACAATTCAAAAAGCTCACACGCCAGTGAGGCTGGAAAGCATGTACCCGTGGCTACTTCTGTACCCAGACAAGGAGAAAGCGGGAATTTTAATTAACGGTTTTACTTTCGGTTTTAAACTCCCTGTTTTTTCTGGTAATGGGTGCCATGTAGTGGATAATCTGAAATCAGTCTTTCTTCATAGACAGGTGGTTAGGAAAAAGTTGATCAAAGAGATCATAGCTGGTCGGGTAGCCGGTCCTTTCGTTTCTCCACCTTTTGAAAATTTTCGTATATCCCCATTAGGTTTAGTGCCAAAAAAAGAACCAAACTCTTATCGTCTTATTCATCATCTTTCCTTTCCTAAAGGTAACTCTTTAAATGATGAAATTGACGATTCTTTATCATCGGTTAAATATGCTAGTTTTGACGACGCTGTTTCATTAATAAAAAAATTTGGGATTGGAGCCTTGTTAGCTAAATCAGATATCAAGGCTGCTTTTAGATTATTACCTATTGCACCGGAGTCCTTTAATTCTTTAGGTTTTTGTTTCGAAGGTTATTTTTTCTATGACATGTGTCTACCAATGGGTTGCTCTTTATCATGTCAGTATTTTGAGACATTTGCTACCTTTTTGCAATGGGTTATTTTGCATGTTTCAGGTTCGGAAGGAATAATCCATTACTTGGATGATTTCCTGTTTATAGGACCGCCTGATTCCCCAATTTGCGCTCTGCTGTTGCAATTATTTTTAGCTATCTCTAACAATTTTGGAATTCCTATTGCTGATGAAAAAACGGTTCTTCCTTCTCCGGTTATCGAATTTTTAGGTATTACGATCGATACTGTTTTATTTCAGTTTCAACTTCCCGTGTTAAAGATTAATAGGATTCAGGAGTTGATCTGTCTCTTTTTGCACAGGAAAAAGGTTTTGCTGAAAGAACTTCAATCCTTTTTAGGATTGTTGGCTTTTGCGTCTCGAGTTATGCCAGTTGGCAGAATATTTTCAAGAAGACTGTCTATGGCTATGTCGGGGTTTAAATCTCCTTTTTCACATATTCGGCTTACCAATGATCTTAAAGATGATCTATTGGTATGGTCTCAATTTCTTTTAGATTACAATGGTCGTACGTTTTTTCAGGAAGAACTCGTTTTTTCAGCTGATATGGAGTTGTTTACTGATTCTGCAGGATCATTGGGTTTCGCAGCAATATGGCGCACTCATTGGTGCTCTGGTTCTTGGCCTCCTTTTTGGGTTTCTACAAAGGCCACGAAGAATATTGTGTTACTGGAGCTTTTTCCGATTGTTGTGGCTTTTGAGCTATGGGGTGAATTTTTCACAAACAAGCGAATTCTGATTCATTCTGATAACAAAGGAGTACTTTTTGCAATAAACTGCCTATCTTCTAAATCCATTTCTGTCATAAAACTTTTGCGTTACTTTGTATTTTTATGTTTAAAATGGAATATTTGGGTTAAGGCAAAATATGTTCCTGGTAAGCAGAATGAGATAGCAGATGCATTATCTCGTTTTCAGATGGCTCGTTTCAGGCAGCTTTTTCCCGAAGCGGACCTAGTTGGTTACACATGCCCAAATCATCTATGGGATTTGATTTAACCCCTGTCTGTTCAGCTATTCAGCATTCTTTAGCTCCTAGAACATGGACCGAATATTTGGTTGCATGGAAAAAATGGCTATTGTTTAATGATGCAATGGGCTTCTCCGGTTGTTCACCAACGGAACAAACAGTTTTAGCATATTTTTGTTTTCTTATGCAAAAGAATTTTTCTTATAATCATATTAACAAAAGCTTGGCTGGAATTTCCTTTTTCTTAAAACTTCATAACTTGCCAGTTTGCACGAGTTTCTTTTCGGTTCGCCAAGCTCTTAAAGGTTATAAGAAAAAAACGTTCACACCGGATATGCGTAGACCTATTTCATTGGATATATTACGGGATATTTGTTTAGTGACGCCTAAAGTATGCAATTCAGAATATGAAGCATTATTACTTCATTCAGCCTTTGTTTTAATTTTCTTTGCTGCGCTTCGAATTTCAGAGATGGTCCCGGCTAACAAAAAAGGTAATTCTGGGTTATTCTTTAACGAAGTATTAATTTCACCAGGTAAAGTACAAGTTTTTATAAGTCGATCTAAGACGGACGTGCATGGTAGAGGTAATTGGCTCAGTCTATATGCCTGTGGTGACTCTATTATTTGTCCTTATGTAACCCTTTCTACATATATCTCTATTCGTCCTTCATGTTCGGGAAATTTTTTAGTTCACTTGGATCATTCCCCTCTTACTAAATTTCAATTTTCCGTTTTATTACGTCGTTGTTTATCTCATTTAGGTCTCTCTCATCTTAAATTTTCGTCACACTCTTTTCGCATAGGAGCCGCCACAGAAGCAGCTAGATTGGGTCTTGAGGATACAGTCATTATGAAATTAGGGAGATGGGAGTCCAAGAGGTTTAATTTGTATGTTCGCCCTAATTTATGTCTTTGATTTCATAGGTCGCAAGTCCTACATTTGGATCATTGGACACTCGTTTGTTTATTGGGCTCACAAAAGAGCAGGTCAACGTTGTTATACTTCCAATTTATCTTTACCCCATGCTTCTTTTAAAGTTCTTTGGAAGGGAATTCGTGGGCTTCAATGGAACAATCTTTTCTGTCATCTCTCTGCATTATCTCAGCGATGGCCCTCTCCTGATATATTAATAATTCATTTAGGGGGTAATGATGTAGGTAAACAATCCACTTTGGATTTAATTTTTATGATGAAACAGGATTTACATCGCATACATCTTTCTTTTCCGGGTACTCGGGTACTATTTTCAGAAATGGTGCCGCGTCTTGTATGGTTGTCTTCCCCAGAGACAAAGCCTTTGGAGAAGATTAGAAGACGTGTGAACCATTCTATTGCAAAATTTATGCCTTTTTTAGATAGTTTTTCTTTCAGACATGTCGATTTGGAAGGAGGTTTTTCAGGCCTTTTCCGACAAGACGGAGTTCACTTGTCGGATGTAGGCTTGGATATATTTAATTTAGATTTGCAAAACATGATTGAGATGGCCGCGGTGGTGGGGTAGGCCGTTTTTTGTTTTTTTTGCTAAAAACACAAACGGCTGGTGGGGACTTTGAAGAAGGTTTTATTTATGGTACTCGCTCGAGTTCTATAACTGAGTGAGATATTGATATATGTTTTATTGAAAATATTAATTAAATGAACAAATAAATAAATAAATATAAGAAAAAGAAAATTTAAAAGAATTTATTTATGTTTTAATTATAAAGTTTGTTTATACCAATAAAGGTGCCGCGGCCATTTATCACCATTATATAAGTCTGAGTGTGGTTTATTCTTTATTTAAGATTCTTTTGTACAGCCTACATTCCCATGAAAAAGTGGGCATTAATTAAGTGCCCACGGCATGGGGACTGTGGCTGGCAAAAGAAATATTAAAAAAAAAAAAATATATATAATTTGTTGGTTACTGTTCCTTTAAGAAACAGAATATGAGAGGCATGTAAAAAAAAAAAAAAAAAAAAAAATCAACGTGACCTACGGGCGGGAAAAACACGTGTACTGTGGAATAGTACACGTGTTCCGGGGGCTATATAAGACCCCCGCACTCAGGTTTCCAGTCACTTGACCCCACAGCGGCTTGACGAGCTCCCCATCCCTCCCACCCTTGTCGCAGCACCTTTTATGTGGTTTGTCACCCTTGGATCAAGGGGGGACTTTGAAGAAGGTTTTATTTATGGTACTCGCTCGAGTTCTATAACTGAGTGAGATATTGATATATGTTTTATTGAAAATATTAATTAAATGAACAAATAAATAAATAAATATAAGAAAAAGAAAATTTAAAAGAATTTATTTATGTTTTAATTATAAAGTTTATTTATACCAATAAAGGTGCCGCGGCCATTTATCACCATTATATAAGTCTGAGTGTGGTTTATTCTTTATTTAAGATTCTTTTGTACAGCCTACATTCCTATGTGATATCTCCATTACGAACGTTAGTTTTACAAGACCGAGCCCTTCCGGCTCGTACTTGATTCCGAGCATACGTGGACTTTTGTGCGCGGACTTGTGTACACTTGTGGACTTTCCGACAACAAAATTTTGTTGGCGGAAAATTTGAGAACCTGCTAGCCAACGTTTATTGGTGAAAAGTCCAACAGCAAATGTTCTATGGAGCATACACATGGTCGAAATTTCCCACAACAAGCTCACATCCAACATTTCCCATCGGAAAGTCTGACCGTGTGTACGCGGCATATAGGTTAAGAAAAAAGAGGGGGGAAAAATGCACTGGACTGCATCAAAAATGCACCAAAAATGCATCAAAAACATGCAAGCATATGGAACACATTCGGACTGCATTTCTATGGAGTTAACTGGCCCTTAGAGAAAACATCCACTGTATAGTACAAGGGCCTGTCTGATCTAAACTGATATAGATGGACAACCCGTTCTATATGAAATCAGGCAGGCTATAGAGTAGATGTCAGATATAAAGGAGATTGTATCCTCAGATTGTATAGTGTATGACCAGCCTAAATGTACATAATAGAAGAGTAAACTAGATGCATGCAAGGTGTTGAGTTCTGCTTGCAGTGAAGATGGCATACACGGTACATACACAGTATACAATAGTCTCCTCTGCCCTTCCATAATCTCTAAAGCCCCATACACACGATCAGATTTTCTGCTGATTTTTGTCTTCAGATTTACCAAAACCATGTAGTACAAGGGCCTGCCTGATTGCATACAAATTGAAACTCTTAAGGTTTGACCTCATATTATATGGTTTTGGTAAATCTAAAGGAAAAAATTAGCAGAAAATCTGATATGTGTTTGGGGCTTTATGCTTCCAGGTGAATAATACAGCACACATTGAAAAAATAAACACGACAAATCGGTTTTACTCAGACATGCCTCATCAATAAATAGAGCATCACACCAACGTACAGTAAACTGAAAGGAGTATAGGAGTGCCTGCAATTCACAACAAGCCCCATTATAGGCTCAATAGCTATTGGAAATGTCACAACAGACACAGATAGACAATCCATTCAATGTATGTCCTATTACATTACGACTAAAAGCGCTATCTTTGTACAATCAGATTGTCTAGTGTATGGCCAGAAAAAATATGGATAAGGAGATAATGATTTCAGTGTTTCTTGGAAAATCTTACAATATCTAGATTGTATCTCCTAGATACAATATCTCCTAGATTGTAAGCTCTAACGAGCAGGGCCCTCTGATTCTTCCTGTATTGAATTGTATTGTACTTGTATTGTCTGCCCTCATGTTGTAAAGCGCTGCGGAAACTGTCGGCGCTATATAAATCCTGTATAATAATAATAATAATAATATAGAGGGGCTTTTTTCTATGGGTACACTGGCGGTGGTGTATTTAGGTTTTGTGCTGCCCTAGGCCTGACTAAATTCATGCACCCCTAATTTAAATATGACCCACCCTTTCTGTAAAGGCCACACCCCTTCATATTTATGACCTGCCCTATCAATTGTAAACCACACCCCTTCCAGACCCCCACCCCCTCCATCTCCCCCCTAGCAGCAAAAATCCCCAATTTTAGCACAAATCCTCACCCTCATATAACCCCTTCCAGTGCAATTCCCTTTCTCAGCATATTCCTCAGTCCCCCACAGTCTAGGGCACTACAAGTCAAAGCATACGAGGCTGCCATATCTCAGCCACCCACAGAGGGCACTACAAATCCCAGCAGAGCGGGCTGCCACCAGTCCCCCAAAAACAGCATTAGGAGACTGCACAGCCTTCCACCCCCTGACACTCTCTCCTTGGCTGCCATCCACTCCTCCCCACCCTCCCCTTACAATGGTGTCCTATCTGAGTCTGGGTGGCATGTCGCTCTGCATGGTGGGGCAGTGGGCATGATTTCCCCTTCTCTGAAGACACATCCCGGCTCCCAGACCCCGGTGTTCTGTAAAATTCTCCTCCCCCCAGCACACAAGGCTGGAGATCATTTCACTACTGGCCAGGCACCTCAGTGGTTGTGGGTGGTGGTGGCCGGATCAATAGGCTGGGCATCGGCGGATGCAGCCACTGACGCCACGTGTGTGCACCCATAGATTGTACTTGAACTTGGGGATGCTTTATCTGTGCGGGAGGAGGCTGCGGGAGCCGGGACTCGGGAGTATGGG
Source organism: Lithobates clamitans (assembly GCA_037952925.1). Lineage (NCBI taxonomy): Eukaryota > Metazoa > Chordata > Amphibia > Anura > Ranidae > Lithobates > Lithobates clamitans. Next base: position 70,992 of record JBBGZY010001652.1, on the reverse strand, counting down.
TCGGGGGGGAAGATTTTCTTGCGGGGGGGTGGCTTTTTTGCCGCCCCCCTGCAAAGTGCCCCGCCCCTAGGCCGAGACAAAGCACTGCCTCTATCATCTGTACTGCTATTGGCAAGAGATTATAAAATCTATCTTTTCCATTTAAAGATGGCCATACATTAGACAATCTGGTTGTACAGAGATTGTGCTTTAGATTTAAGCAGGAAGGGATGAATTTCGATCCATGTATAGGCTGGCTGGTTGTACATAAGTTGATCTATTGACTGACTTGTATACAACCAGCCTGTTTTCCCCAATGATCAGTGTGACTATAGCTGACAACACTGATCATTGGAAGGCTCCCCATTGTCAGACTACAATATCACATCAGGAAAGATCCCCCATCCAGACAGAACGTGTGGATGGGGGAATCGGCTTTTTTTTTGTTCAATCTGCGGGTTAAACAAAAAGATGAATCATGTAGGGCCTGCTATAACAAAGATATGTAACAGAACACAAGTGGACAATCCATGCAATGTACATGAAATCAGACAGGCTCTTGTACTATATCGTTGATGGTAGATCTGAAGAAGATTGTATAATCGCATTGTATAGTGTATGGCCAGCCTAAATGTACATATTACAGGACCCTTATTATTAGACCCTGTGTGATCAGACAACTACAGGATATAAGATGTTTGCAGTCAGGATCACATACTACACAACATCGAGTCCACAGCAGTCTCCTCTACCCTTGTATCCCTCTGGCTCGTACACACTATAAGAAAATTGGGCAAACATTTCCGTCCAAAGAATTTTCTTACGATTTTCTTATAGTGTGTACACAACTTTCAACAGCCGATCCCGAATTTACGTATGAAAATTCCCGAAGGGACAAACTTTAAAATTTTCTCATACGGGAACAGAATGAACGATTTTCGTTTAACCACTTCCCGACCGGCTCATGTACATTTATGGCGGCAGGTTGGCTCTCCTGCGTGAATCGCCGTACCCGTATGTCGGCACCTTAAAAAGCCATAGCAGGCGCATGCACGCCCACTGCATGGCGGGGGACCCGATGTCTGCCGGCTACCCACGATCGCGGGCACGAGAGCCAGAACAGGGAATTGTATATGTAAACACACAAATCCCCGTTCTGATAGGAGAGGAGAGACACATCTGCTGTTCATAGCAATTAGGAACAGCGATATGTCTCCTCCTTCAGTCAGTCCCATCCCCCCACAGTTAGAAACACATATGAGGGAACACCTTTTACCCCTTGATTTCCCCCTTCCCTGCCAGTGACATTTACACAGTAATCAGTGCATTTTTATGTGACCAATCACAGCGAGCACATGACAGTTGTACACAATGGATGGCTTCCTTTCATCCATTGTGTACAATTGTGTTGCTAGCTGTGATTGGTTAATTTGATCACATGGTACAGACAGGCCCAATCACAGCTCATCTGTACCATGTGCAATGTAATTCACTGCTATAAGCAAACATAATGTGTAAAAAAATCCTGATCACTTCCCCAGAGTAGTACAATGTCACTATGGTAATATTATATTGCTCTGGTAACAGTGTGTTAAAAAAAATCATTAAAAAAAAAAAAGAAAGCAAATTGTAACTTTTTTTTTTCAGTGTCCCCACACCAGTTATATAATGATGACGTCAGAGGGGGATGGGGGTCACCCGTTTACATCACCGGGTGGCCCCGCCCTTAGCTATATAACAGCTGTCAACGAGAAGAAGCGTCACTCGGCGGGAGCCTCCCATGGAGGCGGAGCTTTTGCATTTTTTTTCTTTTTTTGGTTCGGCGGGTGGCGTGAGATGGGTCTACATCGCAGGACAATTTTATTTTTTTATTTTTTAATAAAGAACTTGTCCCAAAGTGTCTCCTGTCATTTACTATTTTTGACACTTTTTTTGTGAACTGGTAGGGGTACAATGTACCCGTTACCAATTCACATAGGGGGAGTGGGATCTGGGGGACTCCTTGTTAAAGGGGGCTTCCAGATTCCGATAATCCCCCCACCCACAGACCCCCAAGACCACTGGGCAATCAACATGGGGACAAGGTCATCCCAGAACTGGGATGATAAAAATACACGGCCAGACTGTAATGACAACCGCCCCAATTCTAACTTGTAGCTTTTGGGGTAAGGTTAAGGTGACCAGATTTTTAAAATGAAATCAGGGGACATATTTTTTTTTTATTGGCAAATGGTAAACTATTTTATAAGCATATTTTCCTCCAATGCAGTGTATGTGGTATGTCTTTATGGAATTATTGTATGCAAACGTCTCTGAGTCCCCTGTGTTCAGTGGGAGCCGGGTGACAGTAAGCAGACTATTTCTTTATTTTCGGGTTTAGGCGATCACGGTGTATTCCTATTGAAGAGGCCGGGCTTCAACTGTGTAGCGCGCTGTGGCAGATTAATCCGCCTAAACCCGAAAATAAAGAAATAGTCTGTTTACTTTTCCCCACTGAACACAGGGGGCTCGGAGACGTTTGTTTTGTAAACAGCTACACCGCCAGGGATTCGCTTATTGGTGGACAGGATTTGGGAGTCCCTGCCCCGCTCTACCTCTGGGCCCCCCTGCTGAGATGACAGATCCGGGGACAGATCCGGGACAGACGGGCTCCGGGGACAGCGTCCTCAATCTGGGGACTGTCCCCAGAAAACAGGGATGTCTGGTCACCCTAGGTAAGGTGCACATGGGGGGTGAGTAAAACAAAGTTGGTATGCATGCCAGCAAATCCATTTCATGTTTTCTCCAATAAAGCTGTGATATCTATTGGGCTGAGGAAGAACATTCAGCTGAAGAAATGTTTTAGGATTATTTAACAGTTTATAAGAAATCTGCTGTCATGTCTCTGTATTGTACTCTACACAAGTTCAAGTGTCTCTATAGGTAATCAGATAAGTGTGACTCCTACAGACTGACCTGAATGTCACATTTTATCTCTCAGCACAAAGACAACCATCAGGGACACAAAATACTCAATTAGCATTTGAAAAGCAACATCAGACTCAATCAACATTCACTTTAGACCTGACTACTTATCCAAGACTGTGTTTAGTCACCTGCACACCTTCTAGACTTTCTTACACTTTGTGTAACGATCATCTCTGTTGTGCATATTATTATCTTTTTTTTATAGGAGTTCTTAGACCTTTTTCCTCAGACAAGACAAAGACGGCCCCCCTGGTTATCTAATAGAAGGTTTGGAGGATAAAGTGACTGTTTATCTATTGAGCATTAAGGCCCCTTTCACACAATCGGACCGTTCAGGTCCGCCTGTCAGTTTTGACGGCGGACCTGAACGGGCGATCCATGTTAGCCTATGGAGCGTCAGATGTCAGCGGAGACATGTCCACTGACATCCGACCCCATCCGATCCGCTAAAAGCAGATGGATGGCTCTACGTCCAGGTCCGTCGCTGGCAGATCGGATCGGGTGAGATCTGACTAAAATGGACACGCTGTCCGTTTTCATCTGATCCCTCCATAGGCGGCAGCGGCACCTGACAAGCCCCTCCCCGCTCAGTGAGCAGAGAGGGACCTGTCATCCGCCAGCTCAGCGGAGATCAATGGACAGATCTCCCGCTGAGCCAGCGGACCGAGGCGGGCTCTGTAGAAACGGAGCCCGCCTCGTGTGAAAGGGGCCTTAGACTGCATTGTGTATAAAATATCAATGTACACTCACTACTTTACATTGCAGCAAAGTGTCATTTCTTCAGTGTTGTCACATGAAAAGATAGAAGGAAATATATACAAAAATGTGAGGGGTGTATTCACTTTTGTGAGATACTGTATATACAGACACACACACACAATTTTTTCCCTCATTCAATCCACTTATTGAACTAAAAAAAACAAATCTGTGTATGGTCTGCCTGACCAAAACGATGTTATAGGACACAGATAGACAATTTAATGTATAACAAATCAGGTTGGCTCTTGTACCATGTAGTTGATGGTAGATCTAAAGCAGATTGTATAATCAGATTGTATAGTGTATGCCCACCCTAAATGTGTCCAGTAAGACAGAAAACTAGATGTGTGCAATGTGTTGGGTTATTACAGTTAAGATTTCAAATACTATACAAGTCTCTTCTACCATTCTGCATAATCCTTAATCCTTTTAAGCCTTGGTTCACATTAGTGCGACTTGTCATGCGACTTGACAGCTCAAAGTCACACCCCATTTGTACTATTTCTGTGCGATTTCAGAGCATTGACATCTCTTAAATGAAGTCTCACAGATATCAGCAGGCTGCACATGAAATCGCACTGCTTTGAAGCCACGCTGAAGAATGCGACTTCAAAACCGCACTGATGTGATCCAGAGCTTCATGTCCAATACAGAAAACATCATGGAATAAAATAAGGAGCACAGCAAATCGATCTTCCTCATGCTTCATTCACAAATAGAACATATCACCATTTACAGAAAACTGAAGGATGCACGGGGTACCTGCACTACAATATAAGCCCCTCTATCCAGTGGTGTATTTAGGTTTTGTGCTGCCCTAGGCCTGACTAAATTCATGCACCCCTAATTTAAATATGACCCACCCTTCCTGTCAAGGCCACACCCCTTCATATTTAGGACCCGCCCTATCAATTGTAAACCACACCCCTTCCAGACCCCACCCCCTCCATCTCACCCCTAGCAGCAAAAATCCCCCTTTTCAGCACAAATCCTCACCCTCATATAACCCCTTCCAGTGCAATTCCCCTTCTCAGCATATTCCTCAGTCCCCCACAGTCTAGGGCACTACAAGTCCCAGCATACGAGGCTGCCATATCTCAGCCACCCACAGAGGGCACTACAAATCCCAGCAGAGCGGGCTGCCACCAGTCCTCCAGACATAGCATTAGGAGACTGCACAGCCTTCCACCCCCTGACACTCTCTCCTTGGCTGCCATCCACTCCTCCCCACCCTCCCCTTACAATGGTGTCCTACCTGAGTCTGGGCGGCATGTCGCTCTGCATGGTGGGGCAGTGGGCATGATTTCCCCTTCTCTGAAGACACGTCCCGGCTCCCAGACCCCGGTGTTCTGTAAAATTCTCCTCCCCCCAGCACACAAGGCTGGAGATCACTTCACCACTGCCAGGCACCTCAATGGCTTTTTTGCCGCCCCCCACAAAGTGCCGCCCTAGGCCTGGGCCTTGATGGCCTAGGCCAGTGTAGGCAAACCTTGGCACACCAGATGTTTTGGAACTACATTTCCCATGATGCTCATGCAGTGTAGTTGAGCATCATGGGAAATGTAGTTCCAAAACATCTGGGGTGCCAAGGTTCACCATCACTGGCCTAGGCCAAGACACAGCACTGTACACTGGTGCTCTTTTCAGTTTAGTGTAAGTTGATTTGAAACTATTTAGGAATGAGACATTTCTCGGTGAGGAACACAGATTTGCTGCATTTATTATTTCCAATGATGTGCTCTGTATTACACTTATGCTGCGTACACGCGAGTGGACTTTCTGGCAGACTTGGTCCGGAGGACCGGACTCCGTTGAACAATTCGATCGTGTGTGGGCTCGAGCGGACTTTTTTTTCCCAAAAGTCCGACGGACCTAGAAATTAAACATGTTTCAAATCTTTCCAATGGACTCGAGTCCGGTCGAAAAATCTAGTCTGGTCACACACTCTACAATCTGATTAAACAATCTTTTGGATTTCCTCAAACTGTATGTTATCAATGTAATTGTCAGTGCCAATAGCTCTGAAGGTGACGGGGAGAACGTTTTGAAGTGTAAGGACTCCTCTGCAGCTTTCAGTCTAATGCAAATTGTTGTGATGCTCCCAATATACAATTTTCGTATTTCTCAGTGAGAAGAACAGACTTGCTTTATCATTGTAATAATCGATGTGTGCCGTTACACACGTACACAGAAGAGTTAGGACCATGGAAGGGAAGGAGACTATTTTGTACTGTATAGTTAGATCTGGACTGCAAACAATTCAACACTCCGCCTGTGTCTGGCTTGTCTGGCACTATACAGATGTAGTCTGGCCATACACTAGACAATCTGGATTGTGCACGTCTATTAGAATTTACACAAACTATGCAGGTAGGACGACAAATCTAAACAATCCACGCAATATCAAATCAGACAGCTCCTTGTCCTTCATAGTTTCTGGTAAAGATAAAGAAGATTCTGATGGGCTTGGAGGCTCAAATGTTTCACAAATCTAATAAACAGACACCCACTTTTACTCTGATCCAGAAAATATGGAACAAGGGCCGGCAGATACGGGAGGTGATGGACTTCACAGAATACAGTCCGATATGGGGGAATCGCTCCTATGTTGAACTGGCAAAATGACAACAGGGCCCCAATTGGCGTTCCTTCGGAGTGACTTTGTTATCACATATATTTCAGGACGGCAGGTTACTATCCTTCCCTGAGTTGTGGAACAGATTTAACCTGCCCTCCACCATGTACTACTCCTACCTCCAGCTCAGCCATGCTGTGGCCACGCAGGGAGACACTAACCACTGGGCTATGTCAACTACCCCCATTTTCTACCTGTTACAAACTAGCACTGAAACCAAAGGGATTATCTCACATTGTTACCAAATGTTATTGACACAACACTTAAAAGCTCACCCCACTAAGGCACCATCTTTATGGGAGAAGGATGTAGGTCCACTTACAGCAGAACAATGGGACGAAGCCCTGCAGTCAATTACTATCTGATCCCTTAACGTGGCCCAAAAGGTTTCCCAACTTTACATAATAATCCGGGTGCACTACACCCCACTTAGATTGCATAAGATGGGCGGGCGGCCAGACCCCCTGTGTGGCAGATGTGGACAACATCAGGGAGATCTCATCCACCTGCTCTGGAGCTGCCCAAAGCTCCATTGGTACTGGAGCACGGCGCTTGAGACACTCAATCGAGTGTTCCAGACGGCCGACCCCCTGGACCTAATTCATTGTATCTTAGGGGTTTTGGAGGATGTTGTCCCTGAGGCGATGGCTAGATTAGCATTCTCTAGAGCACTGTTTCAGGCCCGCAAGCTCATATTGATGGACTGGAAATCGGTCTCCCCACCCACGGTAGCCTCGTGGATATCACATATGGGGAACACTTTAGTCATGGAAAAGTATATAGATCAACATAGAGGCAGTCCGAGCAGATTTAAAAAGAATATGGGCACCATGTCTAGATACCCCTGGATTAAGCCCCAGGGAACTGGTAATGTCCAGACTATTGCAATGCCCTGCGGGCGGACCTTAATGGGCTAGAGATAGATAACACCAGATGTACGGTATCAATATGCATGTATCATTACATTGTAGACTTGATGGTTAAGAGGACAGGATGATTGTACCAAACAATGTGAGGACTGTACATTATGCTTATTAATGTGTGCACATGCACTGTCTGTACATTGGAAATTGCTTGAATTTGTTCAATAAACACCTTTTCGATTAAAAAAAAAGATTAGGGAGATGACACAATCAACTTGTATAATTTTCTATCAACCTTAAACAAAACTTTATTAAATAGGTATGATATTTGCAAAAATGTCAGCCACTGTCACCATGGACATTACTGCATTGGTGCTGGAAATGACAAAGGGCCATGTAACATTTTTTAGACACAGTTTTAAAGTAAGCCCGGAGCAAAAAGCAGAGAAATAGGCAGAGGGCGGGCATGACAGGGTTAATAGGGGAACTTGTTGGAAGAGTTAGATATGTAAGAGAGGGTGTGATTGGGTATAGGTGGTGTTGGGGTGGAGCAAAAGTTAACTTAGCTGAGGGAAGATCCCGCCCCAGCTCAGTTTGTGGAGAGGAACAAGCGTGTGCAGCATGGCAGCAGTGGAGGACCTATTTGCCCGTTTGAAGGCCGAGGCAGCGTCCAGGGGCCCTGGATGGCTGGAGGGTCGGTTAGCTGCGGCGCTGGGTGAGTCAGCCTCAGCGGCCCCTTCAGTACTGAGCGCACCAGCGAGCGGTAGGCGATCCAGGCCGCCTACTCGCTATTCACCAGACGCCCCTGGCCCCTTACCTGTGAGGTCTCAGAGGCAGAGGGGTAGTGCGGGACGGCCGGTTTCTGGGCCTCCCGCAAAGCGTTTGGCGACGCGGAACGGGGGGGTGGCAGCACAGAGGATCCCCCTTCCACTAGGTCTCCCAGGACAGAGGATCAGCGGGACAAGGCGGGTCAGGCAGTCGCAGGGCCGCCCGTGAAGAGTGCGGCGGCGCTGCCTCACAGGGTAATAGCCAGCGTCTCCCATTCCCCACGAGCGAATACTTATGGACAGCAGGGCAGGGCGGGTCGGCCGGTTGCAAGGCCGCCCGTGAAGCGCACAATGGTGCAGGAGTTGGGGAGGGGGGGGCATAAGCAGGGGGCCGGCCAGGGAAGTGACAAGGACACGGCAGAGAGGAGAGCCAGCAGTCCTAGTTCGGATGCTGGGGAAGACATAGCAGGACAAGAAAGCCAGGCCCTGGGCCGAACCACGGCAGGGGCGGGGCTTCAGCGGAGGAGGAACTATGCTGCGGCAGCCGGGCACTCGGGTGCAGTGGTCGGTGGCCCCACGAGGAGAGACAGGCGGGAGAAGGACACTGGCAGTGGCTGTGGGCGGCATTGCAGGGAGGAGGTCGGCAGGCCAAAAAAGGCTGGCCAAAAATCGGGGGGCGGATCCAGAGCACGGAGGAGGAGTGGAGTACACTGCAGATCCTCGGCATCCAGTGATGAAGCTGCTGGAGGGCCATCGATGATCGGTGAGGAGAGGGGTGCGGACAGATCCGAAGGAGAGCTGTCGCAGTCGGACAGCGATGGGCAGCAAGGAGAGTCGGTGGCGGTGGAGACGGGACCTTCGGCTGGTGGAATCCCTCCCAGGCATCAGGGTAAGAAGACCTGTAATGCTGCATGTAATGTGGGGTATGATGGTGGGGCGGGGGGTAGTGGGGGGGGCAGGTTTCAGCGGGGTGGTCAGGCACGACCGTGCCTGTCAATCCGGCCGCGCAGGTTTCTGACCGCGCATCGGCGGATGCGGGGCTTCAAGGTTTTGTAAGGGGTTTGAAGGACTTATTAAAAAGGTTCGAGCCAGGGCCAAGCGGGAGTCAGTCTCCGGCGGCGGCATGGGTTGACCCTGGGGAAGGACAGGGGATGAGGGAGGGCTTGGTCACAGACACGGGGAGTTCTACTGGGCTTAGTGCTGAGCGAGCGGCGCCGGCGACAGAAGTCGCGGAGGTGGCTACGCAGGCGGAGGTTCCTAAGACGACGGAAGGGGCTACAGGGGAGGGGTCAAAGAAACAAGATTTAGTACGGTTAGCAGATGCTGCAAAATGTGAGGTGTATGTGTGCTTTGAGGGGCCGCTCGGAGCACACTTGAAGCCGGAAGTGAGGGAAAAAATTTGGAAAGGGGAGTACGTGGAAATTTTTGCGCTTTTACCCCTGGAAAAGTTTAATTTGGATAGAGTTAAGCCGGAGGATAATAAGAAAGAGGATGAGGAGAAAAGACGGTATAGGCTCATACCCAGGACATTTACGAATTGGCTGCAGGCTTTTGCTATAATGGCAAGTGTGATAGGGGAGAAGAATCCGGAGCACTGCTCGGCATTGTTTTGCTACCTGGACGCCGTGGGAGAAGCGTATAGAGTCTACGGGGGCACGGCATGGCTGCGGTATGATGAGCAATTCCGACAGCGGAGGGCCATCCGCCCATCATTGAGGTGGGACCATAAGGACATTAGCCTGTGGATGCGCCTCATGACTTTGGCTAGGCCGACGGGTTCGTTTTTTCAGGGAGGGGCCGGTGGATCAGCCAACTCCGGACAATCGGCCACAAGAAAAAAGGGGGTTTGTTGGCAATTTAATGAGGGGTCCTGTAGATTTGGGGGGTCGTGCAAATACAAGCATGAATGCTCTGGTTGTGGGGGGGGACACCCGATGTCGCGATGTTTTAAACAAGGAAAGGGCCGTGCCGGCGAGTCTGTTAGTAAAGGGGACAACTCCGGTGAAAGTGGGAAGGATGGAGCCCTTCCTCGATAGGTACCCAGACAGGGCGGCGGCGGGGTTGTTGGCTCGGGGGTTTTCGGAGGGTTTTAGAATCCCGTCTCGTTTGGTTGACACACCCCCGATGGCTCGCAATTTGAAGTCAGCGTTGCTACATGGGAGTGTGGTTAGTGAGAAGTTGCAGAAGGAAGTTAGTTTGGGCCGCATGAGTGGTCCCTTTGCAGAGTTACCAATTCCGGATTTGGTGGTGTCCCCGTTAGGTGTGGTGCCAAAGAAGGAGCCTAATAAGTTTAGGCTGATACATCACTTGTCATACCCGAAAGGGGGGTCGGTGAACGATGCCATTAACCCGGAGGAGTGTGCGGTATCGTACACGTCCTTTGACGCGGCGGTATTTTGGGTTCGGAAGTATGGGCAAGGGGCGCTGTTGGCAAAAGCGGACATAGAGTCGGCTTTCCGTTTATTGCCGGTACATCCAGAGAGTTTTCGTTTCTTGGGTTGTTATTGGCAGGACGAATACTACGTTGATCGTTGTTTGCCTATGGGGTGTTCGATATCCTGCGCGCTGTTTGAAAAGTTTAGTTCGTTCATTGAATGGGTGGTGCGGGACGTCGCGGGATTGAACTCCATCATCCACTACTTGGATGATTTTCTCTGCGTGGGCCCCCCGGGATCGGAAATCTGTTCGGTCTTGTTGGCGACGTTGGAGCATATGGCAGAGAAGTTTTGGCATCCCTCTAGCTCCCGAGAAGACGGAGTGTCCAACAACGGAGTTGAGCTTCTTGGGTATCATTCTGGACACCACGGCAATGGAGTGTAGGCTACCTGAGGATAAGTTGACAGCGTTGCAGGCGGAAATTCGGGTGATCAGCGGGCGGCGGAAAGTTCAATTACGGGAGTTGCAATCATTATTAGGTAAGTTGAACTTTGCGTGTCGAATTTTGCCTATGGGGAGAGTATTTTGCAGACGGCTGTCTGCAAGTACGTCGGGGGTGGATTCGCCAAGGCACTATATTCGTTTGTTGAAAGCTCACAGGGATGACCTGAAGGTTTGGCACACGTTCCTGGCTAAGTTCAACGGCAGGGCGCTGTGGATGTCAGGGCCAGTGAGCAACTTTGATCTGGAGTTGTTTACAGATGCGGCGGGTGCAGCAGGTTTCGGAGCCTTTTTTCGGGGCAAGTGGAGCGTGGGGCCATGGCCACAGTCGTGGAGGGAGGCAGGTCTGCTGAAGAACATGCTCCTGTTGGAACTGTTCCCGGTGGTGTTAGCAGTAGAGTTATGGGGTGAGTTGTTTAGGAATTTAAAAGTTAGGTTTCATGGTGACAACTTGGGAGTGGTGCAGGTGATTAATAAGGTATCGGCAGCATCACCGCCGGTGATTAGGTTACTTAGACACCTGGTTTTGAGATGCCTACAGCTAAATGTGTTTATATATGCTGTGCACCTCCCGGGAGTGGAAAATGTAGTGGCTGACGCATTGTCTCGCTTTCAGTGGGACAGATTCCGGGAGTTGGCGCCGGGGGCAGAGCGAGAAGGGGTCCCGTGTCCGGACTGGCTGTGGAGGATTGCCTTGGAGGACTAGCAGAATGGATAAAACGGTCGGTGAGCGATACAACGTGGGCTGCATACAACAGAGTATGGCAGGAATGGGTGTCTCTGCTGAGACAGGTGCAGGAGGAACATGAAGACCGGGATCTCAGGTTGTTAGTTTTATATTTCGTTTCCAGGAATTTAGAGGATGGGGTGTCGGTGTCTGGGATAGAGAAGAAGTTGGCAGGTCTGGCGTTTTGGTTAAAGTTTCAAGGTTTACCGGACCTGACAAAAGATTTTTGGGTGAGGCAGGCTCTGAAGGGTTACAGACGGGCTAAGCCGGGGAGGGACTCCAGGCGGCCTGTTTCGTTCCAGTTGTTGGGGCAGATTGTCGGATGTTTGGACGCGCTTTGCTCAACAGGGTACGAGGTGTTGTTGTTCAAGGCGGCATTCACATTAGCGTTTTTTGGGGCATTTAGGATCAGTGAGTTGGTTAGTCCCTCCAAAAAAGAAAAAGGGGGGTTGGGAGAGGCTGACGTTCGATGTGGGGTTGACAGGTTGTCCATATTAGTTAGAAGGTCAAAAACCGATCAGCGGGGCAGGGGAAAGACTGTGCAAGTTTTTTCGTTGCCAGGTTCTCCCCTGTGCCCAGTACAAGTGGTAAGGGAGTTTTTAGCAATTCGCCCGGGGGGTGAGGCGCCATTGTTGATACACCAGGATGGGTCGTTTTTATCACGATTTCAATTTATTGCAATTTTCAAAAAATGTTTGGGGGCATTAGGTTTAGAGGGTGAAAGGTTTTCATCCCATTCATTTAGGATAGGGGCCGCTACGGAAGCAGTTCGGTGGGGTCTGGATGAGGCAGCGGTAAAGAGGATTGGAAGATGGGAATCTAGGCGATTTAGGTCATATGTTCGCCCGCATTTACTGTCTGTTTAAAAAAAAAAAAAAAAAAAAACTGAATAAATGGAATGCAAATAATGTTAATCTGGTAAGATTTAATGCGGGCATGTTGAGATGTGTGTTGCTTGTTGATTATTCGTTGGGAGTTATTGATGTATCTGGGGGCTTTTTTTGTTTGTGTTTTTTTCTTGCAGGTCGACAGCAATGCCTTGTGTGGATAGTGGGCCACTCGTATGTTTGTTGGGGGGCCAGGAGAGGAGATGCAAGAAGGGATGGGAGACAGCTGGGGTTTTCCAGGCAGGAAGTGTGTCTCAGGTGGTTTGGTGTGCCGGGCATGCTGTGGGGAAGGACAGTGTCAGAAGTGAACAAATTTGCACGCCTGGACAGAGCGCCGGATGTGTTATTGTTGCACGTAGGGGGTAACGATCTGGGGTTAAGGTCAATGTTGGATTTGGTGAGAGACATCAAGTTCGATTTTTGGCAGCTCAGGATGTCTTTTCCACACATGATTATTGTGTGGTCGGATATCGTGGCGCGTACCACGTGGAGACTGGCCAGGTCGGTCGATAAGATCAACCGGGCTAGGAAGAAGGTTAATAAAGAGATTAGCGGTTTTGTAGTGAGAAATGGAGGTATAGCCATTCGGCATCTGGAATTGGAGGTTGATACCTGGAGATATTTAAGGAGAGATGGGGTACACCTGAATGATGTGGGGATAGATTTATGGGCTTTGGGTCTGCAGGATGGGATCCAGCGAGCCTTGAGGGTGTGGCAGGGCACACAAGGGTAAGGTGTTACCCTGGTGTGTGCTGTGGCGTGATGTTGGTCTTTGCGGGTGAGGGATTAAACCCCAGATATGGAAGAGATCGTGACCCATCGCTAGTATGAGGCCCGTTGGTGAGATTTCAGCTAACAAGGGTTTTAGCTTGAATATGTTATTGGTGCACTGCGGGCTATTGGTTGTTTGTCTCCGAGCTAGCTTGTCAGCTGGAGGCCTAATTTTAGTATAGTACCGCAGTGCCTGAGTGTGTTTTGAGTTTTAAGTTTGGTGGGTTTTTCCCTGCAAAGACCAACGGGAGTTGTAGAAAAAGGATATTTCAGGTGTTTATAAGATTATGTTATGTTGAGTTAAATTATTATTATTATTGGTTTATGTTTTAATAAAGATTATTGGCTGCTACGGCCAATATTTTACTCCAGATGGTTGTGGTCTCAATTCTTGGGGTAGAAGGTTGGGGTATGCAGCAAAGGGGTGGTTGGAGAAAGGTGGTAAGCAAGGAACCTCTGTTATACAGTAGTCAAGTAAGCCCGGAGCAAAAAGCAGAGAAATAGGCAGAGGGCGGGCATGACAGGGTTAATAGGGGAACTTGTTGGAAGAGTTAGATATGTAAGAGAGGGTGTGATTGGGTATAGGTGGTGTTGGGGTGGAGCAAAAGTTAACTTAGCTGAGGGAAGATCCCGCCCCAGCTCAGTTTGTGGAGAGGAACAAGCGTCCCACCCTCCCTCCCTCAACAGGTGGTATGTGGGTAATTCAAAGGTTTAAGTTGTTTTTATCGTATGGGATAGATATAGTCGTGGCAGTGGCATGATGTTGGTCTTTGCGGGTGAGGGATTAAACCCCAGATATGGAAGAGATCGGGACCCATCGCTAGTATGAGGCCCGTTGGTGAGATTTCAGCTAACAAGGGTTTTAGCTTGAATATGTTATTGGTGCACTGCGGGCTATTGGTTGTTTGTCTCCGAGCTAGCTTGTCAGCTGGAGGCCTAATTTTAGTATAGTACCGCAGTGCCTGAGTGTGTTTTGAGTTTTAAGTTTGGTGGGTTTTTCCCTGCAAAGACCAACGGGAGTTGTAGAAAAAGGATATTTCAGGTGTTTATAAGATTATGTTATGTTGAGTTAAATTATTATTATTATTGGTTTATGTTTTAATAAAGATTATTGGCTGCTACGGCCAATATTTTACTCCAGATGGTTGTGGTCTCAATTCTTGGGGTAGAAGGTTGGGGTATGCAGCAAAGGGGTGGTTGGAGAAAGGTGGTAAGCAAGGAACCTCTGTTATACAGTAGTCATGTAGAAACCCTGGCAGAAAGATGAACAGCATGCAGAGAGCAAGTATAAAAATATAGATTGCTGAACAGAAGAGTTCTACTTTAATATGCTGCTCTAAGGGCCAGTTCACACCACATGCAGTCCAGTGCATTTTTTTTCTGCATCAAAAATGCATGGAAAGTAGGTTATATGGTTTTCAATGGCACAGTTCATTCCAGTAAAAAGAAGAGAAACGGGCGCCTCTAAGTTAGAACTGTAAAATTTAATATAATACAGGTGCATTATACACTGTACATAGAAGTTAGGAAGGTAAGGCACATGTCCATCCACACTGGCGTGGCGTCTGTCCCTGGGCAACAGCGTTCGCACAGCTATCTTAGCCTGGAGGAGGGTATCCTGACCGGTAGGACCTCTGCAACCAGAGAGGTGGAAACGAGGCTTGGATTCGGCTGATTGTTGATGGTGAGGGCTGGAACGTGGCGGTGGGTGTGATGACGTTTCTTCCTCCAACAAGGGCTTGCCCTGGTTTCTGGACTGTTACACTATATACAGGTCTCCCTTCTCCATCTCAGCCCCTCTATGTATTTATACTAAGTACTCCACTTAAAGGACTTACCTGATGGACTCATGTATTATACATACAGTATCTCACAGAAGTGAGTACACCCCTCACATTTTTGTAAATATTTTATTCTATCTTTTCATGTGATAACACTGAAGAAATGACACTTTGCTACAATGTAAAGTAGTGTGTACAGCTTGCATAACAGTGTAAAATTGCTATCCCCTCAAAATAACACAACACACAGCCATTAATGTCTAAACCGCTAGCAACAAAAGTGAGTACACCCCTAAGTGAAAATGTCCAAATTGGGCCCAAAGTGTCAATATTTTGTGTGGCCACCAATATTTTGCAGCCTCTTGTGCATGGAGTTCACCAGAGCTTCACAGGTTGCCACTGGAGTCCCCTTCCACTCCTCCATGAGGACATCACTGAGCTGGTGGATGTTAGAGACTAGCTAGCTGTCACATGAAAAGATATAATAAAATATTTACAAAAATGTGAGGGGTGTACTCACTTTTTGTGAGATACTGTACTGTATGGGAGCGCCACTATCCCAATTTTTCTAGTTCACACCAGTGCTTACAGTTCCACTGCATTCCAGTTCCAGAAAAAAAAGTAGAACATGCTGCATTTTTCTTGCACTGGATTGTACTGGAACACTGTAAAATGCATCAAGAATGCAGCTAAAGGCACTAAATACGCACTGGAATGCATATGTCTCTATGTAAGGTTAGGAAAAAAGAGGGTGAAAAAGCACTGGACTGCACAAAAAACATACCGGACTGCATCAAAAATGCACTGGAATGCATCAAAAATGCACTGGAATGCACATACAGAAAAGCATCTGCAACGCATCCGGACCGCGTTTCTATGGTGTGAACTGCCCCAAAAACTAAACATTGCAGGTGCTAAGGCAGAAAACTAAAATCACATACATTAAAATAAGTTCTTAGGATTACATATTTGGGAAGAACGTGTTGAGTAAGTAAAGGGATTAGACTTTATAAAATGACAATTATGAAGCACTTTGAGACTCAGATGTCTCTCTAGTTCAGTAGAACATATCCATCAATATTGAAGAGCAATACTGTACAATAGGTGTGAGGATTACAGGGATAATGAGGTGTGATTTCTGAGTCATTATCTCAGTCTTGTCACAGATAACAATAAAGACGGAGACACAGAAAGAGCCACAAAAGATATTCACAGACCTTCAGTCTCACCTCTTTCCAGACATGAGGGCAAAAAGGCCATTGGTCAATAAATGTGTGATAATAACAAAACAATTCTATTGGTTGTCAGTAATTCACACACACTGTATAAATTCTCCAACTCAGCTAATCAAGTAGAACATTTGATCCTGAGATCGCTTGCGATATTGGATTGCCTTCTTGTAGATTGTCTCCTTGTGGATCCTTGTGGATTGTCTCCTTGTGGATTGTCTACTTGTGGATTGCCTCTTTTGCAGGATTTTGTCCTTTTAATATTGCCATTTGCATAGATTTATCTTTTGATTGTCTATCTCTTAAAGTTCTATACAGATATTGTTTTATTAATTTCATAGTTTATTGTTACTGTTTATTATTGCCACTTACTGTTATTGAATTGCTACAGTTTAATGTTATATTGTCATTTGCATTTAAACTTCTGTTGTTTGTATTTCAACTCATCCACCGTTTTGTATTTTAGGATTTCAAAGAAATCTGCCATGGCACCTGAGGGGTAAGTACATTCGATGCACACTGTTAATTGTATCTGCATTTAAGTCATTTGTCTTCTATGCTAGTCAATCACTGTTCTGCCCCTGACATTTGATTGAGGTACATTCATTGCACTATTGAGCTGCGGCCACATATTCGTAGAAAGACAGGATTTGTGTATTAAGTCTCATAATTTTTCATTTTTTTTAAATATTTTTTCACGTTTATATTTTTATATTTTTTATTTAGGTTAGATACACTTGCACTGGTGGATATTTATATTTTGGATTTGTGTATTTTTAGTAGGGCCATATTTACATTTAAGCAGCCCATGGATTATGTGATTTTCTTTCCTCATTCCCCTATATACATATCTATATTGATGGGGAATTCCTCCCACATCGTTATTGCATTCTGCCACCAGGGAGCCTTTCCAGCTGACAGAACACAATGAGGTTGATTTACTAAAACTGGAGAGTGCAAAATCTGGTGTAGCTGTGCATGGTAGCCAATCAGCTTCTAACTTCAGCTTGTTTAATTAATTAATCTTTGACAAAAAAACTGGAAGCTGATTGGTTTCAGAGCTGCACTAGAATTTGCACTTTCCAGTTTCCGTAAATCAACCTCAACAATTACAGCTAGCTGCTATAGCAGCGGCAGAAATTGCATGTAAAAAATCTGAATGGCAGATCGATCAATGGATAGACTTGGGTAAAACCAGCCTGCCCATAGATTACTTTAATCTCGGCTTGTCCCTGCTGAACCAGCCAAAATTCGATCCATCTATGGCCGGCTTTACGCTGGCCATAAGTTATGCAATTTTTTTTGGTTAAATGAAAAAAATTGCATAAGGTATTGCTAGCCTAAAGATTGCCATAAATGGAGCAAATTTTGGCCAGTTCAACTTTGACCAGCCGAGATTCAATTAATTCAAATCACTCCGGCTGCACTATTGTATTCTTACAGTGAGAGGTTTCGCCACCATCAGAATACAATGATCACTGCCTAGACCATAAAAAAAATCTGACTGGCTGGTTGTACCAAAGTCGATCAATAACCGGTTGTACTGAAATTGATCGATAGATGATTTCAGTACAACCAGCTGAGTTGCAATAGTCTGGACAGCTTTAGCAAATTTCTCCCCAGCTGCTCAGATTTTTCACTAGGATGGAATGATACCCCTCATTGACCGCCCCTAATCATGCATCTGTTTAGAGTGAAAAGTCACCTCATGCCAAAAATACATCGCACAGATGTGAATGAGCCCTTGTCAAGGAATAACATGGCATTTTAGTTGATTAATTCATGTTATTTCTTCCCCCCCCCAGGAGTACCAGTGTGTAGGAAAAATGCTGGTGAAGCCGAGATCAAAATGCTTGTGGAGGAGGCGCGGTCCAACATGCGGCAACTGGTTAGGAACCTCACCGTTGTCCAGTATGCTGATCTTGACCAAGCTAGAAGTTCTAGCACACCACAGGAGTTTTTGGCACACTTTCTCGAGTCCAAGGGAAGTATCATACTTCAATCTGTAGGAAGACATCGGTAAGTGTTCTGCATTTAAACATCATAACATTTATTTTAAACTGTGACCCTATTATGGCATAAGAAGGAAACCGCTCCTTTATCTCCATTCTAGATCTCAAGTTCCAGTGGAAGAAGTCCACGAAGATCCCACCGGAGGGGATGAAGCTCTGGAAGTAAGGAAACATCCAGGGTAAGCTTGCTGTGCTTAAAGAGAAGGTTCTGTCTGGGCACAAAATAATTCAGAAGCTACAAATACTGTAGCTGCTTATTTTTAATATAAGGACACTTACCTGTCCAGGGATCCAGTGTGTCTCAGAAGACTGCAGGGAGGGATGGGAGAAGGTGCACTTCTATACTGTCAATACTAAGTCCCTTCTCCCCCCCCCCAAAAAAAAAACAACCAATGCCAAATATGGGATAGGTGGACTCAATGCAAAACATTCCACTTTTTACTTTGGATGGAGTTCTCCTTAAGGCTCCATTCACACTAACGCGTTTTTTGATGCATTTTGCATTTTGCAGAAATGCATGGGCATTTTTTAACATGGGTTCCTATGGAACAAGTTCACATCAATGCATTTTTGTACCTCTGCATTTTTGGAAAGGGTCAGTGACTTTTTTTCATGCAAAATGCAGCGTTTTGCATGTAATAGAATTCAATGGACCAGCATCAAAAATGCAAGTACAGCGTTTTTGCAGCGTTTTTGCAGCATTTTTGACACGTTTTGCGTTTTTGGCTTTTTTTAAAAAAATTTTTAGACTGTATACAGTCTAAAAAAACTGTGGAAAAAAACACAAAGCGCGGCAAAAACACTGGAAAAATGCTGCTCAAAAACGCAGCAAGCACCACAAAAAACACTGCAGAAATGCTCAAAAGCAACATGCATAGATGTGAATCGAGCCTTAAGGAGAAATGACCTTGAAAAATAAAAATCAGTTTTTACACACCTTTTTTATTGTTATACCATGCTTTGTAGCTGGTTCAACTTTATTTGCTTAGGGGTACTTGCATTTTTATATTGTCTGTTTTGTTTGGTGGGGTCCACTTTGTGAAGAATTTTAAATTTTTGTCCATGTAGTTTGTGCCACTTTTGGAATTTATCAGATTTTAGGCATTTGAACATACCTATAAATAAAAAAGTAGGATGAAAACCCAAATAGCTTTTTGATTGCTATTACAGAACCCAAGGTCCAGTAGAGGATGTGCAGGTCGATCCCACCAGAGAGGATGAAGAACTCAAGAGGAAACAACCAGGGTAGGTATAATGTATTTTGAGATGATCCTATAAATATAAGATCCGTTTTTAGCAGAGTTAAATTGTTTTCATCTGCTTTTTGTAGTTTTAGGCTGGGTTCACACCTAAGATGGAGCCGTCACACAGCAGGGGTCCGGTGCGTGCTGGTTCACCATTTCAGGTCCAAATTCAGCCCAAATTTTTTCCTGAAATTCGCACCGGACCTGCTGAAAAAATATGTAAATCGGCTCCATAGCGAGCCAGTCACATTCTCCTGCTATGCAAATTGGATGCGGGAAAACCTGCATCCAATTCGCATAGGTGTGAACCCAGCCTTACAATTATTTTTAGCTGGGTCTACTTTTTATATTTCCAGTGTGTTGCAGTCATATTTTCTGTTTTGAGCAGAGTGGAGTCCCAGTTGTTGATCATTTTGAATTTGACTGCATCAGATTCAGGCTTTTCTTTTCGAAGTGCTGTTTTAAAGATGCCTAAAGTAGGAAGAAATCTACATTGTTTTTAATTGATTACAGAACTCAAGGTCCAGTGGAGGAAGTCCATGCCGATCCCACCGGAGGGGATGAAGAGGAGGTAGAAGGAAGAAGACAACCAGGGTAGGCCTACACCATTTCTATATGGCCCTGTAAATTGCAGTTTTGGGTGGATCCCTATCATTTTTTTCTTTGTTTTTTTTTACAGTGCTTTTCATGTGGTTGCTCTTTGTTATCAGTTTCACAGTATGGTATTTGTATGTTTGGCAAAACCTATATCATCTATTTTGGGTGTAGTCCTCATGTTTGTTGGGACCTTTGGCATTGTATTTAATCCACCTTGGAGTCCAGATAGAGAACAGACATAAGCCAAAAAAGTGGAGAAAAATTTCAGATGTCCCAATATATAGGCCATAGAAAAAAAAATAAAAAAATGCCTATACTATTTTGTCCATAGTGCCATTGTATATTCCCCCCTATATTTTGTAGAATATCCACTTTGGGTGGATTCCCTTTTGCTGGTATCTTAGTAAATTTCCATCTGTCTTGGAGTCCAGTTATTATAGACTGAGAGATGGAGAAAATTTCAAAAAGTCCCAAAAGGAGGTCTCCACTCAAATCTAATAAAGGTTTTGTCCAAAATTACAGCAGTGGACTTCATGGATGGGGTGAGGGGTTTCTTAAGTCAGTAGCTATAGTACATGTAGCTGATTACTTTTACTTTTCAAACCCCGGATGAAGTTCATTAGGAATATCTCTAGGGCTGGCTATAAATTATGCAATTTTCTTTCCTTCAACCAGGGATCTACTAAATAGATTCCTAAAATGTTTTTTCTCCCCAGAACCACAAGGATACCCTTGGTCTGCAAGATTTGCTTCAAGATGCAAAACAAGCTTTCAACACACCTGAAAAGAGCTTGCAGGAAGAATGCAGATGAGGCCGAGATAAAGGAGCTTGTTGAAGAGGCCCGGTCGAAGATGCGCCATGTGGTTAGACATCTCAGCGTCATTGCATACAAAGACCTGGAGCACCCAAGTTCGGTCAGGCCCCATCAGTTTTGCGTAAGTTTTCTTGAGGCCAGGGGGAGCATTGTCCTTCCCGAGACATCAGGAAGACAGCGGTACGTATTAAACTTGGCTTTATTTAAAGGATGTTTTATAATGCTTTAGAACTGCATAGACTCATTCATGGCTCTCTTACAGATCTGAAGATGAAGAGACCACCACTGCAGCATCAGAGGAAATGGAGATGGAAGAGGAGCAGCCAAGGTAAAAACCAATATATTGTAATACTTCTATTGTATTCATATACCCGATGTATGAATATTTATTGTACTCCCTCTTTCCCATCCTCTAGAACATCCACTCGTCGAAGCCTAGAAAAGGCAGGACTAAACAGAAAGCATTCGGTGGATTCTCCTTTGATCAGAGGATTTAAAAAGAAGTTGGAGACAATGGAATCAAAGGAATTCGTCAGACGGCAGGTAAGTATATAATAATAAATACCAAATATTACACACACTGCATGGTTTGTTAATCTGGACTCTTTTGGCAAAGCCAATTTTAAAAAGTTTATCACCTTAAACGATAGTAACCTCTGTTTTTAATAACAAACATGCCACACCTGCTCTGTGCAATGGTTTTGCAAAGAGCAGCCCCGATCCTCCTCTTCTCAGGTTCCCCCGTTCTCATGGCACCCCCACCCCTCCCCTTGCTGAGTTCCCAGCAAAGCAAGCTGCTTGCTTGCTTACAAACCAAATATATGTATCCATAGATACATGGGTCTGCCCCACCCCCTCCTCAATGGCTGTGATTGACTGCAGCCAGAGCCAATGGTTCCCACTACTGTCACTGAGCCTAAAAGGAGGGAGAGAGCCAATGTGCACAGCACTGGATCTAGATTGGGCTCAGGTCATTTAAAGAGGGGCTGGGGGAGCTGCACTCAGATTTTTTACTTTATTGCAAAAAAACATTAAGGTGAAAAAATATTTAGCCTTTGGAACCACTTTGATAAGATGATAAGTTGATTTCTTCTTCACCATTTTCAGGTGAACTTTGTGGCAAGATATCTTTTCTATGTGGACCCCGAGGAGGTTTCATTGAAGTGCATCCACCAGCCAGAGAGGACCGTTGATTTCTTCCAGCAGCTTGAAGCATCTGGAGCCAGCAAGATCACCATTCGCCACTATATGGACAGCGTTAAGAAGTTTGCAAGGCACGTCACCTCAGAACCAAGATGCCTGGAGAATCCTTCCTTGAAACCAGCTGCATCAAGATTCTTCAACCTTCTGAACGATATCCGGTTAAAGATCAATAAGAAAGCTGCCAAGGGAACAAAGGAAATGGGGTAGGTGAAACTGGTGGCTGTAAACATTGTGTGCCTTTAGCCGATTTTATGCATTTTATTTTGCCAAATATGCATGCAATGAAACTTTTTCTCTTCCCCACAGACATCAGGCTCACGATCCAGAGGTATGCCAAAGGATTGTCTCTCTTGCAAAACCTCATTTTCTCACCCTGATAGGTAGGGCGAATAAAGGGCTAGAGCTTGAAGACAGAGACCGGATGACCATCCTTTACTTCCTGGAAGCGCTGCTGACATTGCAGCATCTACAGAGACCAGCTGTCATCCAAAACATGACCGTGAGTCTTATAAAAGTCAATAGTGTTTGACACCAAATGTTGTAACTAGTTTCACTTTACACTGACAACTGTTTTGTTATCCTTCAACAGGTACATCAATGGCTGCTGAGGTCCCGCGAGACTGCCCACTTCGACGCAGAGGCCGTGGAAGTAACCGTCATCAAGGTGGACATCGGAACCTTGGAAGCCCCCCCTCAGATGGCTATCGTGGTCTTGGAAGGATCTGAGGAAATATGGTTTAACACATATTTCCAAAAGATTCGACCTTTTTTGTTGAAGACCTTCAACAAAGGGGACCACTTCTTTGTCACAAGCGAGGGTGGGAAACGCTTGATTTCTGATGACCTCACTCAGTTCCATAAGAGGCAAGTAAAATATAAAATCTGTCATGCAGCTATGCCACTAATGCAAAATGACTATCAGTGCTAACCAAAAACTTTTTTTCAGTTGTACAACCATACCAGACAACAAACTAACAAAAATCTCTCACCCTTTAGATATGATCTGCCTGCAGTTACTTATCAGCAGGCAAGGAAGGCTTTTGAGCAGTGCTGTTCATCCCACTGCGATGACAAAGTGAAGGAGCTTCTGGAAGATTACTTTGGCCAGTCGAAGAAAGGTAGAGACGTCGAAGGCAAGATCGTGAAGGGTGCCATCATGGTGAAGAGGATTCAGAAAGACTGGATGCCTTCTACTTCAGGGTAGGTTGTATATTGCTGATTGCTGGAATCTAGAGAGACACCAAGTAAAATATTAAGCATGTTACTATTATCAACAAATGTCTGTTCAGATTTGGGCTTTAACACTTGTATTAAAGTGGTTATAATGCTTAAACAGTTTTTTACTTTAATGCATTCCTTGCATTAGATAAAAAAGGTTTAGGCATCAATATCTCCCCCTCACACCCTTTTACTTACCTGAGCTGTCATTTAATCCAGCGCTGTGCACATCTGCAGCTCTTCTCTCCCCTCACTCCCTGCTCACAGGCTTTGCAGAGGCACCAGGAGCCATTGACTCCCACTGCTGTCATTCAAAGCCAGAGATGGGGGGGGGCAAGTCCCACTTTCTATGGACAGTGAACTTGCATAAGCTCCCCCATCGGATTCAGCTTCCTATGAGGGCACTGGACAGAGAGGAGGAGCCAGGAATGCTAGCGGGGTACCCGAGAAGAGGAGGTTTTTGGGCCGCTCTGTGCAATTTCATTCCACAGAGCAGGTGAGTGTGAACCTGTTTTTTGTTTTTTAATTTTACATTAACAATCACTTCAATGGTTAAACACCGTTTTGATTTCTAGAGACCCACAGACAAGGAGACAAGAAGAAGTAGCGGTGCCAGTCGACGACAAGGAGGTGGCTTTCATGAAAGTCCTTGATGTGTTTCCAGTGGGACCTAACATGGAATCGCCAGGTTTAAGGGAATGTCGCATCTTTACTGCGGAACACCCATCGTACTGCTACAAGATGTGGAGAAGACAGCAGTATGTAATGCGCGTTAATGAGATCGTCGGTGAGCATTTATATTTTCCCTGGCATCTATGAATTAAGCACATTATATTCTTGCATTATGTTGTAATACACTGTCTTCTGCTTTCAGGACGTTTCAAGAGGAATCCTCCTACAGGAGAGCAGGTAACATCTTATGCTCTAACACAGGGATGGACAACGAACCAACCGAAACTAGAGGACGTCCTGGAAAGCTGGAAGCCCATCGCGGAATGGGGGAAGATACAAGAAGAAGAGGACCTAGAAAGTCAAATCGCCTCACAAGATTGGAAGGGGCTTGCCATCATAGAAGACCGCGTTGGAAACACCGGAGAGACGGTCTTCACGACTTTACCCTTCAAAAAAGGCGCGGTTGTGTGTGACTGTCATGGACCCATCGTGTCCCATGAAAGAGGCGAGGAGCTCATGAACTCCATGGCAGCAGGTGAGATGGTGAAGTTGGTAAAACCTGGTATCTGATTGGTATTGTGTGGTCACCTGATAGTCACTGATTGCCCACACAAGTCTGCACACTGCACTTTTCCTGCTGCTGTCAATCACAGCCAGTGAGAATGGAGCAGGGGTGGGGGCCGAGCCACACTGTGTGTGTGTGTGTGTGTGTGTCTATAGACACACACAGATGGCTCAGGCTGCTCTGTGCAAAACCCATTACACATAGCAGGTAATTATAACCTGATATTTTTAAAAAGTGATCCTTTACAATCACTTTAAGGGGGGGTCAAAATAAAGCCAGTGAGTGCACCACCTCAGGAGGAGAAAGTGATGAACATGGAGGTGTATTGTAGTTCAGTTTTTTCAATTAAACCAGCACTTGGTTAACAGTGGGGGTTTAGGAGTTGCTTTCTTATGGGACTGATTGATACAAGTTGTACCTTTATTAGCAGAAAAACAGCATGATTGATTATTTTTATATTTAATTCAACACCATCAAGTCTATTTATACGAGTATGTTTA
Source organism: Lithobates clamitans (assembly GCA_037952925.1). NCBI lineage: Eukaryota > Metazoa > Chordata > Amphibia > Anura > Ranidae > Lithobates > Lithobates clamitans. Next base: position 45,924 of record JBBGZY010001652.1, on the reverse strand, counting down.
TGGGTATAAGGAATTTTTGATATAGATTTGTCCATTGCTAGTTACTGATTTTTCTGGTTGAGAGGCATCAAGGTTTTTTTATATCATTATTAGCATTGCACTTATTTGGCAGGTGAGATGAGCTACCTTTACTTCTTTGAGGACAGGAAGAACCGTCGAAAGCTTTGCATCGATGCGCAGAACGTCCCATGTCCCTGTCACCCCTCACTTCCGACAACTTTTGGAAGGAAGATCAATCACTCACGGAAGAGTCCGAACCTAAAACCAGAGTTGAGATACCGGAGTGATGGCACCACCCCTGTTCTTCTGCTAGTGGCCAAAGAAGATATCCCCGTTGGCACGGAGCTGAAGTTTGACTACGGGGTCACAAAGAGTTCCTTCGGGGGGGAAGGGGCAGATGTCGACTGGTTAAATACATAAGAACCCAGTTGACACCTGTTTCTACTCTACTGGTAACAGGGTGAGCTCTATGCTCATACATTCTAGGGTAAGTCATTTTTTTCCCCTTCTAAACTGCCCTTCATCTATTCCTCAAACATCCCATTTTTCCCCTCCATCCTCCAGCGACCTTGCCCCTTTCTGTCATCTCCTACCAAAGTCTTCTCTTTACATCTTACCCTGCCTACTCTCCCTCTTCTTACCATTTTGCTTCTTCCTCATTCAGTCTCCCTCATTTGTCTCTTTTTTTTTTATTGAATTGACATGTGTTTATAAAAACCTAATTTTATTTAATTTTTTCCCTCCATGCATCACTGGGAGCTGTGTATCGGAGTGAAAAAAAGGATTCTCTACAAGTCTTTTGCTGGGAAACGGTTGACTGTGGATGTCTGCGTAAGTACTATACAGCCACTGATGTGGCCTGAGCTTATCCATCACCACACAAAGGTGATGATTTTCTATCAGCAGCATTGTTTTCACAAGGCATAATATGACCCAGGCAACAGCCTGGATGGGACAGATTTGTGGCTTTGGCTGCTTAAGTGGTTACAGCCACGAGTCTCATTGTCACTTTAAAAACTCAGACGAAAAGAAATGAGGCACAACCAGAACTAAAGCTGGCCATACATTATACAATTTTATTATTCATTTCCTTTAGATTAACCTTCAACTATGTAGTGCCTGATTGCATACAAATTGAAAGTGTTTAGGTTTGACCGCATATTATATGGTTTTGGTAAATCTAAAGGAAAATTGTTATAAGAAAATTGTATAATGCATGGCCAGCATAAAACTTCATGTACACTAAATTTGAGTTTAGGAGCTTTTGGTGTTGTTTCACCACTCCAACTCCAACTCAACTCCATAAAAGCCTATGGTTTTGATTTACTAAAGGCAAATGGGCTGTGCACTTTGCGAAGTGCAGTTGCCCTCTGCGAGTGCAGTTGCTCCAGAGCTTAGTAAATGAGGCAAGGCTTCACTTTTGAAAGAGTACCCAATCATGACCAAGGAAAATAAAAAAAATGCATTAATGCTTGCACATGATTGGATAATGGCAGTCAGCAGAGTTTCTGCTCATTTACTAAGCTCTGGAGCAACTGCACCCGCAGAGGGCAATTGCATTTTGCAAGGTGCACAGTCTTTTTCCCTTTAGTAAATCAACCCCTATGTGTCAATGTATACATTGGGTTTTGACAGAGTTTAGGAGCTGCTGCGGATACATAGTAAGTAAGGTTAAATAAAAATAATAGTCCATCCAGTTCAACCTGTGTAGATGTACGTGTGTCAACCTCCCTCTCCTGAATGCAAAGAAATCATGTTCAGGATAGGAATGTTTTGACCACCAACCGCAAAACACAGCAAAATCACGTCTCGATTTTGCCACGTTTTGCATTTTCCTGCAGCCGGCGGTCTAAGTAGACTATGGGGGTTATTTACGAAAGGCAGATCCACTTTGCACTACAAGTGCAAACTACAAGCGCAAAGTGCACTTGAAATTGCACTGAAAGTGCACTTGGAAGTGCAGTCTCTGTAAATCTGAGGGGTAGATCTGAAATGAGAAGAAGCTCTGCTGATTTTATTATCCAATCATGTGCAAGCTAAAATGCTGTTTTTTATTCTCCTTGCATGTCCCCCTCGGATCTACAGCGACTGCACTTCCAAGTGCATTTTCAGTGCAATTTCAAGTGCACTTTGCATTTGTAGTTTGCACTTGTAGTGCAAAGTGGATTCGCCTTTAGTGAATAACCCCCTATGTGTACATGAAGCCATAAACTCTTCCTGGGACTTAGCTGTGTTTAAAAATATAGGGTTGGAATCCTTTGCTAGCTTTTGGTATACAGCTTCCCAATAGCAGATTTAGCTTTGACAAAGACATTGAAAAAATAAAATTTCCTCTAGGTGGGATATTTGGAAAGGGATAAATAGTGCAATGAGGTATGAGAGTAGTGTAAAAAGTATATCCATTTTTATTAAGAAACATAGGTTTAAAATAATGAGCACATATATACACTATACATATCACAAAATAGCTTTGACAAAGAGGATTCTACAGCAGTGAACTGGAGACTTATTCAAACAAGTAAGGAATACTACACCCACAGTGTACTTACTGCTAGAAAGATAAAAGTTTTATGTGAGTGAGCCTTGTCATGTGGTTTAACATCCATTCAGGTAGGTTCTATAGGAATCAAATAAATGATGCTCAAATATAGGTGGGAGACAGGGTGCTGGGAAAATCTCAGGATAGCAAAGGCCAGGTGCATGTGGTCTTATATACAGTCTTTAGTTTTAAATTGTGTTTTGGTTTTTTTCTGCATCTGAGAACTACAGACGGTTCCTCCATGTGACTAGGATGGATCTCCACCCAGCGAGCAATGAATGAGGGCTCCCATTTAGACCCCTTTCACACTGGGGCGTTTTTCAGGCGCGTTAGTATTAAAAAAAGCGCCTGAAAGAAGCCTTATCTGCAATCCCAATGTGAAATCCCAAATGCTTTCACACTGGGGCGCTGCACTGGCAGGGCATCAAAAAAAGTCCTGCAAGCAGCTTCTTTGCAGCGCTTTCATGTTTTTGCCACCGGGATGGGTGCGCCAATGGCCCGAGCCCTTTCACACTGTCAGCGCCCGAAAAACGCCTGAAAAACGCCCTAAGCGTTTTTCGGGCGCTGGCAGTGTGAAAGCGGGCTTTCACTTTGGGATTGCAGATGAGGCTTCTTTCAGGCGCATTACAGGCGATTTTTCTTTAATGCTAAAGCGCCTGAAAAATGCCCCAGTGTGAAAGGGGTCTTATGGTAATTATTCTACATGCGCCATGCCGAGTGGTTTAAACAATGTTTAAAATGTTATAGATGAGTTTCATCAAGAGCTGTTCACACCAGCCTTGTACAAGCTGTAGCCCATTTAAACTGTGCCTATGAGGTGGTGGTAAATAGTTATTCAATTAGTTATATTGTATGTGTGTATTTTTATATATATATATATATATATATATATATATATATATATATATATATATAACTCTTTCATGACTAAGCCTATTTTTGACATTTAGTGTTTACAAGTTAAAATCTGTATTTTTTGCTAGAAAATTATTTAGAGCCCCCAAACATTATATATATATATATTTTTTAGCAGAGAATCTAGAGAATAAAATGGCAATTGTTGCAATATTTTATGTCACACGGTATTTGTGCAGCGGTGTTTTAAACACAACTTTTTGGGAAAAGGGACACTTTCATGAATTTAAAAAAAAAGAAACAGTAAAGTTAGCCCATTTTTTTGTATAATGTGAAAGATGATGTTACGCCGAGTAAATAGAGACCAAACATGTCACGCTTTATAATTGCACGCACTCGTGGAATGGCGACAAACTACGGTACCTAAAAATCTCCATAGGCAACGTTTTAATTTTTTTTTACGGTTACCAGGTTAGAGTTACAGAGGAGGTCTAGTGCTAGAAATATTGCTCTCGCTCTGATGATCGCGGCGATACCTGACATGTGTGATTTGACCACTGTTTAAATATGAGGGCTCGACTTCCGTATGTGTTTTCTTTGCTGCGCGAGCTCGCGGGGATGGGGGCAGTTTAAAATTTTTTTTTTTTCTTATTTATTTTATTTATTTTTATATTAATAAATTGTGTTTAAGAAAAAAAATGTGATCACTTTTATTGCTGTCACAAGGAATGTAAACATTCCTTGTGACAGCAATAGGTGGTGGCAGGTACTCTTTATGGAGGGATCGGGAGTCTAAAAGACCCCCGATCCCTCCTTTTGCACTTCAAAGTATTCAGATCGCCATTTTCGAAGATTCCGAATACTGTATATTTTTTTAAAACTGGCGCAATTGGCAGCCGAGTAAACGTGAAGTGACGTCATGACGTTGCTTCCATGTGTACAATCAGGAGACTGGAACAAAGCCTTTTCCGGCTTCTTTCCAGTCTGTCCCTAGCCGCCGGAGGCATCGGATTGTCGATCGGTTCTCCCGGTGGGACGGGAGGCCGTTGAGAGCGCGGGAGGGGGGGACGTCCCCTCCCGCTTCTCCCGTACAACAGCCGAGCGGCTTTTAGCTGCATCGGTTGTTATCCCTGGAAAGCTGATCGCCGGCTCTAAAAAACGGTACCAGGATGATGCCTGCAGCTCTGGGCATCATCCTGGTGTAACCCCCGAAAGCCGAGGCCGCACATCTGCATAAGCTCGGCGGCAAGGGGATAATACCGTATATACTCGAGTATAAGTCGAATTTTTCAGCACATTTTTTAGTGCTGAAAGTGCCCCCCTCGACTTATACTCGAGTCAAGCACTTTTCTGCAGCAAAAAATTTCATTTTCCGAACCGACTTTGGGGCCCCGTATCTCAGAGCCACTTGGTGCTAGGAACTCCAAATTTGGTGTGCAGACCCAGTGGACCTGGTACCACGACATATCCAAAGCTAAAGTTCCTAGCACTAAGTGGCCCCGAGATACGGGGCCCCAAAATCGGTTCGGAAAATGTCATTCTCTGCTGCAGAAAAGTGCTTGACATTTTCTGAACCGACTTTGGGGCCCCATATCTCAGGGCCACTTGGTGCTAGGAACCCCAAATTTGGTGTGCAAACCCAGTGGAACTGGTACCACAACATATCCAAAGCTGAAGTTCCTAGCACTAAGTGGCCCTGAGATACGGGGCCCCCAAACCGGTTCGGAAAATGTCATTCTCTGCTGTAGAAAAGTGCTTGACATTTTCTGAACAGCTTTGGAAATTCTATGGTGCTAGTTCCACTGCGTTTGCACACCAAATTTGGGGTTCTTAGCACTAAGTGGCCCTGAGATACAGGGCCCCAAATTCGGTCAACTGTGTCCATCTGCTGCAATGTCATTTCGGGACCCTTTGGGTTCAGAGACCCCAAATTTTGGCTGCAGCTAGGGGGCATCTAGGAACCCTTAACTACCAAGTTTGAAGTTCAGGGGACCTATGGCTGCAAATGGGCACAGTGAGGCTGCAAATGGGCACAGTAAGGCTGCAAATGGGCATTGTTGACCCTCTTTTCCACTTACAGTAGCTGTGCATTTCTCACCCTCGTCTTATACTCGGGTCAATAAGTTTTTCCCATTTTTTTTGTGGTAAATTAGGGCCTCGACTTATACTTGGAACGACTTATACTCGAGTATATACGGTATATATATCTGAAGACTACGGATGACGCAACCTCCCTATGAAAACCGCCGTTGACCTCCTAAATAAAGAGAAAGAGCCCCACCTCTCCCTATAGCGTAAGTATTAATGATTTAAAGTGATTGCAAGGTCTTAATTTTTATTAAACAGCACACATATTAGACTTGCCTTCTCTGTGAGATGAAAGTCCTGACCCTCCTCTTTTGTCAGTGCCCCTGGCTCCTCCTTTTCTCTTCACACCCCCAATCCCAAGCTACTGAGCTGCCTGAGTCCACAGACACAGTGGGGCTTGGCCCTGCCTCATGCTCCCTTGACACAGGATTTGACTGACAGCAGAAGCCAGTGGCTCCTGCTGCCTTAGTAAATCCTGTGAGAGGGGAGTGAGAGCTGCTATAGACTGGCACAGTGCTGATCGAGTGAGGACTTGGGTAAGTATAATAGGGGGTGAGGGGGCAACTACTACCGGAACTTTTTTACCTTAGTGCAGGGAATGTAATAAGGTACTAACTGTTGCAAGTATTAAAATTCCCCCTTCTCTAGGAAGAGGGGTTATTCCAATGCCTCATCCACCCATGACTTGGATAGCTTCAGTCCTCCCTTTACAGACAATGATTGCAGATTTAAAATGACTGCTGTATACACAGGATCGTGTCCATGGCTGCAAACCCAACCATTATTGATTGGACAATTGCCTGTTATGTGCAGCCTTCTTGTCCAGGGGTTAAAGGATACAGACAACCATGATGTAGCAAAAAGGTCAAGTGTTTCCACCCCGTGTAACAGTTCAGAATGTAAATATGAGAGTCACAAAATTTTCCCTCCTACAGAAAATGACCTGAAGGCACCAGAAGAAACCAGAAGACACCAGAAGACACCAGAAAAAAAACAGAAGGCACCAGAAGACACCCAGAAGACACCAGAAAAAACCAGAAGGCACCAGAAGACACCCAGAAGACACCAGAAAAAACCAGAAGGCACCAGAAGACACCCAGAAGACACCAGAAAACACCAAAGGCACCAGAAGACACCAAAGGCACAGAAGACACCACTTTGAAGCTATAGAAAAGCCTGAACGAGAAGCCTTTCATTTCAGCACAAGAAGATTATCACAATCTAAGAAGAAACACAACGGCTCTTTTCAGAGCCACCTCAACACCCTAAAAAAGAGCTATGGTACTTTTGATCTTCTCCAGACACATACTCACACATTTATGCACATGTGGTCAGTTTACCTGGCCACACAAGCCCCAAACTTCAGCCTGTTCAATGGGGACCAGTTTGATCCATGTAGGTTCTGGCTGGTTTGATCCATGTAGGTTCTGGCTGGTTTGATCCATGTAGGTTCTGGCTGGTTGTACACAAGTTGATCTATCAACTGACTTGTGTACAACCAGCCTTTTGGGTTTTTCCCCAAACAATTAGTGCTGCCAGCTTTAGCCAGAAGCAGTAATCATTGTGTTCTGCCGGCATAACACAATAGTGTAGTGTGAGGGCTTCCCTGATCAGCACGGACTGTGTTGATGGGAGAATCAAGCAATTGCATCATTTATGGCCTGCGTTACACTTTTAATCAAAGTCAAACTAGCATACTACCATATCAAATAGTCTCCATACTCACTGCAACCATACAACAAATCATAGGATGTGTAGTTCATAATCTGCCAAACTGCTTTTACATTTAAATCGAAGTGCACATATACAGGTCACATTTTACCAGTAATGTAACAGTTTTAAACAACCACATTCTTTGTCAAGCTGACATTCAGCATGTCAAATATTGTCTTTTTAAACTGTTGCAAATATTCAAATCACATTTTATCAGTAAAGCACTTGGATTTACAAGTAAATGCAGTTTAAAACTTGTGACTACAGATCATTTGATTTTCTTTTATTTAACAATCTATCTTGATCTCTCCTCCTTTCTAGATGGCCATAGATGGATTGAAATTTGTCCGGTTTAGCAGGAAACCATTGACATTCAATCCATCTATGGGCAGGCCTTAAAGCGAAAAAACTAAAAAAAACATGTTATACTTACCTGCTCTGTGCAGTGCATTTGCACAGATCAGCCCCGATCCTCCAGCCCTCCTGGCTCTTCCCTCCTACCAGGTGCCTCCACAGCAAGCAGCTTGCAATGGGGGCACTCAAGCAGGCGCGTTCCTGAGCTGCGACTCTGTGTGTCCATTCACACACAGAGCCGTGGCTCAGCCTCGCCCTATCCATCTCCTGATTGTAGATGGATGGCTTTTGGCCATCTCACTGGCTGAGATGGCCAAAAGCCAATCAGGAGTGAGAGTCCCCAGAGGGGCAAGGCTATCATGGATATCATGGATTGGATTGAGATGGGGCTCAGGTAAGTATTGGGGGGGGTGCTGCACACAACCTTCATGCATAGGAGGTAAAAAACCTTGTGCCTTTACAGACACTTTAAGTTGATCAACCAGATTTTTTTTGTTCAATCACTGCTGGTGGCTATAGCCACTATAGCTATATTTGTTTAAGACAAATTTGAAGTCATATATAATACTTGAGCTGTCATGTGTGTGTGTTATGCTATGCCATCAAGGATCAATCATGGGTTGTCTTTCCTGGTAAGATGTACTTCTACCATCTTATGTATTATTAAGCATTGTACCTGCTCTTGTATGTTGTAAAATAAAATGGAATTTATTTACAAAAAAGATTTGCATGATCTATCCAACAGATTAAAATGTTCTTGGGACCATCAATTTTTCTTTACTTTTCATACAGGACAAGGGGAGTAGAAGGGGAACCTGCCCTGGGAACAGTGGGGGGGGGCACTGCAAGCTTGTGGGCAACATGGAGCAGACAAGGAGAAATGAGATAGACCATCAGTACATCACGATTGATCCATTTTCGAATATATCTCATAGTTTGTAGATGCTATAACTTTCCTGTAAACCAATTAATATACACTTATTGGGAATTTTTTTACCAAAGACATGTAGCAGAATTCATTTTGGCCTAAATTTATGACAAAATTTGATTTTATTGGATATACAGTATTTTATAACAAAGTAGAAAATGTTGGGTGTTTTCTCAAAATTTTCTGATTTTTTTTCCGTTATTGTAATAAGAAAAAAACAGTGGTGATCAAATACCACCAAACGAAAGCTCTCTATCAGTCTCAAAAAAAGATAACATTTTTATTTGGGTACAGTGTTGCATGATGACACAATTGACAGTTAAAGTAGCAAAGTGCTATATAAAAATGGCCTGGTCATAAAGCCTTCCAGAGTTCAGGTGGTTAAAAAAAAATAAGTCAATAACACAATCAATTGCCCTCTTACTATGGCCAATACTGGAAAGTTTCTTTTTTAATAATGCTTCTACAGTAAAAACAACAACACATTGGGGGTTATTTACTAAAGGAAAATCCACTTTGCACTGCAAGTGTACTTGAAAGTAAAGTCACTGTAGATCCGAGGGAGACATGCAAGGGAAATAAAAAACAGCATTTTAGCTTGTACATGATTGGATGATAAAATCAGCAGAGCTTCTCCTCATTTCAGATCTACCCCTTAGATTTAGAGCGACTGCACTTTCAAGTTGATTTGCCTTTCGTAAATAACCCCCAATATGTTACAGGACAAATTCTAACAAAAGACAATATAAATAGTTTCCTAATTAACAATGATTTATACAGATCTATACATCCCATCCTAAACATTTTTCTGCCAGTGCCATTTTTTTCATTTTTCACACACCTTTTAAAATCAAGTTTTTTTACATGAAACCATAAACAATTATATTTCAATTAATAACATAATAAAAATGAATAATTTATTACCCATTTTTTTGGTAAGATATAAAAGCTAGGGTTGCATCAAGTAAATATTTACCAAACATGTTAAGCCTTAAAATTGTGCATTGGCCACAAAAATAGTACACGTTTTTTAGTTAAAGTAGAACTAAAGGCAAATCTTTTTTTTTCATTTTGGATAGAGTAGGGGAAGGTAATATCCCCTGTCATTTTTTTTTGCCATCTGTGTCCCATTGGGGAGATTTACTTTTATTTCCTGTCCCATAGCCAAAACAGGAAGTGAAAGAAAATCCCTGCAAATTAAAAGAATCCTTTGGGGCCCCCAGGTCACCATAATTGCACCCCAATTGGAAATTGTTCCCTTTACTTTTCTGTCAATAACTCAAAATTTGAGACTTTCTTTTACTTTTAATTAATAATGGTAAACAGGACAAATAGAGAGGAGGAATCACCCTAATGGGGGCTCAGACAGCAATAAAATACCGACAGGTGTTCTAATCCATCTCCAATCTAAAACAAAACAAACTGTTTTACCTTTAATTCTACATTATCTATGAAGGAAGGCATTGAATTCTTGCCCTTCATTGTGACGGATACCTCAGATACACTTGCATGGCCTACATGTGTTTGAAATTGTGTGTATGTAGGGGGTGACCGGGGGAGCTTTTTTTTTTTTTTTTGTTTTGTTATATTTAATTTTTTTACAATTTTTTTCATTTAAATGTATTACTATCACAAGGAAGCTAATAAGTCCCCTATATGATAGCATGGGGGGTTGACAGATACTCTATATGATAGACATCGGGGGTCTATGATGGCACCTTCTTGTTACTATAAAAATGATTAGGCAGATCTACAGCTGCCTGGATCACTTTTACATGACAGCCAACTGCCAGCTGAAAGAAACAATACAAATGCCAAGCTCACCGCTGTAGTTTTAACCCCTTGAATATCAGGACATTTGTAAACATACTTTGTTTGGGGTTAAAGAAAGACAATTTTGGTTGAAAGACATTTTTCTTCAAGTGCCTCCTTATTGTGCATCTTGAAACAGCCACACCACATGTTTTCAGAGAGTTCTGTATTTCACCTGAAGTTATTTGTGGGTTTTTCATTCATTTGTTTAACCTCTTGGTTCCGGCCACACACAAATATGCGGCCTACAAATTCTCCATAACATGAAGAAAGCCATTACTACGCAAATACCACAAAGTATCCCGCTTACAATACGCCAAACAGCACAGAGACCAGCCTCAAACCTTCTGGCACAAAGTCATTTGGAGTGATGAGACCAAAATTGAGCTTTTTGGCCACAACCATAAACCCTACATTTTGGAGAGGAGTCAACGAGGCCTATGATGAAAGGTGCACCATTCCTACTGTGAAACACGGAGGTGGATCGCTGATTGTCTTGGGGGTGTGTGAGCTACAAAGGCACAGGGAATTTGGTCAAAATTGATGGCAAGATGAATGCAGTATGTTATCAAAAAATACTGGAGGAACATTTGCATTCATCAGCCAGGAAGCTGCGCATGGGACGTACTTGGACATTCCAACATGACAATGATCCAAAACACAAGGCCAAACATTTATAGGAGCTGCTTCAGTAAACAAACCTATAGTAAGACTTTAAGCACTTACTTTTTTACTGCACCCTAAATGTGTTTATATAGTTTCACTGAGACCTAAAAGAGAAGTAAAGACATTTTTTATTTTTGGCTATGCTTCTCTTTTGGGTCATAGAAGTACATTTACTAACCCAAAGTCATGCTCACATTAGGTTGATGAGGTAAAACCATGCCGTGATCAAGAAGGCATGACAACTGGCTCTGCCTATTTGTGTGTAGAGTGCCAGAGCCAGACACTCCTGCACCCTCCCCCGCCTAGAACTCCAGCCAACCCTGGAGGAGCAGGGAGAGGAGAAGGAAATCCCTGCAGATGGCATTCACTGACCACCACTGGGAGCAGAGACTGACCGATCAGTGGTCATGTGATCAGTCAGGCCTCAGTCTTAGAGCAGGGCGGTACAGCTGCAGCATCATAAGGTTTACAGACTTCTCCTTTAAAATAGGCTAAATTTTTACTGCAGAAATACTGACTTATGAACTCATTTCACGTAAACAATTGTTCTTCTAGTTTATAATGTGCAATCCTGAATGTGTTGAAAGTGCTGGAAATGAAAGTTCAGCAAGGCTGATTCTCCAGCCAGACAATGCGCTTTTGTTCATCAGTGATGGCGCTCTTTACTCTGCAGAGTAGAGATTCTGCGTCATTCCAGCTGTCAGGATCCACAGTTCTATAAAGACAAGGCAGGGCATCCAGCTCGGCTTCTTCCCTCTGGGCACACTCCAGTAGAAGGTCCTCACACTTTCCCCACCATTGCCGAGTTTTTCTAAACAATGCAGAAAGATATGTAAGAATGTATTCACATCTACAGTATATATCTATACTTCAGTTCTCTATCCCTCTGAGAAAGCATCTTATAAATATTCCTTACAGATCCAATAAGATCTTTCCTTATAATCACTAAAATGATTTTCGTCACCATCAACTCTAGTATTGGAAATATTAATCATTTCCTGTATCCTAACACTTAACAAAAAGAGGTGTATTTTTCTGTACACAGTTTTTCCAGCATTATGCATTGAAGCTGCGCAATGGGGTAAAAAAACTTTTATCCAAATATAATTCTCAATAGCCACAAAAGATATAAATCAACTTTGTGCGAGCCAATGCCTTTGCAAACCCAGATATTACCATGTAAAATAGCAATGGCATCATCATCACCAAGCTATTCACAGCCTGTGCTGAAAGTAGAGCTGTGGGAGGAACCCAGTAGGCCCCTCCCACTACAGGCTGCCTGCAGAAAGCTACAGGAGGGGGCGGATACAAGACCAGACACCCTGTACAAGGAGGGAAAGCAGCAGTGACCAGTCTTTATTACAGGAAGTTCCTGCACAGAGGCAAAGTTTCACACTGGATTACTGCACAGATCTGGAAGAAACTAAACACACTAATGCCCTGTACACACGGTCAGACATTGATCGGACATTCCGACAACAAAATCCATGGATTTTTTATGACAGATGTTGGCTCAAACTTGTCTTGCATACACACGGTCACACAAAGTTGTCAGAAAATCCGATCGTTCTGAACACGGTGATGTAAAACACGTACATCAGGACTATAAACGGGGCAGTAGCCAATAGCTTTCATCTCTTAATTTATTCTGAGCATGCGTGGCACTTTGTGCGTCGGATTTGTGTACACACGTTTGGAATTTCCAACAACGGATTTTGTTGTCAGAAAATTTTGTAGCCTGCTCTCAAACTTTGTGTGTCGGAAATTCCGATGGAAAATGTGTGATGGAGCCCACACACGATCGGAATTTCCGACAACAAGGTCCTATCACACATTTTCCATTGGAATATTCGCCCGTGTGTACAGAGCATAAGAATACCTCTTCACCTCTGATTGACAGTGGCATCAGGAGTGACCCATATAAGTCTGTCATATAGACTTGTATTTATGGCCTCCCACACATATCACAGTAGTACACATGATAATGCATTCATCTGCTTCTCTCTCCATTAGCATGGTTTCATCCGTGTTCAAAAATCATCCAGAGTCATCATCTATTATTATCTATACAAGGGTAGGATAGACTTGTATTGTATTTGAGATCTTGTCTGCAATCATAACTCAATACATTGCACACATCTAGTTTTCTGTCTTACTATACACACTTAGGGTGGTCATACACTATACAATCTGATTATACAATCTGCTTTAGATCTACCATCAACTACATGGTACAAGAGCCAACCTGATTTGATTTACATTAAATTGTCTATCTGTGTCCTATAACATCGTTTTGGTCAGGCAGACCATACACAGATTAGTTTTTTAGTTCAACAAATGGATTGAATGAGGAAATAAATTGTGTATATATATATATATTCTAATTCTACATAATTCTAAACACATTCACATACATCACACCCCGATTCCCCATCCACACCCCCTGGATGGAGGAATACTTCCCGCTGTGGTATTGTATTGTGAAATCGGGAATCTTCCCCAATGTGACAATTTAATGATCAGTGTCGCTCGCTATAGCCAATGGCATCAATCACTTGGGAAAAACCTGACAGGCTGGTGCTAGTCGATTGATAGATGGACTTGTGTACAACCAGCCAGCCCATACATAGAATGAAATTTGGCCAGCTTAACTCTAAAGAACAATCTCTGTACAACCAGATTGTCTGGTGTATGTCCATCTTAAAATAGGATCTCTAGATTTCCGTGTCTCTTGTGACATTTGCCAATAGCTATACAGGTGATGGAGGGGCTTATTTTGGAGTGCAGCCCTCCTCAGCTTACTGGAAAGCCGTACAGATGGGCCAAATGTCAGGAGACATCGGCCGATTAAAAAACAAAAAACGTGCCCGTGTGTATGCCACCCTGTCCGAAAGGCAGCCAGCAGTCAAGCGGTTCCCGATCAGCGTTCTCAGCCAGTGATTGGAGTATTCTGGTGGGGGGTTCTCAGCAGGGGAGATCACTGTACTAACATCACATAGATAGTACAGCGGCTCGGACCGGAGCTGACAGTAAGTGATAATGTGTACGGGGCTTTAGTTGGTGTGATGATTGTATTTGTGAATGAGGCATTTCTCAGGGAGGAAAAGTGATTTGTATTGTTCCTTATTGTATTCAATGATGTGATGTATTATGTATTTGTACAGAAGGATACAAGCATGGAGGAGACTATTATTGTATACTGTGCAGTACAGGATCCATCTTGTAAACATTCAACCTTCAACACATTGCATGCATCTAGTGTTCCATCTTGTACTATGTGCATTTAATTAAGCCCGGTACACGCCGAGTACACACCGCTGGGCTGAACAGAGAAACCTGACAGATTGCTGTACTAACACAAGTGATATTAGTACAGTCATCTCTCCCGCTGTGCTATTGTGTTCTGACAGCAGAACCCCCCACCAGAACATAGCGCTCCGTGCTCCCAGCATTGGCTGCCAGTGCTGATCCGATGCTGGCTCTCCAACATGCCCGTTCTATAGTAGCCGGTTGTGACAGCAGTTTCTGTCGGGCGAGGAGCTGTACACACGGGGTGAAAGTCAGCCGCTTCCTGCTGAACCGTCACTTTCCAGCCCGTGTGTACCAGGCTTAAGGCTGATCATACACTATACAATCTGATGATACAATCTCATTTAGGGCCAGTTCACACCACATGCGTTTTTTTCTGTATCAAAAACTCATGGAAAGTAGGTTATATGGTTTTCAATGGCATAGTTCACACCAGTGCTTGCAGTTCCAGTGCGTTCCAGTTCCAGAAAAAAAGTTGAATGTGCTGCATTTTACCTGCACTGGACTGTACTGGAACGCGGTAAAACGCATAAAAAATGCACTGGAAAGCACCATAACGCACCAAAAATGAACTGGAACACACATGTCCTTATTAAGGGCCAGTTCACACCATAGAAACGCAGTGCGGATGCCTTCCAGGTGCTTTTCTGCATGCATGTTTTTGATGCATTTTTGATGCATTCCAGTGTGTTTTGATGCGTTTTTGTGAAACTCCGAGTGCTTTCACACTGGGGCGGTGCGCTTGCAGGATGGGAAAAAATTCCTGCAAGCAGCATCTTTGGGGCAGTTTGGGGGTGCTGTATACACCGCTCCTACGCCGCCCCTGCCCATTGGAATGAATGGGCAGCGCTTCGGAAGTGCCTGAAAAGTGATTTGGAAGCACCGCAACACGGGCGCTTTAACTCTTTCTTCGGGGGTTAAAAGCGCCCTGCTAGCGGCTGGAAAGTGCAGCTACAGTGTGAAAGTAGCCTAAGTGTCTCTTCCAATAGCAGTACAGGTGATAGAGGGGCGTATTTTGAAGTGCAGGTACCCCGTGTATCTTTCATGTATGTGTGAATGAAGCATGAGGAAGATCGATTTGCTGTGCTCCTTATTTTATTCCATGATGTTTTCTGTATTGGACATGAAGCTCTGGATCACATCAGTGCGGTTTTGAAGTCGCATTCTTCAGCGTGGCTTCAAAGCAGTGCGATTTCATGTGCAGCCTGCTGATATCTGTGAGACTTCATTTAAGAGATGTCAATGCTCTGAAATCGCACAGAAATAGTACAAATGGGGTGTGACTTTGAGCTGTCAAGTCGCATGACAAGTCGCACTAATGGGAACCAAGGCTTAAAAGGATTAAGGATTATGCAAGGGTAGAAGAGACTTGTAAAGTATTTGAAATCTTGACTGTAATAACTCAATACATTGCATACATCTAGTTTTCTGTCTTACTGGACACATTTAGGGTGGGCATACACTATACAATCTGATTATACAATCTGCTTTAGATCTACCATCAACTACATGGTACAAGAGCCAACCTGATTTGTTATACATTAAATTGTCTATCTGTGTCCTATAACCTCGGTTTGGTCAGGCAGACCATACACAGATTTGTTTTCTTTAGTTGAACAAGTGGATTGAACGAGGGAAAAAATTGTGTGTGTGTATATATATATATACAGTATCTCACAAAAGTGAGTACACCCCTCACATTTTTGTATATATTTCCTTCTATCTTTTCATGTGACAACACTGAAGAAATGACACTTTGCTGCAATGTAAAGTAGTGAGTGTACATTGATATTTTATACACAATGCAGTCTAAATGCTCAATAGATAAACAGTCACTTTATCCTCCAAACCTTCTATTAGATAACCAGGGGGGCCGTCTTTGTCTTGTCTGAGGAAAAAGGTCTAAGAACTCCTATAAAAAAAGATAATAATATGCACAACAGAGATGATCGTTACACAAAGTGTAAGAAAGTCTAGAAGGTGTGCAGGTGACTAAACACAGTCTTGGATAAGTAGTCAGGTCTAAAGTGAATGTTGATTGAGTCTGATGTTGCTTTTCAAATGCTAATTTAGTATTTTGTGTCCCTGATGGTTGTCTTTGTGCTGAGAGATAAAATGTGACATTCAGGTCAGTCTGTAGGAGTCACACTTATCTGATTACCTATAGAGACACTTGAACTTGTGTAGAGTACATGACCAGTGTAGGAACTAATATCCCCAACTTCCATTACCCACTCTTTATTTACTATTCCCCTTCTCCCTTTCTTATCTATAATAATTAGATAACACACACAGGAGTTGTTTTGGAGTAAAAAACCGGCCATAGCAGCCTCCTTTATTATAAAAGTATAAAACCAACTTTTTAAATAACTTTAAATAACTCTTTTAATGAACATTCTGTACAACTATGTATAACTTTTAACTGACAGTTCTTACACCTCCCAATCTTTGGTCTTCTGATGGCACTCTTAACTTCACCTCCTCCATTTCAAAACTTCACCAAACACCATACACTGCGGTACATAATTTTACCATACCAGGCCACCAGCCGTATTTAAAACAGCACGGTGACAACACCCTTCCCGCAGTGTAGGATCTGTCTTCCAGCATAGCCTTCCGCTGTAAGAACAGAACACACCAGAGGGGCACAGAATACTGAAAGCCCTTGTTAGATGCAACTGTTAAATAAGTTGCTTATAGTTTATATTGCTTTGCCAAATTATTGCTTCATATAGGAATTAAGACACAGAGTCAGAAATCCGTGTATCAGTTCTTGAGCATAATGGACTGCTGCTCTTTAATCTTTCCAAGGCCTTTTATACAAACAATAGCATTAGCACAACCCCCCCACACAGGGCAAGGGTAAACAACAACAGGAGTCACCTGGGTTACGAACACAAGCTTCAACACCATGGTAATATAGTTACAAGAAAACAAAAGCAGCTTCAATTGAGTTCAACAGCCAAAAAGTTAAAAACAGATTTACATGTAGGCATCATATTAAGTGAGAACTCTAAATTAAATCCCTGACCTTATCAATTTCCCCCTTTGACATCATCCTCTCCTTCCCCCTGGGTCCTCATGAATAAGTTCTAATCAGTTTTTCCCCAGAGTCCTTTCCCTGACCGCGAGTTGTCAGAGGGGTAGAACCCATCCCCCTAGGTATTACCAACATCTTAAAATTCAAAAAGAGGAGTTTTATAGGAGTAGGGTGATGTCAATACACATTTATCGGTATGCCCTGTCTATTTTCCTAATTTTCCTATTTATTTTCCTGTATACACATATATTCGTGATTGTAAGTGATATTAATATTAGAATAATAATTACCATTGGACTTAACAACCAGTGAAAGGTATTGGTTGCTGTAGAAGACATTCCACTAAATATATCCCACCAATGTGGTGCAGTATCCTGTTGTATCTGTGAGGAAAGATGTACTAGTCTACCTTTTGTCAATAATAATTTGCTACTTTAGGATCATCTATAGCCCATTCGAAAGTTGTTGTTTCCTCTACTTCAAGTACATTAATACCAGGAGTCCATGCATATATTTGTAAAACAACAATCTTCAACAAAAAATATGTAAGTAGATATTTCATCATGTTGTTTTCTCGGGTTGTTTCTTGCAATGTGATGCGTATATCCAGGTAGGTTTTCCTTCCAGCTTTACTGAGGTGGCTGTGGTCAAGAGTACTTGGTAAGGACCTTCAAACCTGGGTTCCAATGTCTTTCTGGTGTGTTTCTTCACATATACATAATCCCCTGGTAGCAGAGTATGTGTACCTGTTATTGAATTAGGGTCTGGAAGAGAAGAATACACACTTTTGTGGATCTTAGTTAGACGTTGTTGTAATTGTATCACATATGCAGTCAAACTATCACATTGCAATTGCATACTCTGTGGAAAGTATAAACCCAATCTAGGTGCATTCCCAAAAAGTATCTCATATGGGGATAATCCTGTCTTTCCTGTTGAAGTGTACCTTATAGAGAACAAAGCCAAAGGCAGGCATTCTGGCCAAGGCTTGTTTAACTCTTGCATGGCTTTTTGTATTTTTAACTTTATTGTCCCATTTACTCTCTCCACTGATCCTGAACTCTGTGGGTGGTAAGGGGTGTGAAAACTTTGTTGAACCCCTAACATGGTCATCACATTCTGCATGATTTCTCCTGTAAAGTGTGTCCCCCTATCTGATTCTATGGTTTCAGGAAGACCAAACCTAGGTATTAACTCAGTGATCAGTTTCTTAGCTGTGGCTTTAGCTGTAGCCGATTTTACTGGATAACTTTCGGGCCAACCTGAGAATAAATCGATACACACGAGGACAAATTCAAAAGGGCCGCTCTTAGGCATTTGTATGTAATCAATCTGCAGTCTCTGGAAGGGGTATTGGGCCCGGACCTGGTGTTTTCGTGGGGTTTTTACTCTCTGTCCTGGGTTATTCAGGAGACAGATTTGGCAGGCTGCACAGTAATTTCTTGCAGTGCTACTGAATCCGGGGGCGAGCCATCCTTGGTTCACAATCCTATACATGGAATTGGAACTGACATGTGTGGGTAGGTGAACTGCCACTGCCATTGCTGGGTACAGAGAGGCAGGCAGGCATATTTTGCCCCCTTCCCTCCATACATTGTCAAGGTCTGGTGCTGCTCCCATTCTGACCCACTTATCTTTCTCGCTCTCCCCTGCTTGCTCCTGTAATTTACTCAGCTGCTGCCATGTTGGTTCTGGGATACTCACCTCTACCGCTGCTAAGGTCTCAGGGCTTCCTTCCCCTAGAGCTGCCTGTTTTGCAGTCAAATCTGCAAATGCATTTCCTTTTGCCTCAATTGTTTTTGCGCTCGTGTGTGCCGCTATCTTCATGATGGCCACTCGTTTAACCTTTTGAAGATTGTTCAGGACTCTCTTAATCCCTTCTCCATGTTTTACAGGTGTACCTGCTGCTGTCAGATAACCTCTAGCCTTCCATATGTGGCCATAATCATGCGCTACGCCATAAGCGTAAGCGGAGTCAGTGTAAATATTCCCTTCTCGTTCTTTTAAGTATTCTAGGGCTTGTTCTAAAGCTTTTAATTCGGCTTCTTGTGCTGACATGTGGGCTGGTAAGGGCTATGTTTAAATCACAATGTACAATATAAATATGTTTTCATTGATGAATAAATGATGGTTATAAAACAAAAGAATGTCAGGTACCTCATTTCCTTTCTCACTAGTACTATTAGTACTCTCATTCCCCCTTGCCAAATCTGGTGACTGAAGAGGCAAAAAGGTAGCCAAATTTAGGGTTGTACAGCGCTGTAAAGTAACATTTGGAGGTAAGAGTAAAGTACACTGTAACCTTAATTGCCTAGCCATTGAAATGTGTTTGGGCTGTACCTGAGACAAGATTGCATGTATGTCATGTGTGGTATGCACTATGACTGGATTGTCTAGAACAATCTCTGATGACTTATCTATGATAATTGACACTGCAGCTACCGCCCGTACACAAGACGGTGAACCTCTAGATACTGGATCTAATGCTGCTGAAAAGTAAGCGACTGGTCTTTGTTTTACATGTGCCTGTGTCAGAACACCTGTGGCGTGTCCAGTGATCTCAGCAATGTACAGATTAAATATCTTGGTGTAATCTGGTATACCAATAGCCGGGGCAGAAATCAACAACTTTTTCAAAGTGATAAACGACTCATAAGCTATTTCTGTAAGCATATACGGTACAATTTTCAAACAATCGTATAATGGCTGCATCAAAGCGCTAGCATGTGGTATCCACTGTCTACAATATGACACGATACCTAAAAACATACGCAATTGTTTGAAATTCCGTGGGGGTAACATTCCCTTTATCACTTGAACCCTCTCCTCAGTGAGATGTCTCGTACCCTGTGATATACAATGTCCCAAAAAGATAACTTTTTCCTGACACACTTGTAACTTTTTCTTATTAACCTTGCAACCTTTTTCTGCCAAAAATCGCAACAAATTAAGGGTGGTGTGCAAGCTTTCAGTCTTTCACTTATCTGTGGAATTAATCCTTCCATAAACTGTCTATTGAAGGTTCAGATCGTGACTGGCAGCTCTAAATCCATTCCCTCATCTGCCATCATACTTTCTATAGATAAGTAAAAGTCTGATACAGTCTGTCCTGGCATTTGCTTCATGGGTGATATTGACCCACTCTTCTGTTGTTTTGCCTGACAAAAAGCTTCTAATCTAGCAATAAAAGGAGCCCTTGAGCCTATATGTCTGACATGTCCTATCTCTAAATTTGCCATCCCCATCAACTTGTCCTGCAGGTCTGTGTGGACCTATTTCTGTCATAAACTGGTTAAACAGGGTCAGAGTCATTTTGTGTCTGCATAGATCCTCCCCATCCTGCCAGGTCGCTTCATGTGTATTCATTAACTGTGTCACAAATCTACAAAAAACAGCTGGCTTTACTATAATGCATGTATCAGTGCGTACGGGAGCTACAGTTTCTGAATGAAATTCTTATACTCCACAAACCTGAAAAAACCCATTCTCTACCCTTAAGTACAGGACATATCTTGTGTGGTTTACGTTCTATGTCAGTATATGGGGGTGGGATGGTTGAACTAAGATTATTTAAAATTTCAACATTTTTTGTTCTTCTGTCTTTCATATCCCAACCATCACAATCTGGATTATGTTTCCACCCCTCTTCTTTTTCTCTATTTGAAACCTTAATTAAGCATTGAACCTGACTCATCCATTGCTTCTCTAACACCTCTCCTTGTCTGTCCTTTTTTATTTCACTTTTTTTTTTTTCACTATTTCACTCCATACATCCGGGTCTAAACCCGCTGCTCCTTTCACCTTAAATTTACGAAGGACATCCTTTAAGTCCTGTGCTTCGGTTTTCCCATAAATGTTCTTAATTATCTGTGGCACCGTATAGTGCGCCACAATTCCCTGACGGGGTTTTGTGTTCCTCTGGCCCATTCTAACAGTCCTGCCTAGGTAGCGTGTGGGACACTTAGTGTACAATATAATGCGGCTACAACATATACAAGAATGAATAATTACTTTATATGCTAGCCCAATAGCAAACCAGCTAAGTTACACTAGTTCCTCATTGCCTTCCTCCTAGGGTGCTAGAATTCTAGAAACCTCTCCGGAATGAGATTTCTGAAACCGAATTACTTTATATGCTAGCCCAAAAATAAATAATTACTTTATATGCTAGCCCAATAACAAACCAGAATGCGGCTACAACATATACAAAAATGCGGCTACAACATATACAAGCATTCCTTTAAGTGGCCAGGTATCCGACTAGATCTCGGGACTTTGTTGAGACCTTATTCCCCCCTCGTATCTGGGAATCCCTCTCATACACTCTTATCCCTGCTTTATGGAGCAGACAGGGCTTATACTCTCAACCCGTCTATGGTTTATTAATTAGATGTGAGGTTAAGCATAAGCGTCAGACCCCCAAGCTCACAAGCCCTCAGGTTCCCAATCGTGTGAGGTAAGGCGCATTCTGTTGCTTAGTTCGGCAATCCCCTTCTAACTCATACCATCCTTGACAAGGCTCATTCACTTTCTCAACAAGACAGACAAGACAAAAAAGATAACAAAAACAAACAAATAATTCCAGCAATATAAACTAAAATATGCAGTAATTCTAGACTCACCACTACAGAGGCTGGTGTTTTAAAACCAGGAGAACCGTAACTGACAGAATGGATAGGCACAAATCAGGGGAGCACAGAATATAAGAAAAATAAAGCTTTTTCTTACCTGCGCAGGTTTTTTCGATCTGTGATTCCCGGAATGCCTATTTCTTTTGTTCCGTCAGCGTAGCTCATCCACCTCTTGTAGTATCATCGGTGAGTTCCTCGTCCGGGCGCCAAAATGTTAGATGCAACTGTTAAATAAGTTGCTTATAGTTTATATTGCTTTGCCAAATTATTGCTTCATATAGGAATTAAGACAGAGTCAGAAATCCGTGTATCAGTTCTTGAGCATAATGGACTGCTGCTCTTTAATCTTTCCAAGGCCTTTTATACAAACAATAGCATTAGCACAACCCCCCCCCCCACACAGGGCAAGGGTAAACAACAACAGGAGTCACCTGGGTTACGAACACAAGCTTCAACACCATGGTAATATAGTTACAAGAAAACAAAAGCAGCTTCAATTGAGTTCAACAGCCAAAAAGTTAAAAACAGATTTACATGTAGGCATCATATTAAGTGAGAACTCTAAATTAAATCCCTGACCTTATCACCCCCCACCATTTACCATCACCTCTTTGCATTTTGTACCACCATCAGAGACCAAAGATGCCGCCGATAAAGCGCTGCTATGACGACCGTGATCCATTCACCTGTAATAGAGAAAAACAGAAACAGCAAACCAGAAAATACCCATAACAAAACCAAAAAAGGGAGGGTGGGTGGGCAACTTCCCCTTTTTCTGTCTCCTTACACTGTTCCTGCTTAAACCCCACCTATTCCTTTTATATCTCCCCACCCCTAAAGTTAACTTCAATCCCTTCCCTCTTACTTCCTTTTACTTTTTAACCCTCCGTTGTCTCCTGTTCCACCTTGTCATGCCCAGCCCTTCATTACCATTCCATACTTCCATTATCATTCCGGGCCTCCCTATACAGAGACATGATTGCAGATTTATTATAAACTATTAAATAATCCTAAAACATTTCTTCAGCTGAATGTTCTTCCTCAGCCCAATAGATATCATAGCTTTATTGGAGAAAACATGAAATGGATTTGCTGGCATGCATACCAACTTTGTTTTACTCACCCCCCATGTGCACCTTACCCCAAAAGCTACAAGTTAGAATTGGGGCGGTTGTCATTACAGTCTGGCCATTTATTTTTGATCATCCCAGTTCTGATTTATTGGCTTTTTGTTTAATTCTTAAAGCGGAGTTCCACACAAAAATGGAACTTCCGCTTTTCCGAACCCTCCCCCCCTCCGGTGTCACATTTGGCACCTTTCAGGGGGAGGGGGGTGCAGATACCTGTCTAAGACAGGTATTTGAACCCACTTCCGTCATAGACTCCCACGGAAGTTTATGCCTCTTCCTGTCCCTCCGCGCTGTCTCCTGGGAAACACACAGGTCCCAGGAGATAGCAGGGACCAGTCACGACACGCAGCGCGACTTGCGCATGCACAGTAGGGAATCAGGAAGTGAAGCCGCAATGCTTCACTTCCTGATTCCCTCACCTAGGATGGCGGCGGCAGCTGCTAAGAGTCGAGCGTGTGATCGGCGTCGGCTGCCGACATCGCTGGACCCTGGGACAGGTAAGTGGCCATTTATTAAAAGTCAGCAGCTGCAGTATTTGTAGCTGCTGGCTTTTAATATTTTTTTTTAGGTGGACTCGCTCTTTAAGTCCTGGTTTATACTGTTCTGTGTTCATGCAGCATTCATGGCAATGCACACATGTAAAGAATGGACACTAAGGATGAGACGAACACCCCCCAGTTCGGTTCTCACCAGAACTTGCAAACAGGCAAAAAATTTGTGCGAACACCGTTAAGGTCTATGGGACATGAATGTGAAAAATCAAAAGTGCTAATTTTAAAGGTTTATATGCAAGTTATTGTCATAAAAAGGGTTTGGGGACCCGGGTCCTGCCCCAGGGGACATGGATCAATGCAAAAAAAGTTTTAAAAATGTCAGTTTTTTTGGGAGCAGTAATTTTAATAATACTTAAAGTGAAACAATAAAAATTAAATTTTACTTTAAATATTGTGCCTGGGGGGTGTCTATAGTATGCCTGTAAATTGGCGCATGTTTCCTGTGCTTAGAACAGTACCACAGCAAAATTACATTTCTAAAGGAAAAAAGTCATTTAAAACTGATCGCGGCTATAATGAATTATCGGGTCTTGGCAATATAGATAAAACTCATTGAAAAAAAAAAGGCATGGGTCCCCCCCAGTCCATTACCAGACTCTTTGGGTCTGGTATGAATATTAAGGGGAACCCCGAACCACAATAAAAAAAATTGCGTGGGGGGTCCCCCCAAAATCCACACCAGGCCCTTCAGGTCTGGTATGGATATTAAGGGGAACCCTGCACCAAAATAAAACAATGGTGTAGGGGTCCCCCAAAATCCATACCAGACCCTTATCCAAGCATGCAACCTGGCAGGACGCAAGAAAAGAGGGGGGTCAAGAGAGCTCCCCCTCTCCTGATCCGTACCAGGCCACATGTCTTCAACATGGGGGGGATACTTTGGAGTCACCCTCAAAGCACCTTGTCTTCATGTTGATGGGGACAAGGGCCTCATCCCCACAACCCTTGGCCGGTGGTTGTGGGGGTCTGCAGGTGGGGGGTTTATCGGAATCTGGAAGACCCCTTTAACAAGGAGTCCCCCAGATCCCGCCCCCCTATGTGAATTGGTAACGGGTACTTTGTACCCCTACAAATTCACAAAAAAGTGTCAAAAATAGTAAATGACAAGAGACACTTTGGGACAAGTCCTTTATTAAAAAATAAAAAAAATAAAAATGTCCCGTGATGGAGATTTGTCTCACGCCACGCGCCGAACCGAAAAAAGAAAAAACGCAAAAGCTCCGCCTCCATGGGAGGCTCCCGCTGAGTGATGTTTCTTCTTGTTAACAGCTGTTATATAACTGAGGGCGGGGCCACCTGGTGATGTAAACGGGTGACCCCCCGCCCCCCTCTGACGCCACGTCAGTGCAGTACAGCATCATTATATAACTGGTGTGGGGACACTGACTGGTGACAGTACAAAAAAAAGTTATAATTTGCTTTCCTTTTTTTTAAGATTACAGTATGCTGTATCTATACTGTGTGTTTCACTATTTGAATTTACCGCCGAACTCCGTCCCCGTGCGTCGCAACGCTCGCAGGGAACGGAGCTCGGCACTGTGAATCGAGCGAGACACAGCGGCTCGCCGATCACAGCGGGGAGACATCGCAGGATCCAGGGGACAAGGTAAGTATGCTCTTCCTGGATCCTGCGATGCAAGCTCGAGTCTGGCTCGGGGATACCGCTTTTGGTATGTAAAATCCAACCCGAGCCAGACTCGGGAATACCGCCAGGGGGGTTAAGGCTGATCATACACTATACAATCTGATGATACAATCTCATTTAGGACCAGTTCACACCACATGCATTTTTTTCTGTATCAAAAACGCATGGAAAGTAGGTTATATGGTTTTCAATGGCATAGTTCACACCAGTGCTTGCAGTTCCAGTGCGTTCCAGTTCCAGAAAAAAAGTTGAACGTGCTGCATTTTACCTGCACTAGACTATATTAGATTGCGGTAAAACGCATAAAAAATGCACTGGAAAGCACCATAACGCACCAAAAATTTACTGGAACACACATGTCCTTATTAAGGGCCAGTTCACACCATAGAAAGGCAGTGCAGATGCGTTTCAAGTGCTTTTCTGCATGGATGTTTTGATGCGTTTTTGTGAAACTCCGAGTGCTTTCACACTGGGGCGGTGCGCTTGCGGGATGGGAAAAAAATTCCTGCAAGCAGCATCTTTGGGGCAGTTTGGGGGTGCTGTATACACCGCTCCTACGCCGCCCCTGCCCATTGGAATGAATGGGCAGTGCTTCAGAAGTGCCTGAAAAGTGATTTGGAAGCACCGCAACACGGGCGCTTTAACTCTTTCTTCTTTCTTCGGGAGGGTTAAAAGCGCCCTGCTAGCGGCTGAAAAGTGCAGCTACAGTGTGAAAGTAGCCTAATGCTGCGTACACATGAGCGGACTTTAGGGCAGACTGTGCCCGGCGGACTTTTCGGCGGACTTTATGACGGACTTTCTGAATGAACGGACTTGCCTACACACAATCCACCAAAGTCCGAGGAATTCGTACGTGATGACGTACAACCGGACTAAAACAAGGACGTTTATAGCCAGTAGCCAATAGCTGCCCTAGTGTGGCTTTTTGTCTGTCGAAGTTCGACGGATCGATTTAAAACAGGTTTCAAATCTAAGTCCGTCCAACTTTTGAGAAAACAAAGTCCGCTGGAGCCCACACACGATCAAATTGTCCGACGAAATCCCGTCTGCCGGGCAAAGTCTGCCATAAAGTCCGCTCGTGTGTACGCGGCATAAGTGTCTCTTCCAATAGCAGTCCAGGTGATAGAGGGGCGTATTTTGAAGTGCAGGTACCCCGTGTATCTTTCATGTATGTGTGAATGAAGCATGAGGAAGATTGATTTGCTGTGTTCCTTATTTTATTCCATGATGTTTTCTGTATTGGACATGAAGCTCTGGATCACATCGGTGCGGTTTTGAAGTCGCATTCTTCAGCGTGGCTTCAAAGCAGTGAAATTTCATGTGCAGCCTGCTGATATCTGTGAGACTTCATTTAAGAGATGTCAATGCACTGAAATCGCACAGAAATAGTACAAATGGGGTGTGACTTTGAGCTGTCAAGTCGCATGACAAGTCGCACTAATGGGAACCAAGGCTTAAAAGGATTAAGGATTCTGCAGAATGGTAGAAGAGACTTGTATAGTGTTTGAAATCTTGACTGTAATAACCCAACACATTGCACACATCTAGTTTTCTGTCTTACTGGACACATTTAGGGTGGGCATACACTATACAATCTGATTATACAATCTGCTTTAGGCCTCTTTCACCTGAACGATCCGTTCAGTTCCGCCTGTCATTTTTTTAGGCGGACCTGAACGGACCCTCCATGGACCTCTATGGAGCGTCGGATGTCAGTGGTATATACACAGTATCTCACATTTTTGTATATATTTCCTTCTATCTTTTCATGTGACAACACTGAAGAAATGACACTTTGCTGCAATGTAAAGTAGTGAGTGTACATTGATATTTTATACACAATGCAGTCTAAATGCTCAATAGATAAACAGTCACTTTATCCTCCAAACCTTCTATTAGATAACCAGGGGTGTCGTCTTTGTCTTGTCTGAGGAAAAAGGTCTAAGAACTCCTATAAAAAAAGATAATAATATGCACAACAGAGATGATCGTTACACAAAGTCTAAGAAAGTCTAGAAGGTGTGCAGGTGACTAAACACAGTCTTGGATAAGTAGTCAGGTCTAAAGTGAATGTTGATTGAGTCTGATGTTGCTTTTCAGATGCTAATTTAGTATTTTGTGTCCCTGATGGTTGTCTTTGTGCTGAGAGATAAAATGTGACATTCAGGTCAGTCTGTAGGAGTCACACTTATCTGATTACCTATAGAGACACTTGAACTTGTGTAGAGTACAATACAGAGACATGACAGCAGATTTCTTATAAACTGTTAAATAATCCTAAAACATTTCTTCAGCTGAATGTTCTTCCTCAGCCCAATAGATATCACAGCTTTATTGGAGAAAACATGAAATGGATTTGTAGTCAGAGTCTTCGAGTGAGAAAGTGATACTCCTAAGCACCAAGGCCTGAGGTGTGCCTTGGCCTGATTGGTCAGTATGCCTGAAAAGAGGGCAAAAAGACACAAATTTAGGTGAAGAAGGGAAGGTGACAATCCATCAAGTGGAGAAGCGCACGCCAGGATGGCAACCGTACATATCCCCCCCCCATGTGCACCTTACCCCTACAGCTACAAGTTAGAATTGGGGCGGTTGTCATTACAGTCCGGCCGTGTATTTTTATCATCCCAGTTCTGATTTATTGGCTTTTGTTTAATTCTTAAGTCCTGGTTTATACTGTTCTGTGTTCATGCAGCATTCATGGCAATGCACACATGTAAATGAGAATGGACACGGAGTTCATTTTAGTCTTTGACAATAAACTGCAGCATATCGATATTTACCAGTCACAGAATGGGGATTTCTACTCCACATGGATCTCCTCGCAATTCTTGCATTGTGATGCTTTAATGTTGTGCGAATGCAACAGGGGTCTTAAAGTTCTATGTTAGGCCCCCTTAACACAAGTGAGCCAATCGGGTCCGCCTGTCAGTTTTTCAGGTGGATCTGATCGGACCCTCCATTCAGGCATGTGACTGTTTACACCTGCCGACATCCAATCTGATCCTGTAAAAACAGACAGATGGGCATCTGCTCCCCTTCCGTCTAGGGGATGAGATCACATGACAAGTGGTCCATTTACATCTGACCACCCATAGAGAAGAGCGGGCTGTGTCTGTGTCTGATCTGCATAAGCGGAGCAGACATGGACCAGCAATCTGCTTGCTCATCGGGGAACAGCAAGAGAGTCCCCTCCCTCCCCCATGAGAAAGGGGCCTTAGGCCAGTCATACACGTTTGAATCTCAAGCGGTTACATTGTTAGAGAGTCGAACCATTAATGGGAAGGCTGAATGTACCAAGTTGAGCGATCGGTACTAGTACTGATGGCCTATCTCATTTCTTGAGGCCCTACAATGTCAGGACTAGGGATGAGCTTCGTGTTCGAGTCGAACCCATGTTCGACTCGAACATCGGCTGTTCGACCGTCCGTCGAATTGCGAACGATATGGGCCGTTCGCGCCAAATTCGTGTGGCGCGTCACGGCCCATAATTCACTGCGGCATCGCAGTGCATTGCTGGCTGATGATTGGCCAAGCATGCACTATGACCCGCATGCTTGGCCAATCACAGCGCCGCCTGAACAGAGAGCCGTAATTGGCCAAAGCCAAGGAGGCTTTGGCCAATTATGGCTCAGGGGATTTAGTACACGCCCCACACTATATAAGGCCGCCTGCACGGCGGCCCTGTGTAGTGTGTGTTCCGGCGTTGAAAGAGATAGACAGAGAGACAGTGTTTGATTTGAGTTAGATAGATTAGGCAGAACAGTCAGTCAGTTAGCTGCACTTACAGTGTATTGTGTATATATATGCATCCCAGGTGTTGCATATATATATATACACTGTATTCAGTTTAGCTAGATCCGTTCCTGTTATCTTCTATCTAGACTATTTACATTCAGTGCAGTGTGTCCTGCTCACAGTGTTCAGCTAGATCCGTTCCTGCTATTTACATTCAGTACAGTGCTTCCTGCTCACAGTGTTCAGCTAGATCCGTTCCTGCTATTTACATTCAGTGCAGTGCGTGCTGCTCACAGTGTTCAGCTAGATCCGTTCCTGCTATTTACATTCAGTGCAGTGCGTGCTGCTCACAGTGTTCAGCTAGATCCGTTCCTGCTATTTACATTCAGTGCAGTGCGTGCTGCTCACAGTGTTCAGCTAGATCCGTTCCTGCTATTTACATTCAGTGCAGTGCGTCCTGCTCACAGTGTTCAGCTAGATCCGTTCCTGCTATTTACATTCAGTGCAGTGCGTGCTGCTCACAGTGTTCAGCTAGATCCGTTCCTGCTATTTACATTCAGTGCAGTGCGTCCTGCTCACAGTGTTCAGCTAGATCCGTTCCTGTTATCTTCCTACTGACAGGCAGGCTTGTCTGGTTACAGTATATAAAGCTACCTGAAGAAAATTACAGGTGTTCTTTTTGATCCTATTAGTACCACGGTCAGGCAGCTAGACTATTTACATTTAGTACAGTGTGTCCTGCTCACAGTGTTCAGCTAGATCCGTTCCTGTTATTTACATTCAGTGCAGTGTGTCCTGCTCACAGTGTTCAGCTAGATCCGTTCCTGCTATTTACATTCAGTACAGTGCGTGCTGCTCACAGTGTTCAGCTAGATCCGTTCCTGCTATATACATTTAGTGCAGTACGTCCTGCTCACAGTGTTCAGCTAGATCCGTTCCTGTTATCTTCCTACTGACAGGCAGGCTTGTCTGGTTACAGTATATAAAGCTACCTGAAGAAAATTACAGGTGTTCTTTTTGATCCTATTAGTACCACGGTCAGGCAGCTAGACTATTTACATTTAGTACAGTGTGTCCTGCTCACAGTGTTCAGCTAGATCCGTTCCTGTTATTTACATTCAGTGCAGTGCGTCCTGCTCACAGTGTTCAGCTAGATCCGTTCCTGCTATTTACATTCAGTGCAGTGCGTCCTGCTCACAGTGTTCAGCTAGATCCGTTCCTGCTATTTACATTCAGTGCAGTGCGTGCTGCTCACAGTGTTCAGCTAGATCCGTTCCTGCTATTTACATTCAGTGCAGTGCGTCCTGCTCACAGTGTTCAGCTAGATCCGTTCCTGTTATCTTTCTACTGACAGGCAGGCTTGTCTGGTTACAGTATATAAAGCTACCTAAAGAAAATTACAGGTGTTCTTTTTGATCCTATTAGTACCACGGTCAGGCAGCTAGACTATTTACATTTAGTACAGTGTGTCCTGCTCACAGTGTTCAGCTAGATCCGTTCCTGTTATTTACATTCAGTGCAGTGTGTCCTGCTCACAGTGTTCAGCTAGATCCGTTCCTGCTATTTACATTCAGTACAGTGCGTCCTGCTCACAGTGTTCAGCTAGATCCGTTCCTGCTATTTACATTCAGTGCAGTGCGTGCTGCTCACAGTGTTCAGCTAGATCCGTTCCTGCTATATACATTTAGTGCAGTACGTCCTGCTCACAGTGTTCAGCTAGATCCGTTCCTGTTATCTTCCTACTGACAGGCAGGCTTGTCTGGTTACAGTATATAAAGCTACCTGAAGAAAATTACAGGTGTTCTATCCCAGCTTAGTGCAGCTACAGGCCATTAGTATGTCTGGAAGGCCAAGAAGGAGAGGCAGACAGTCACAAGCCAATAAGAGAGGGCAAGCAGGCTCTGTGTCTAGTGCTGGTCGTGGAGACGGTGCATCCTCATCAGCACGTGGCCATGGGACACGCTTGGCCTTTTTTTCGGCAGCTGGCCGTGTTGAGCCGCAACATGCGGAAGACTTGGTCGAGTGGATGACCAAGCCGTCCTCATCCTCCTCATCCTCTCTCACCCATGCCCAGGGTGCTTTGTCTGGCAAAGCAGCGGCCTCTTCCCTCAGCTCAATGTCATCAGTGACTCCTTCCCTAGCCCCACCATGTCCTCCTGAGGATTCCCTCGAACTGTTTGACCACAGTGTTGGGTACATGCTCCAGGAGGATGCCCAGCGTTTGGAAGGCTCTGATGATGATACTGAGCTCAATGAAGGCAGTAACATGAGCACGGACAGAGGGGGTGCCCAAGAAGGACAGCAATCTGGCAGTCATGCTCCCCCTGCTGCAGCATACTGCCAGGTTTGCTCCAGTGATGAGGAGGGAGGGGATGATGAGGTCACTGACTCAACGTGGGTGCCTGATAGGAGAGAGGAGGAGGAGGAGGAGGAGGAGGAGGAGGAGGAGGAGGTGGCACATCACCAACTAGGCAGGATGCCCTCCAGGGGCCAGCCTAAGGGCAGCACATTGACTGCATCACACCCCAAAGCTCCACATGTGCAGGGCGCTGCAGTCTCTGCGCGTTATTCAAAAAGTTCTTTGGTGTGGGCCTTTTTTGAGACGAGTGCATCAGATCGCACCGCTGCTATTTGCAATATATGTCTCAAGCGTATCTCGCGTGGCCAAAACATCTCCCGCTTGGGTACCACATGCTTGACCAGACATATGTTGACCTGCCATGCAGTTCGTTGGCAAGCGTATCTAAAAGACCCACACCAAAGAACAAAGACGATCTCTCCTTGCTCCTCATCAGCTGAGATTTCCAACCCCACTAGACCTTCAGTCCTCTCTGCGACCTGCAGTGAGAGGAATGAAGGTGTAGAATTAGGTGTGTCACAGCCAAGTACTTATGGGCAATCTGCTTTTGGTACACCGACGTCAGATTGTACCAGGCAAATTTCCCTGCCCCAGCTGCTGCACCGCCGAAAGAAGTTTGCTCCCAGCCATCCACATGCCCAGCGGTTGAATGCTAGCTTGGCAAAATTGCTAGCACTTCAACTGCTGCCTTTTCAGTTGGTAGACTCTGCCCCCTTCCGTGAGTTTGTGGAATGTGCGGTTCCTCAGTGGCAGGTACCCAAACGCCACTTTTTCTCACGGAAGGCGATTCCGGCTCTCTACCGGCATGTGGAAGGCAATGTCCATGCCTCGCTGGACAGGGCGGTCAGCGGTAAGGTGCATATTACCGCTGACTCATGGTCCAGCAGGCATGGACAGGGACGTTACTTAAGTTTCACGGCGCATTGGGTGACTCTGCTGGCAGCTGGGAAGGATGCAGGACAAGGTGCAGTAGTGTTGGAGGTTGTTCCGCCACCACGCCTCCAAAATGCTGATTGTGACACACCTCTCTCCTCCACCCCCTCCTCTTCTTCTTCCTCCATGGCCTCTTCCTCGGAACCAGCGGTGCTCCGTAGGCGTTCAAGGGGCTACGCAAGTACGCAGGCCAAAAGATGCCATGCGGTGCTTGAGCTGGTGTGCTTGGGGGACAGGAGCCACACTGGGGCAGAGGTTCTGTCAGCTCTGCAGGGGCAGGTTCAGAGGTGGTTGACGCCACGCCAACTTAAGGCAGGAATGGTGGTTTGCGACAATGGCACCAACCTCCTCTCTGCCCTCCGACAGGGACAACTGACCCATGTGCCCTGTTTGGCTCACGTCCTTAACTTGGTGGTGCAGCGGTTCTTGGGCAGGTACCCGGGCTTACAGGATGTCCTGAGGCAGGCCAGGAAAGTCTGTGTGCATTTCCGCCGGTCATATAATGCCAGTGCTCGGCTGACGGACCTCCAAAAGGAGTTTAACCTGCCCAAGAACCGCCTAATCTGTGACATGCCCACCAGGTGGAACTCGACGTTGGCCATGCTGCAGCGGCTGCACACGCAGCAGAGGGCCATCAATGAGTACCTGTGCGACTATGGCACCAGGACAGGGTCAGGGGACCTTGGTTTTTTTTCCCCACGCCAGTGGGCCATGATCAGGGATGCATGCACTGTCCTGTCACCATTCGAGGAGGCCACGAGGATGGTGAGCACTGACAGTGCATGCATCAGTGACACTGTCCCCCTTGTCCACCTGTTGGAGCACACGCTGCGTGGGATAATGGACAGGGCACTTGAGGCAGAACAGAGGCAGGAAGAGGAGGACTTCCTTAGCTCTCAAGGCCCCCTTTATCCAGACAGTGTTCCTGCGTGCCCGCCGATCACACAGGAAGAGGACGAGGAGGAGGAGGAGGAGGAGGAGGAAGATTGTGTCAGTATGGAGGTGGAGCCTGGCACTCAGCATCAGCAGTCTTTAAGGGATCAGTCCCAAGGAACACATGGACTTGTACGTGGCTGGGAGGAGGTGGCTGCGGACGTTGTTGTCCTTAGTGACCCAGAGGACTCCGGACCGAATGCCTCAGCAAACCTACGCTGCATGGCCTCCCTGATCCTGCAAAGCCTGCGTAAGGATCCTCGTATTCGTGGTATCAAGGAGAAGGACCAATACTGGCTGGCAACCCTCCTTGATCCACGTTACAAGGGTAAGGTTGCGGACCTTATCTTGCCATCGCAGAGGGAGCAGAGGATGAAACATCTTCGGGAGGCCTTGCAGAAAGGTCTGTGCAACGCGTTCCCAGAGACTGGGAGGTTACAAACTCCTGTTTCTGGACAACGTGTTGCTGAGGCTTCGGTCAGTCAAAGAAGGAGCGGTGGAGAAGGTGGCCGTCTGACCGATGCGTTCAGACAATTTTTTGGTCCGCAGCCCCAAGGTATGATCGGTTCCAGCAACCATCGCCAGCGTCTGTTTTACATGGTGCAGGAATACCTAGGGGCAAGATCAGACTTGGACACCTTTCCCACCGAAAATCCTCTGGGTTACTGGGTCTTGAGGATGGATCACTGGCCAGAGCTTGCACAGTATGCAATTGAGCTACTGGCCTGTCCTGCATCCAGCGTTCTTTCGGAACGCACATTCAGTGCTGCTGGAGGCGTGGTAACCGATCACAGGGTGCGTCTGTCCACCGACTCGGTCGATCGGCTGACCTTCATAAAAATGAATCAGTCTTGGATCACCACCAGCTACCAAGCACCTGATGCAGATGTAACCGAATAATTTTTTTTGAAATCTCAGATCCCTTCAAAGACTGCCTATGCTGATGCTGAGTGACTATCCCTGAGTAATTATCCTCTTCCTCCTCAATCATCACGCTGATAGCTTGTAAGAACATTTTTGGTTCTGGGCGCCACCACCAGTGCCTAAGGCACAATTTTTCAGCCCCTGTTTAACAGGGGCGTGTAATTACAATTTTTGATGTAATACTTTGCAGCAGGGCTCGTTCCTGCATTCCAACTAGAGTGTCTGTGAGGGGTTGCAGTGTTGTGGCACCAGCACCAGTGCCTAAGACCCAATTTTTCTGCCCCTGTCTAACAGGGGCGTGTAATTACAATTTTTGATGCAATACTTTGCAGCAGGGCTTGTTCCTGCATTCCAACTAGAGTGTCTGTGAGGGGTTGCAGTGTTGTGGCACCAGCACCAGTGCCTAAGACCCAATTTTTCAGCCCCTGTCTAACAGGGGCGTGTAATTACAATTTTTGATGCAATACTTTGCAGCAGGGCTTGTTCCTGCGTTTCAACTAGAGTGTCTGTGAGGGGTTGCAGTGTTGTGGCACCAGCACCAGTGCCTAAGACCCAATTTTTCAGCCCCTGTCTAACAGGGGCGTGTAATTACAATTTTTGATGCAATACTTTGCAGCTGGGCTTGTTCCTGCGTTTCAACTAGAGTGTCTGTGAGGGGTTGCAGTGTTGTGGCACCAGCACCAGTGCCTAAGGCCTAATTTTTCAGCTCCTGTTCAACAGGGGCATGTAATTACAATTCTTGATCTAATATTTCACAGCAGGGCCCTGTGAGGGCTTACAGTGTTTTGGCCACAGCAACACCTAAGGCCCAAATTTCTGCTGAGTATATAGGGCAGGACCCTACTTTCAAACATCTAACTTACAAACGACTCCTACTTGCAAACGGAAGGAGACAACAGGAAGTGAGATGAAATCTACCCCTAAGGAAGGGAAATTCTCTCCTGTAAGAGTTAATATGGGAAAACAATTTTTCCTTTCCACTGATGCTTTCCAATCCTTGTTCCACAAAAAAACCCAAATTTTCAAAAAACATTTTTCATTGGGACAAAAAAGTGAGGTGAAATCTTCTGAAGAGGAGGAAAGACGCAAAACAAATGTCACAGGGGTGATAACCCTTCCCTATGTTTTCCAAAAAGCTTAGAAAAGATTTTTTGGCTGGAGCTAAACACATTAAAAATGTTCAAAATTACAAACAGATTCTACTTAACAACAAACCTACAGTCCCTGTCTTGTTTGCACCGCCTGTATACTGCTGTTCAGAGTATATAGGGACCTTTCCTTATTTTAATTTGGGTGCGGGGTTCCCCTTAATATCCATACAAGACCCAAAGGGCCTGGTAATGGACTGGGGGGTACCCATGCCGTTTGTCTCACTGATTTTCATCCATATTGCCATGACCCGACATGACATTAAACCCGCAAGCAGTTTTAAATGAGATTTTTTCCTTTAAAAATGACATTTGGTGCAGGGACTGTTCTAAACATGGGAAACACGCGTCACTTTACAGGCATACTATAGACACCCCCCAGGTACGATATTTAAAGGAATATTTCACTTTTTTTTTTTTACTTTAAGCATCATTAAAATCACTGCTCCCGAAAAAACGGCCGTTTTTAAAAGTTTTTTTTGCATTGATACATGTCCCCTGGGGTAGGACCCGGGTCCCCAAACCCTTTTTAGGACAATACCATGCAAATTAGCCTTTAAAATGAGCACTTTTGATTTCGAACGTTCGAGTCCCATAGACGTCAATGGGGTTCTAACGTTCGTGCGAACTTGCGGTCCGTTCGCGGGTTCTGGTGCGAACCGAACCGGGGGGTGTTCGGCTCATCCCTAGTCAGGACAGTACAAACACCCCCAAATGACCCCTTTTTGGAGAGAGAGAGTCCAAAGTATTTAGTCATATTGAGGCATGGCGGGTTTTTGATATTTTTATTAGTCTTATTTTTTTTTTGAAAATGAAGAAATAAGATTTTTAAAAAATCCAATTTTTTTTTACATACTGTCACTAGTGCAGTACAGCATCATTATATAACTGATGTGCGGTGATCAGGGACACTGACTGGTGACAGTACAAAAAAAGTTATAATTTGCTTTCTTTTTTTTTAATGATTTTTTTTAACACACTGTTACCAGAGCAATATAATATTACCATAGTGACATTGTACTACTCTGGGGAAGTGATCAGAATTTGTTTTTACACATTATGTTTGTTTATAGCAGTTAATTACATTGCACATGGTACAGATGGGTAGTGATTGGCCCTGTCTGTACCATGTGATCAAATTAACCAATCACAGCTAGCAACACAATTATACACAATGGATGCATGAAAGGAAGCCATCCATTGGGTACAACTGTCATGTGACTCGCTGTGATTGGTCACATAAAAATGCACTGATTACTGTGTAAATGTCACTGGCAGGGAATGGGGTTAACACTAGGGGGCGATCAAGGGGTAAAATGTGTTCCCTCATGTGTGTTTCTAACTGTGGGGATGGGACTGACTGGAGGAGGAGACATATCGCTGTTCCTAATTACTATGAACAGCAGATCTGTCTCCCTTTCCTGTCAGAACGGGGATTTGTGTGTTTACATATACAACTCCCTGTTCTGGCTTTCGTGCCTGCGATCGGCAGACATCGCGCCACTGGCCACGCGCATCAGGTCCCCTGCCATGCAGCGGCCATGATTGCGCCTGCTATGGCTCTTTAAGGAGCCGACATACGGGTTCGGCGATTCACGCAGGAGAGCCAACCTGTCGCCATAAATGTACATGAGGCGGTCGGGAAGTGGTTAAACGAAAATAGTTTGTTCTGTTCCCGTATGAGAAAAATTGTAAAGTTTGTCCCTTTTTCATACATAAATTCAGAATCGGCTGTTGAAAGTTGTCTATACACTATAAGAAAATCGTAAGAAAATTCTTTGGATGGAAATGTTTGGCCAGTTTTCTTATAGTGTGTACAAACCAGAGGGATACAAGGGTAGAGGAGACTGCTGTATACTCGATGTTGTGTAGTATGTGACTCTGACTGCAAACATCTTATATCCTGTAGTTGTCTGATCACACAGGGTCTAATAATAAGGGTCCTGTAATAAGCACATTTAGGCTGGCCATACACTATACAATGCGATTATACAATCTTCTTCAGATCTACCATCAACGATATAGTACAAGAGCCTGTCTGATTTCATGTACATTGAAAGGATTGTCCACTTGTGTTCTGTTACATATCTTTGTTATAGCAGGCCCTACATGATTCATTTTTTTGTTTAACCCGCAGATTGAATAAAAAAAAGCCGATTCCCCCATCCACACGTTCTGTCTGGATGGGGGATCTTTCCTGATGTGTTATTGTAGTCTGACAATGGGGAGCCTTCCAATGATCAGTGTTGTCAGCTATAGTCACACTGATCATTGGAGAAAACAGGCTGGTTGTATACAAGTCAGCCAATAGATCAACTTATGTACAACCAGCCAGCCCATACATGGATCGAAATTCATCCCTTCCTGCTTAAATCTAAAGCACAATCTCTGTACAACCAGATTGTCTAATGTATGGCCATCTTTAAATGGAAAAGATAGATTTTATAGTCTCTTGCCAATAGCTGTCCAGGTGATAGAGGGGCTTATATTGTAGTGCAGGTACCCCGTGCATCTTTCAGTTTTCTGTAAATGGTGATATGTTCTATTTGTGAATGAAGCATGAGGAAGATCGATTTGCTGTGTTCCTTATTTTATTCCATGATGTTTTCTGTATTGGACATGAAGCTCTGGATCACATCAGTGCGGTTTTGAAGTCGCATTCTTCAGCGTGGCTTCAGAGCAGTGCGATTTCATGTTCAGCCTGCTGATATCTGTGAGACTTCATTTAAGAGATGTAAATGCACTGAAATCGCACAGAAATAGTACAAATGGGGTGTGACTTTGAGCTGTCAAGTCGCATGACAAGTCGCACTAATGTGAACCAAGGCTTAAAAGGATTAAGGATTCTGCAGAATGGTAGAAGAGACTTGTAAAGTATTTGAAATCTTGACTGTAATAACTCAACACATTCCATACATCTAGTTTTCTGTCTTACTGGACACATTTAGGGTGGGCATACACTATACAATCTGATTATACAATCTGCTTTAGATCTACCATCAACTACATGGTACAAGAGCCAACCTGATTTGTTATACATTAAATTGTCTATCTGTGTCCTATAACATCGTTTTGGTCAGGCAGACCATACACAGATTTGTTTTCTTTAGTTCAAGTGGATTGTACGAGGGAAAAAATTGTGTGTGTGTGTGTGTGTATATATATATATATACAATATCTCACAAAAGTGAGTACACCCCTCACATTTTTGTATATATTTCCTTCTATCTTTTCATGTGACAACACTGAAGAAATGACACTTTGCTGCAATGTAAAGTAGTGAGTGTACATTGATATTTTATACACAATGCAGTCTAAATGCTCAATAGATAAACAGTCACTTTATCCTCCAAACCTTCTATTAGATAACCAGGGGGGCCGTCTTTGTCTTGTCTGAGGAAAAAGGTCTAAGAACTCCTATAAAAAAAAGATAATAATATGCACAACAGAGATGATCGTTACACAAAGTGTAAGAAAGTCTAGAAGGTGTGCAGGTGACTAAACACAGTCTTGGATAAGTAGTCAGGTCTAAAGTGAATGTTGATTGAGTCTGATGTTGCTTTTCAGATGCTAATTGAGTATTTTGTGTCCCTGATGGTTGTCTTTGTGCTGAGAGATAAAATGTGACATTCAGGTCAGTCTGTAGGAGTCACACTTATCTGATTACCTATAGAGACACTTGAACTTGTGTAGAGTACAATACAGAGACATGACAGCAGATTTCTTATAAACTGTTAAATAATCCTAAAACATTTCTTCAGCTGAATGTTCTTCCTCAGCCCAATAGACATCACAGCTTTATTGGAGAAAACATGAAATGGATTTGCTGGCATGCATACCAACTTTGTTTTACTCACCCCCCATGTGTACCTTACCTAGGGCGACCAGACGTCCCCGGTTTCTGGGGACAGTCCCCAGATTGAGGACGCTGTCCCCGGAGCCCGTCTGTCCCCGGATCTGTCCCCGGATCTGTCATCTCAGCAGGGGGGCCCAGAGGTAGAGCGGGGCAGGGACTCCCAAATCCTGTCCACCAATAAGCGAATCCCTGGCGGTGTAGCTGTTTACAAAACAAACGTCTCCGAGCCCCCTGTGTTCAGTGCGGAAAAGTAAACGGACTATTTCTTCATTTTTGGGTTTAGGCGGATTAATCCGCCACAGCGCGCTACACAGTTGAAGCCCGGCCTCTTCAATAGGAATACACCGTGATCGCCTAAACCCGAAAATAAAGAAATAGTCTGCTTACTGTCACCCGGCTCCCACTGAACACAGCGGACTCAGAGACGTTTGCATACAATAATTCCATAAAGACATACCACATACACTGCATTGGAGGAAAATATGCTTATAAAATAGTTTACCATTTGCCAATAAAAAAAAAATATGTCCCCTGATTTCATTTTAAAAATCTGGTCACCTTAACCTTACCCCAAAAGCTACAAGTTAGAATTGGGGCGGTTGTCATTACAGTCTGGCCGTGTATTTTCTATCATCCCAGTTCTGGGATGACCTTGTCCCCATGTTGATTGCCCAGTGGTCTTGGGGGTCTGCGGGTGGGGGGATTATCGGAATCTGGAAGCCCCTTTAACAAGGAGTCCCCTAGATCCCACTCCCCCTATGTGAATTGGTAACGGGTACATTGTACCCCTACCAGTTCACAAAAAAAGTGTCAAAAATAGTAAATGACAGGAGACACTTTGGGACAAGTTCTTTATTAAAAAATAAAAAAATAAAAATGTCCTGCGATGTAGACCCATCTCACGCCACCCGCCGAACCAAAAAAAGAAAAAAAATGCAAAAGCTCCGCCTCCATGGGAGGCTCCCGCTGAGTGACGCTTCTTCTCGTTGACAGCTGTTATATAGCTAAGGGCGGGGCCACCCGGTGATGTAAATGTCTGACGTCATCATTATACAACTGTGTGGGGACACTGTAAAAAAAAAAGTTATAATTTGCTTTCTTTTTTTTTAATGATTTTTTTAACACACTGTTACCAGAGCAATATAATATTACCATAGTGACATTGTACTACTCTGGGGAAGTGATCAGGATTTTTTTTACACATTATGTTTGCTTATAGCAGTGAATTACATTGCACATGGTACAGATGGGCTGTAATTGGGCCTGTCTGTACCATGTGATCAAATTAACCAATCACAGCTAGCAACACAATTGTACACAATGGATGAAAGGAAGTCATCCATTGCGTACAACTGTCATGTGACTAGCTGTGATTGGTCACATAAAAATGCACTGATTACTGTGTAAATGTCACTGGCAAGGGGGAAATCAAGGGGTAAAATGTGTTCCCTCATGTGTGTTTCTAACTGTGGGGGGATGGGACTGACTGAAGGAGGAGACATATCGCTGTTCCTAATTACTAGGAACAGCAGATGTGTCTCTCCTCTCCTATCAGAACGGGGATTTGTGTGTTTACATATACAATTCCCTGTTCTGGCTCTCGTGCCCACGATCGTGGGCGGCCGGTGGACATCGCGCCTGCCGGCCATGCACATCGGGTCCCCTGCCATGCAGTGGGCATGCGTGCGCCTGCTATGGCTTTTTAAGGTGCCGACATACGGGTACGGCGATTCACGCAGAGGAGCCAACCTGCCGCCTTAAATGTACATGAGCCAGTCGGGAAGTGGTTAAACAAAAATCGTTCATTCTGTTCCCGTATGAGAAAATTTTAAAGTTTGTCCCTTCGGGAATTTTCATACATAAATTCGGGATCGGCTGTTGAAAGTTGTCTATACACTATAAGAAAATCGTACGAAAATTCTTTGGACGGAAATGTTTGGCCAGTTTTCTTATAGTGTGTACGAGCCAGAAGGATACAAGGGTAGAGGAGACTGTTGTGTACTCGATGTTGTGTAGTATGTGATTCTGACTGCAAACATCTTATATCCTGTAGTTGTCTGATCACACAGGGTCTAATAATAAGGGTCCTGTAATATGTACATTTAGGCTGGCCATACACTATACAATGCGATTATACAATCTTCTTTAGATCTACCATCAACTATATAGTACAAGGGCCTGTCTGATTTCATGTACATTGAATGGATTGTCCACTTGTGTTCTATTACATATCTTTGTTATAGCAGGCCCTACATGATTCATTTTTTTGTTTAACCCGCAGATTGAACGAAAAAAAAGCTGATTCCCCCATCCACACGTTCTGTCTGGATGGGGGATCTTTCCTGATGTGTTATTGTAGTCTGACAATGGGGAGCCTTCCAATGATCAGTGTTGTCACCTATAGTCACACTGATCATTGGGGAAAACAGGCTGGTTGTATACAAGTCAGCCAATAGATCAACTTATGTACAACCAGCCAGCCCATACATGGATCGAAATTCATCCCTTCCTGCTTAAATCTAAAGCACAATCTCTGTACAACCAGATTGTCTAATGTATGGCCATCTTTAAATGGAAAAGATAGATTTTATAATCTCTTGCCATTAGCAGTACAGATGATAGAGGCAGTGCTTTGTCTCGGCCTAGGCCGAAACTTTGCGGGGGGGGGGGCAAAAAAGCCACCCCCCGCAAGAAAATCTTCCCCCCGACCCATACTCCCGAG
This sequence comes from Lithobates clamitans, assembly GCA_037952925.1. Taxonomy (NCBI): domain Eukaryota; kingdom Metazoa; phylum Chordata; class Amphibia; order Anura; family Ranidae; genus Lithobates; species Lithobates clamitans. The sequence continues at coordinate 4,050 of JBBGZY010001652.1, read as the reverse complement.
TCCCGGCTCCCGCAGCCTCCTCCCACACAGATAAAGCATCCCCAAGTACAATCTATGGGTGCACACACGTGGCGTCGGTGGTTGCATCCGCCGATGCCCAGCCTATTGATCCGGCCACCACCACCCACAGCCACTGAGGTGCCTGGCCAGTAGTGAAATGATCTCCAGCCTTGTGTGCTGGGGGTAGGAGAATTTTACAGAACACCGGGGTCTGGGAGCCGGGATGTGTCTTCAGAGAAGGGGAAATCATGCCCACTGCCCCACCATGCAGAGGGACATGCCGCCCAGACTCAGATAGGACACCATTGTAAGGGGAGGAGTGGATGGCAGCCAAGGAGAGAGTGTCAGGGGGTGGAAGGCTGTGCAGTCTCCTAATGCTGTGTTTGGAGGACTGGTGGCAGCCCGCTCTGCTGGGATTTGTAGTGCCCTCTGTAGGTGGCTGAGATATGGCAGCCTCGTATGCTGGGACTTGTATTGCACTAGACTGTGGGGGACTGAGGAATATGCTGAGAAGGGGAATTGCACTGGAAGGGGTTATATGAGGGTGAGAATTTGTGCTGAAATTGGGGATTTTTGCTGCTAGGGGGAAGATGGAGGGGGTGTGGCTCTGGAAGGGGTGTGGTTTACAATTGATAGGGCAGGTCTTAAATATGAAGGGTGTGAAGGGTGTGGCCTTTACAGGAAGGGTGGGTCATATTTAAATTAGGGGTGCATGAATTTAGTCAGGCCTAGGGCAGCACAAAACCTAAATATACCACTGCCAGTGTACCCATAGAAAAAAGCCCCTCTATATTATTATTATTATTAATATTATACAGGATTTATATAGCGCCGACAGTTTACACAGCGCTTTACAACATGAGGGCAGACGGTACAAGTACAATACAATTCAATACAGAAAGAATCAGAGGGCCCTGCTCGGTAGAGCTTACAATCTAGGAGATATTGTATCTAGGAGATACAATCTAGATATTGTAAGATTTTCCAAGAAACACTGAAATCATTATCTCCTTATCCATATTTTTTCTGGCCATACACTAGACAATCTGATTGTACAAAGATAGCGCTTTTAGTCATAATGTAATAGGACATACATTGAATGGATTGTCTATCTATCTGTGTCTGTTGTGACATTTCCAATAGCTATTGAGCCTATAATGGGGCTTGTTGTGAATTGCAGGCACTCCTATACTCCTTTCAGTTTACTGTAAGTTGGTGTGATGCTCTATTTATTAATGAGGCATGTCTGAGTAAAACCGATTTGTCGTGTTTATTTTATTCAATGTGTGCTGTATTATTCACCTTAAACACACTATCAGATTTTCTGCAAATTTTTTCCGCAATTTCCAAAATTTTGTTGTCGGAAAGTCAGAGCGTGTGTACACAAGTCCGCGCACAAAAGTCCACGCATGCTCAGGATCAAGTACGAGCCGGAAGGGCTCGGTCTTGTAAAACTAACGTTCGTAGTGGAGATATCACATTCGTCACGCGGCAAATTTTGAAATCTCTCAATGCAGAGCATTCTCTTCTTCTTTATAATGCTATAATAATGAAGTTGCTTTGCTTCTGATATTCCCACAGAGTTCTGACAAACGGATTTTTATTATTTCTCATGATCTTCTGAATAATCTTTGTTTTTGTTGGTTTTTTTCTCGTGATCTCCAAAATAATATTTTTATTTATTTATTTTTTTCTATTGATCTCCATATATTTTTGTTTTTTTCTTGTGATCTTCAGAATAATATATATATATATATATATATATTTATTTATTTTTTCTCAAGATTTCCATATATATATATATATATATATATATATATATATATATATATATATATATATATATATATATATATATTTTTTTTTTTTTTTTTTTTTTTCAAGATCTCCAGAATATTTATTTATTTTAATTTTTTTCTAGTGATCTCTTTTTTTTCTCAAGATCTCCAGGATATTTTTTGCCATTTTGTGTGTCAAGTTACCACAACAGCATTATTATCTTGTATTTTTTAACCTCAAAGAGATACAATATGTTGGTGCCCCTTGTTAATTTGACATTGTATTTTTTAAATGTACCTGCCTACTCGCAAACAAATTTTCCTTTTTGAAGTAAAACACATAGTCAAGTATTTGTCAAAAAAAATTATACATTTAATAGGGGTCATGACAAAATAAAGAGGAAGGCAACGCTGGAGAAACAGTTGGAATTGATGAAGCCTTTGTACCCCAGGGCAGACATCAATTATTTGACAGGCAAAATTGGTAACCTGAGGAGTCCACTTAATAGGGAGCACAATATGGTCCAGGACTCCAAGAGATCGGGAGCAGCGGCAGATGACATATATGTCCCGAGGCTGTGGTCTTACAACAGTCTGCATCTTTTGCCAGATCACACCAAACCCAGGCCATCACTCTCAACACTTCCTTCCATGCTTCCTTCCATGCTGCTGTGGTGGGTTGGGTGGCTCTGTTGTTGGTGGTGTTGCTGGAGGTGGTAGAGGAGTAGTATGGTTAAACTCACACACGTGCCTTTTATTTGTGAGTTGGCCCCTCATCCCCTTGTTTAGGGCCATAAGAATGATCTCCTCACAGATGAGGCGTTGGCCCTCCTCCATGCATTCCAGTTTACTCGCTATCAGACAGCCAAACGATTCGGGGCCACTTGTGGTCATTGTTAGTACCGCAGCAGCCTGGCGAATTAAAGCAGTCGCTGACTCCTCCAGGTATCTCGCCTTCCTGGTCCTTTTGGTTGGAGGGCGGAGGGGAGGAACCTGGGATTCTGTCAGGCTGCTTTCCACAACCTCCTCCTGGCTGAGACTTTCCTGTGTATGAAAATGGTACATAGTTTTAGTTTTTTGGTCATCAATCACACACAATTTTGGGATCATGACTGTTGCAAATTGAATGTTAACAAATAGAAAAGACTATCATTCTGACCCCAGCATTTTTCATTCTTGTCCCATTCATTTTTGGCTACTATCCCAATTATTTTTGGCTACTGTACTCCAGTGCAGGTAAAATGCAGCATGTTCATCTTTTTTTTTGGAACTAGAACGCACTGAAACTGCAAGCACTGGTGTGAACTATGCCATTGAAAACCATATAACCTACTTTCCATGCCTTTTTGATGCAGAAAAACAACTCATTGGACTGCATGTGGTGTGACCTGGTCAAATTCACAAATCAATCTTCCTCATGCTTCATTCACAAATAGAACATATCACCAACTTACAGAAAAATGAAAGATGCACGAGGTACCTGCACTACAAATAAGCCCCTCCTATCCAGTGGTGTATTTAGGTTTTGTGCTTCCCTAGGCATGACTAAATTCATGCACCCCTATTTAAATATGATCCACCCCTTCCTGTCAAGGCCACACCCCTTCATATTTAAGACCCGCCCTATCAATTGTAAATCACACCCCTTCCAGACCCCCATCCCCTCTATCTCCCCTAGCAGCAAAAATCCCCAATTTCAGCACAAATCCTCACCCCTCATATAACCCCTTCCAGTACAAATCCCCCTTCTCAGCATATTCCTCAGTCCCCCACAGTCTAGGACACTACAAGTCCCAGCATATGACGCTGCCATATCTCAGCCACCCACAGAGGGCACTACAAGTCCAGCAGAGTGGGCTGCCACCAGTCCTCCAAACACAGCATTAGGAGACTGCACAGCCTTCGACCCCCTGACACTCTCTCCTTGGCTGCCATCCACTCCTCCCCACTCTCCCTTACAACTCCCCCAACTCCCCATCCACTCCTCCCCACTCTCCCCTACAACTCCCCATCCACTCCTCCCCACTCTCCCCTTACAACTCCCCAACTCCCCATCCACTCCTCCCCACTCTCCCCTTACAACTCCCCCAACTCCCCATCCACTCCTCCCCACTCTCCCCTACAACTCCCCATCCACTCCTCCCCACTCTCCCCTTACAACTCCCCAACTCCCCATCCACTCCTCCCCACTCTCCCCTTACAACTCCCCAACTCCCCATCCACTCCTCCCCACTCTCCCCTTACAACTCCCCAACTCCCCATCCACTCCTCC